>UFQX01000053.1:2333554-2665760 GCA_900497675.1 Arapaima gigas
CCCAAAAAAAAAAAAAAAAAAAACCCCCCTAAAAAAAAAAAAAAAAAAAAAAAAAAAAAAAACTTGACGCATCATAAAGTAGGATAAAATAACCAGATAAAAAATAAAAATTTATACAGTACTGTATATTATACTTATTCTGTCCACCTGTGCATAATGTGCATGACACGAAGGAAACATCAAAAGAAACTTTTTCCTTTTAAACTCTCTGCCATTTTGTCTTCATGCATAATAACTGAGGATCCGATACGAAATGGTATCCTGCCTAACCTGAGTCAAAGAATAAAATGTGCAATTTCTTTCATGAATGATAAAATTTTTAGCTATCCAAATCCATCATAGTCCTCTTCAAAATGTCCAACAGGCACATGACCATTATCAGGATGGCCACTCCTGCATGCCCTCCAACTCATACAAGCCTCCACATCCTGAACTCCAGCAGGTAAGCAGGTAAGAAGCAGCCACTGCCCCCAAAGCATTTAAAGCCCTAGCAGGGTCTTGTACCTTTGAGCACAACAGTTGCCATGAACCATGCGAGTGCAGTAGTGTGATACCTCCTCATCTCACCAAGCCATTGTGCTGGAAGTAGGTCACTTTCAGTTGTACAAATGGGTAAAAGTGTAAAACTGCAACATGCCTATAAGGCATCTGATAAGCACCAGACTCTTCCGGGAGCCATTTGCTTCCACCCTTCTAATGGAGCGTCATGCCTCCCCAGGATCATGGGGGTGCCTGGGGTAGCCTTGGACTGGACCCACATGGGGCCACACTCATACACCAAGAGAAGTGATTAGCAGGGATTAACCTTCAGACACGTCTTAACTGGTGCAGCAAGGCTACACCCGGTCAGAGTGGAAACCGAGGTCATGGCAGACAGCAGCTGCCTGCTCAACACACGTCACACATTCCTCCCATGCTTCTGTTTCTACAACCTTTCCCCTGGAGCGTCACGTACAGCTCACTATTTCACAGAATGTCAGGTTAACCAGCTAAATCCCCTACACTCAGGTGAGCTTGGCAGTTCATTTGCATCTGCATTTTCCTTCACCATTGCACTGGCTGCATGGTCCCTTTGCTCTTTTGACTCCTAACACGGCTCATAGAAAGAATGCTGCATTCCTGCACAATCATAAACTGAGCTCAAGGCGAAGGCAGACAGTGTCACTTGCACCCTTCACTGAGGACATCAATCTCAGAGGTGTTGTGCTATAAAAACCAGCAGAACATTGCCCTAGATTTCAAGGTGCAGTTAGAAATGTTCTTCCAGCGTGCAGAACTCAGCATGCCAGTCAGCCTCTACTCTTATGGGGATGGGGAACATGAATAATGAGGAATGGCATCATCGTCAGGCACCCTGCCAACCTACAGTCATACCACTGAGGGAGGGTGAAGTGGGGAAACTCAGGTTCTAAACTGAACTATAACTATCATCTGGCTTCTGGGAAAAGGAGCAGGCATGCGTTTGTGCACGTGTGTCTGCTCACATGCATGAGAAGATTAATGGAAATGAATTAAGGAGTAAGCTAAATAATGTTATAAAGCAGTATTGAGGGAAAAGTGTCCTATTATGATTCATTAATATCTTTTCTGTGTGCAACAGGAGGAGGACAGGGCTCTCAGTGTGCGCGTGTGTGTGTTCCCCAGTGAAACAGTGTATTCACAGACAGACAGCAAGGACGCAATAACGATTACACAACAGGTGTCTCATCTCGAAACCCTCTGGATGGATGTCCTTGTGCCTTTGCGCTAATGTAAAACCACACAGGGTCATGGGAATGTGACACAGTGCTGTGTATTCAGGACCTGTGGCCATGTGACAAACAGCCCCTCAAGCAGCCCCACAAACCCCCACCCCAGGGCCACTGCTGAACTCTGGACCAAAGTGGTACTCCACACTGCTGATTGAGCTGCTGCCAGTATTTTGGACACAATCAAGACATTTCTCCAAGGTATCACCAGCAATGGGCTATTTGTGAGTAGCTGTGTCTGGGCGGCAGTGTTGTCTCTGTCTCAGCTGAAAGAGTAAATGGGTCAGTGTGAAGTCAGTGACCTCATAGCATTGTTAGAGGAGCCAAAGTTAATACACTATTATTTACACTGACCACTTGCTAATCTCATTTCAGCAGGAACATAAAAGTCCACCCTGAGAGGACTGTGTGTCTACAGAGTGCTGCAAACTCCTGGAAAAATGGTGCAACCTGTACCAGCACAGTGGCACAGCAGATAGTGCTGGTGGCAACACAACTTCTGAGCTGTAGGTTTGAGTAATGCTCTGTGTAGAATTAATATTCTTTCCCCATGTTCACCTGGTCTTCCTCCCTTAATCCAAAAACGTGTTTCAGATTAACTGTCCACAGAGTGTGTCTGTCTGTGTGTGTGTGTGTGTGTGTGTGTGTGTGTGTGTGTGTGTGTGTGCGTATGTGTGTGTGTGTGCGTCTGTTGCATTGCTCTTCTATTCTTTGTTGACCTGTTCTTTTCTGTCACGTCTCAACTTAGCAGCTTGTTGTGAAGCAGGTAACAGATTCTTTCAAAACTGAGACCAGGACAAATCTGCACTTACCTACTGGCTACACGGTTCATCTGATGACATGTCTCACCTTTATAATTGGAATAGGTGATGTAATAAAATTCACAAATGCATCATTGGCAAATTTACATATGATCACTGCAATGTTTATAAACAGAATATATGAAAGAACACTATGCAACTTTAAGGTCCAGTTTATATAAAGGCAGTGTGGCATTGCCCTCAGATTGCTCTAAAAACTTTCTTATCACTTGCACCTGATCCTTTAACAACTCTTTGGCCATAAAACTCAGTCACACAAGAGGTAGTCTGTCCACAAGTCAAGCAGAACATGAATACCAAGGCATACACAGAGGACTGCTGTAAGAGCAAAGGACACAGCAAGTATGTTAACAAGAAACTCTCGTGTGGAGGATCTTGATCTCTTGCCAGCTGCTCATATTTCAGTGTGGCTGCTGAAGGGTGAGCCAGCGACAGGCTTCGAATGACACTGATCCAAATGGCCAGGCACCAGCAAATGAGCAGGACATGGAGGGGTTGGGTGCTGCTGCTTCATCCCTGATCGCATGGATCTTTTGTGGTTTGCACACTGAACATCTGTTCTTTATTCAGATCATCGATCCCAATCCCCCTGGTCAGCATTGTACATGGCCTGCCCCCCCATCATTGCTATGCCAAATTAACATCCTTTGCTGTTCTTCTACTATTGCTGTTCTTCTGACCTCCTTATCCTACACAGACCCAGTTTCCCTATTTGCTGTTGCAAGACACAGCAGCACTTGGTCCTTGCCCCCTATGCTAAGCAGGAACAGGGAACTGTGAAATGATTACCCATCAATGAGGACTACTCTTGTTTAATTCAATTACTCAGCAGTCAGTTACAAGAAGAAATTCTCTACAGCAACAGCTCCATGTACTGATGGAGGGGAAGTGTCACACTCTGTGATAAATATGGGAAGCTTCCCACTCAACGTAATAGGTACATGTCCTTAACCACTGTGTCACTGCTTGATGTAAAACTGAGCTATGAGGTCAGAAAGAAGAGGAGTGTGAATGTGTAGAAATGTCACAAAAACCTCCAATATCTGTATCATTTAAAAAATTATCAAGACTTGTCATAGACTAGTTTAAAAGGTACAAATATTTTTGCATTCATTTTGAATAAGATGTCCAAGAATACATCCCTATGTTGAATCTGACAGCTTATGTGAATCAAATCTGAAAGCTAATGCAGATTCCTATGCATTGTAATTGCAGACATATAATCACTACATAGACATTGCATGTTTAAGATGCTACAGAGAACAGTTGCCTGAAGTAAAACCTGTCATGACAAACAGCTGGACAGCTAAAATGACCTCTCTTAGTAAACTGTCCATCAGCCTTAAGAGGACAAGGTTGAGTATTTAACCCTGTGGCTAAAGTACATCCTCCTTCACACAGTGTAACCACTGGGAATAAATTCACCATGCATCTCTTTGGGCATCCAAAGATAGATGACAGGGGTTTGACGGACAGCAGGCCTCCAGTCATACAAAATGTGTATGCGTGTGAAAAATTGGACCGGCCTTAAGAAAGCCTTTTGTTCTCGCCCTTTGTGAGAACGCTGGCAACAAAGTGTGTAAAGGAGTTGAAGACAACTCAGCATCAGAATCAACACAGGGCTCCACACGAGGCAAAGTGGTCATCTAAGCCAGCCCTTTTAATCTAGCAACATACTTCACAAAAACCCATTTCTAAGAAAGGAACGTGACTTAATAAGTGTGAAGAACAGTTTTTTTGTTTTGGTTCTTTTTCCCCTCCTCATGTTTGTTAATTTTTCAGATTTGTTCTGTCCCACTGGCAGTTTGGAGAACTTTAGAAACCCTAACAAGAGGGTGTGTGAAAATGTCATATCTCTGTTCCTTGTGCAAAAAGCCATATGACTCCAACTTCTCCTTTCACACTTTCATATGACAAACGACCACACCGAGTGTGCTGCACACGCATGCGCACACACGCGCACTTACAAGTCAACAACCATCAGACAGAATATCTGCATAGTCACGTATTTAAAAAAAGAGAAGAATCTTTGTGTATTTTTATACTTCATTAAAATCTCTAAAGCTGTTACATTGCTCATGTTCAAGTTGCAGGCTATATGGATTTTTTTTTTAATGGGTAACCAAAAGGAACCAGGGTGGAGAAGTACAGTCAGCAGGGAGAACTACTCATACAGAGGGCCAGATAAACTGAACTTTAAAACTAGTTTAAACAGAGCAACACTCACCAAAAATCTCCCCGTTTTTGGCATATTCCGTCACAAGGTAGAGCATGTTCTTGGTTTCCATGACCTGAGCAGAGCAAACAAGAGTATCAGATTGCAGGATTAATGCATGTTTCAGTGCAATGTCCATTACTAGCATTGCTGCCTGTCTTAGTGTCAAGTGTATGACAAGAAGTCTTTAGTCAACCTTACTCCTTTTCAAATGATAACAAAAAACCAGAATAGATTTGGGGTTGAAACAAAAAAAAAAAAAAAACAAACCAAATCAGTAATCTGAGAAAACAGAAATACTCTACATACGACTAATGGTAAATTTGGCACAAGGGGAAAATGTTAGAGTATTTAGAAGAGGTTGTCAGGTAATACTACCTAAAAAGTACTCAAACAGGTGACCAAATCTTTAAAAAATGAATTTAATGGTTGATGCTGGTTGAACATAAATTTTTCCCCAGAGGAAGAAAGATGGACACTTGAGCCAACCACATATTTGTGAAGAGAGCTTCTTCCATGGTTCATCACAATAGAATGCATTTCCTTTTCAGATATTTTAGAATAATCAACTATTAAAAACATCAAAATTCAACTTAAAAAAAAACAGTAATGCTGTGTATATGTCCTTACATCACTTTTTTGACATAGAAAGGTTATGTTCATTTCATTCCACAACTGACAAAAACTTTAGTGTCCTTCTGTCAACAATTATGGAGTATGTGTTTGAGGAGGAAATCGGGCAAAACACAGACTGCGGTACCTGGTGTTTGTCGAGAGCTGCGACAGACAAGCTCCTCTCACAGTCAAGCCTCACTGCTCTGCAACACAAATCCCATCCACTAACCATCAACACCGCTTTGCGTTACCTTTGCAGTGCTTTTCAAACCCTTGTCAGCACAGAGGCACTTTGTTCAGCACTTCTCACAGCACATCAGCTGTACTCTGCTGCTCCTCCAAATTCCCTTGTACTACCCTGTCAAATATGCAAATCACCTACCTGCAGTAGTCTCACAAAGCCATATGCAAATTCACACTCTTCCCAGGTTAACACCATCCAATCCTAACTATGGAAAGGATAAAACTACTAGTTCAAATTTGCACTTAATAAAATGGAAGGATAATAAATGGGAAAATAGATATTGGATTTTGTTTGGGTTATCAGCCTCAGTAATAATAAGTATTCACTGCACTAGCTGAAAAAATATTATGTGCGCTGAATGCTCACAAAATGAATGTGATATATAACAGCAGGACACCGATGGCGGTTGTACATGTATTTATGGCTATATAAAAATTGGGTTATAATTTCTTCTTATCTGCCTGAATGTTGCTGTGAGCTAGTGTTGCTCATAATTCTAGTAAGATATAAGCATAATAATAATCTCATGTTGCGATAAATACATGTACAAATTTGAGTGTTTTTCTAATTGTATTTTAGGTTTCTAGTTACTACAAAGGTACCACATATTGTGTTTGTAGACACAGCCACTGTGGGCATCCTATCCAATAGTCATAGTCGTACAGTACTAGTCAGAGCACTTGTCACCAGAAAACACACTGAAACCCTCTCAAAGGCTACAGTGGACACTAGAGTTCCAGCAGTAGGACAAAGGACTACAGGGACTGTGGAGCACAACTAGGACTCTGGTTTCTGTGCAAGTGAATACAAATTAAAACTTGGTCTAATGATCTTTATATATAGAATATGTGTCTTTTATTATAATACATAACAGCATGCTACATAAAGTGTGAGTGGTTATGGACCTGAAGGACCCAGGTTCAAACCGCACCTCCTGCTGTAGTTTCCTTGAGCAAGATACTTACCCTGAATTTCTCAAGTAAAAATGGCTGTGTAAACGTTTAAACAATTTATGCACTGCAGCTTAACACTGCAAGCTGATTCGGAGAAAAGAATCAGCTAAATTAATAAATATATTGTGTATGTTCCTGTATAGGAACAAATGGCATAGAAGCATCAAATCAAAGCAGTGTGTCCTTTATCTCTGGGAACTGCTGTAGAAGCCATGGCTGTTAATCAAATGCCTCCAGCATTTCTACTCAAACTTTTGACTGGGACTATATTATACACACTAGAAACAGATGTTATATTTAAGATATTGTGAATGATTGTGAATGTGAATGATTAACTGCATTTTTCAGAATATTTAGAGTATTTTATGCATTGTCCATGAACACGTTTATCTGAGTACTGTGAGAAGGTTCCATGCAAACAAACAGATGTATACTACATACTCAGAATGAAAGTATCTGCATTTTTTCAAGCAGACATGAAAGTTCAGGTCTCTGGGAGGAATAAGAGACACTGAGCTACTGTGAGTGGGGGAGGAGAGAAAAATGATGTGCCTCCCCCTTAAAAGGAAAGACTAGAAAAGGGGTGTTAGGTAGAAGAACTGAGTTAGTGACTTGGGCGCAGTTTAGAAGAACCAGCATGGGTTTGAGCTGCTCCCGTGTTTACAAGACCATAGAGGAAATAAGTAACTGACCCTTGAAGTTGAGCGCACGAGCCTCTGGAAACTGAATGCACAGCGCCACTTGAACTGGTGCCATCTGATTGCATAATGACAAACTACTGTCCACATTCCTCACAACCAAAGTGACCTAAAGGCTTATATAATGCAGTTAAATTACCCCACATAGAGCAGGCTCTCAGGGGGCTTCTGAGGCAGCCCACAGGCCGACTCCGTCCTGAGGGCTGGGTGGCTGTCTGCCAAGCAAGGGGGAAGGGCTGTTGCCCAATAATTCAGGCCTACTGCGTGCAGACTCCAGGCCTTGGGAGGCCCCATTTCTACAGCTGATGAACCCAAAATGGACTGCAGTATGGTGCCTGGTGTTCTTGGAAGAACAATCATCTCTAAATTAGTACATGCTTAATAGATTCAACTCAGTTCACTTTTATATAGTGCTTCTCAATGGTTGACACAGAACACACAAATGGAGAACCACTCAGACTTGCTCAAAATATGGGCTGTATAGTCACAATAAGGATGAGGCAGAAGTTCCTTTACCTGGTAAAGCTTGATGATGTGTGGATGGTCTAGCATCTTCATGATCTGTACCTCACGGTACACCTTCTCCAAGTTCACGGCATCAAGTTGCGTCTTGTCGATGATCTTAATGGCAACCTGCACGTTGAACATCGCATGACCATGGTCACAACAGGGGCACATACAGGTAACACCATTCATCAACATGAATAAATGTAATCAGGTAAAAGGGTAAGAATGGGGTAACTGGTAGCATCCCAGTTAGAAGTACTGCTTTGGGATATGAAGTCCTGCTGTAGCATCCTTGCTCGCGGTTCCTACCATGAATTGATAGAGTAGGAACACACTGGTGTATAAAAGGTAAGTCATAGTTAAGTTAACAGTATAGTATTGTAAGTCACCTTTAACAATGTAAGCTAAATAAAGGTTGCTAATAATCTGCAGGATGCACTGGCACAGCAGGTTAAGCCAGTGCCTCACAGCTTCTGGGTTGCTTGCCTGGTATAGGGACTGAGTCCAGGTGTGTGGACTTTACACACTCTCCCTATGTTTGTATCGCTCAAACATGCACAAAGAGGCAAAGGGAAACAACTTATGTTGCTCTTTGCCTCAGAAAGCATGCCATTGGACATATGAGTCACATTCGATTCAATACCATTTCTACAAATAAGTGTGCTAGTTATGAGCTGCTGTATGAAATAACTACAAGTTAAGTACAGGTGCCAAACATCACACCAGATGCAGAACAGTTTGCACCTGTTGAACCAAGAAACCTTGCATTAAAAATATCCATTATCTTATCACATTCATCACAAGAACATTTCAGACCTGTGCACATCTGCATATTTCACTGAACAAATTACAAGAACCAGTACAACAGCACTTCCCTTCCTTGAGTTGTAAACCTTGTGGTTTTCAGCTGAAAACACCTATTCTAGACTGCTTGCGAAGAACCAGTGTTGTACTAGTGCAGAACAAGCCAGAGGTCACAGGTCAGCAGCTACTGTGCACGGCTGTACTTCTCCTTTCCATTACAGCAGTCACCAGTCCAGCTGTTTTTGCTACAAGGCCTGTTGGCTTCCTGTTGACTTAATGTACAGCAGCCACTGAGCACAGCTCTGTGAAGAGATTGTTCACTGCCCCACTTTGCACAACCAGAAACCAACACTGCACGCCCATGCCAATTCTGCACTGGGCACCAGGATCATGGCTGAGTGCACAGTGGACACCACATACAGCAGACTGAGACTGATAAAGGAAGCTGGGCCCTTCAAAAATGTAGCCCCACCCAGGACATGTGATCCCTATCGCTCTGACAGGTGCCCTTTCGCTACTGCAGCAGCAAAGTGCATTCAAGTGTCTGTCAGCCAGGCGATGGGCAGCTGGGGGAGGGGAGGGGAGCTGTTAGGAAGTCTGAAGGTCACAAACTGTTTCCCTATCTCTCCAGGCCCTCTGACGTGAGAGGCTTCCACACCCCTACCCCAATGGCTGCTGTTCGCACACCTGCCAGGTCCCTTCGGAGATGTTCTGCATGCACCAGATCATGTCTTCATCAGGCAGCACCTGTTACCATGTAGAGGCACAGATAGCCTCTCTCACATCCCTTAGAGGACCTTGTTCATAGCCTTGCTGTGACACAGGGACCCCAATATTACACTATCATCATACCAGGAACCAAAGTCAGGTAGTGGACACGTTGGCTTTGGCTCATACAAATCAACCAAAAGGCAGCAGGTGGCATATTTTTCAGAGTTGGTATGAGGAAACTGAAGAACCTGGGTTTGAATCCAACTCCTGCTTTGTTACTAACCATGCTGTGACTTACACTGGAATGATATTGCAAAAAATTACATAGCTGTAAAAATGTGTAAATCACTGCAAGAAGCCTGGTACACAAACATAACACTGTAAATGACTCACGGAAAAAAAGAGTCAGCTAAATTACATCATCATCACCAATAACAAAAACAACAATAATAATGACTCTTGCTAGATTTGCAGATAGTACAGGCAACACTAGTACAAGCTGTCAAGCACACCAGGGGTCAGGACCCAAAAAGACTGCAGCTATAGTAAACACTCAGTGTGAGAACATACACTTCATTCTAAAAGACAGTATGAGCTAAACCATGTGTGCAACAGTCTCACATTACCGCTGTTTTCTGACATCCTCTCTCACTGCTTCTGGCTGTGAGAAAAAGAGAGAAAGGCTGAAAGAGTGCCACCTGAAATGCCCTCAGAGATTGTGGCACCACAAACAGTGCAGTTCACTCAGCACGCACCTGGCAGTTTGTTGCATGAAGGGAGCAAGACAGCATACACTGACAGAGAGGGATCCAATTCTTCCAGTGAGCACCCTAACACATTGTCCCCATTGACTGCACAGGTGAGAATCAAGTAGTGCAATGCATAACTGCAGGTGTCCTCACTAGGAGACCTCTGGGAAATCAGTGAAATTCCCTCATCTCAACAGTAGCTCTCATAAGTGAGTTTTTTAATGCAACCGAATCTTAACCCATAGTCTAGGCCATAATACTATTATTAACTGATATTTATCATACACTTTTGTTGGAGACTGTTCCTTCTATACAGTATTCCACCCTGTTCATCTATTATTATAAGGCTTGCATATGAACATATGCATGCTTTAATATCAGCAGTTTTATGGGTGTGATATGGTGCCCCACCCAATACTTTTTGATCATACATTTTATGAAACAAAAACATTCCAGAAGTTTTTTGTTTTTTTGTACATCTCCTAGATGTATTGTTTGAGTTGCATCCTATCCATCAAGTCCAAAGGTTTTGCACTTCAATTCTTTCTGTATCAATTTTGGCAAATAACTTGGTGAAGTTTTGCACACAGACAATTCTAAACACCACACTGCCTACTGGTCCTGCTGGCAACAATAACTGACAGGTGGTTGTTTTTATAATAAAAATACTGCTTTTGTCTAACACCTGAATGCAGCTCTGTACATCTCACATTATCACATTTGTAACTTTTAAAAATAATCTTTTTAAAATAATTTCTGCAGGACAACAATGGAGAGGTGCCAGTGAATGTAGTTCTGTTTGCTGTAACCCCAAATTCTCTAGTCTTAGAGGAGAAACAGTATACCAACTGTGTTACCTCCCAGTACAATGCTTTACAAGTACCTGCAGCAGTACCTTTATTTTATTCCAGGTAGTGGTGTGTTCCACACTATCACCCTAAACAAACACATCTAATGTAGGTGGAATACAGTTCAAAGCAGTCTGTTTGCAGTATTTCAGTTGCTGTTTCCAATCCCACATCTGCTGTACTACTTTTGATCAAGGAACGTTGAACTGCTAGAGTTAGAATACCTTGAGGTATAACTGGGTAAATCAAGGTTAAGTTATTCATCTATCATTGTATGTTCTTTGGAATATGGTGACAGCTAAATGAATAAATGTAAGGTAAAAGCAGGTTATAGTCTGGGAAAGGTACTTCTAAAACCGTATCAGTAATGCAAAGCATTTATGAGAAGTTATGCTGTCTCCTCAAAATTAAAATGGTCTACATGCAGTTTTAAAACACTTTTCTCCCTGTTAACACATTAAAGTGCATCACGTTCACAGGATGACATGGTGCTGCAGTCAGGCAGCACAGCAGTGATGTTATCATCCTCCAGAAGAGGACATCTCTCCACCTGCATAGGACCCGGGTCCAACACCAAAGTCACGCTGTTCTGGTGTAGACACGCAACCCCCCCCAAACACAAGCTGCTGCTCCATGCCTTACACACCAACAGGGTTATGCCACACAGTGTCAACAAGGCGATGTGTGCTGTGTGTGTACAGCATCACTGACTGTGTGCACAAAGGTCACAGCAATGACACTGAGCAACACAGCAAATATTAAATTTCTTTTTTAAAACTAATATTAAACAAAAGAGGCAGCAGGTAGCATAAACCATTGCCTTTCAATTGAAGAACCCAGCTTTGAACCCCTCTTCCTGCTGTAGTGCCCTTGATCAAGGTACTCAAACTAAACTGAATAAAAATTACTTATTGTACAAATGGTCAAATAAATGAATATAAGTAAAGTCACACTGTGTGTTGTTTTGGAGAAAAACAAGAGCTGAATGAATAAATGTAAATGCTGAATATGATTTATATTCCTGTGGCTGTTTCATTGCCCTTCAGGGGGTTGTAAACAAGGCAGCAGTGGGTCTGATCCCCACGGTTAGATCCATTGCACAAGGTGACAGTAAGAGGTCAGTCAGAATGTGGATGTGTCAAAGAAACCTTCCAGTGGAAAGCTGAACGAGGGAGAGCTGCACTACACCTGAGGACAGAAAGCGAGGTCCAAGGTGCTGGACACAAAGACAGACAGTCCTTACCTGGCAGCCACAGGAAGAAGCAGGTATGCAGCATCACAGGGAGATTAATGTGACAGACACAGAGGGACATGCCAACACGCAGAAAAAGGACACAGTTGGACAAAGTGAAAGTGCAGAAGGACATAGAGTGAAACACAGAGACACACGATCGCGCTAAGACCCAGCAACATACAGTAAAGTGCACAAAGACAATGCAGAGGGACACAGAAAAACACGGTGAGACCAGAAGGACACAATGTCATACAGAAACAGACAGTGGAACACAGTGAGACAGAATAGGATATAGCATGACAGTAGGGACAAACAACGGGTGACACAGTTTAACATTCAAAGACATGATTTAACACAGTGAGATACAGGAGAACAAACAGTGTCATACAGTGTGTGACACAGTTTGTCACACTGTGTTATACTTTTACTAATACTGTCAGAGACACTGTGTTACACAGAGACACAGTGAAACACACTAGGACAAACACAGTGTGACACGGGTAGCTCGCCTCACCTCGCTCTTGGTGATGCGGTGTCTAGCGAGCTTCACCACGGCAAAGTTGCCCTTCCCCAGGGTGCGCTCGATGTCATAGAAGCCCACCCGGACAGGACCCCGGAGCGTCGCTTTCTGGTGACAGTCCGCCATGACCATGCTTTCCCGGGGGTGTTCGGAGTTCGAGGACACGAGCTGAGGGGACACACGCGCGCACCAGAGAGCTTCAGGGCAGCGAGCTTGAAGGAATGTGTTTGTTAAACACTGACAAAGTGTGTGAAATGCCGGTCGGTCGCGCGCTTGGTCCGGTCACGGGAGCGCGGGACATCAGCGGGTAGCGCGCTCCGTCACACGAGCGCCTTCCCGTACAAAAGGACGCTATAATATTTCAGCTGTGCTCGCGAGGAGTCCGCGAGCCGACTCGCGGGAGGCATCGTGTTCTCAAGCTGACGCGCATTGACGTCAGAGCTGACCGAGCTATTTGTAAGGGGGGCGGGGCTTTCGAAACGGCTCATTACTCCGATGCCAATCCGTCTCCAAGACAACGGGACCCACCTCTTTACGTCAAAGCGCCGAGAGCAGTCAGCGTGTGTGTCCTCAGGGTCCGAGCGAGAGGAGGGCCAGGGGCAGAGGACACGGGGCAGGGGACACAGGGGCAGGGAGACATCGTTCACAATTTATCGTCACTCCAACATTATTCTCTGAGTGTAATATTGTAAATCCATGAATATAAATATTCTTTACTACCAATTCAAATACATACGTTTTCAGTTTATTTTATTGTATATTAAATACAATATCTTGCATTTTATTTCAAATTAAAAAAGGTATTTGTGCTTCAAATTTATTGCAATTTTATATATACAATTTTATATACTGATGGACGAGTTTTTTTGTTTTTTTTTTTTCCTTTCTGGGTAGAAAGGATACTCCTGCTTAAGGTTCTGACCTTGTAAGCAGAAGGTTCTGGGTTCGAATCCCTCTCCTTGTATAGTATCCTTGATGTATAAATGATAGTGAAGGTTGCGTCTGCCACTGTAAGTTACCTTGAACGAAAACAAATGATGATAACAGTTGGGGTTTATTTCTTTGGAATGATGTAGGGTCTTAACATCTGTCCGCTTGGACTACAGTATATATACTCTGATTTGTTCACACAACTGAATATTTATTAGTGTGATCTTTCCTCCTGCCTTCATGCTGTAGCCCGTAACAACCCATAAAATTCTGCACGGTTAGGCTGTGTGAGGCACATTGCAGATCAACCTGCAGTTGTTTGTCTAGATGAGCACTGAGCAGCCTCCACAGTAAACAAGCTATTATTACCAATATTTTTCTTCAGAAAGCATGGACTTGCTAGTTTCCTCACAATGCTGCAGTAATGCAATAGCAACGCTGTGCAAAGATGATCCGAAAATAAATTATCTGGGTTGTACGCTGTCTGCAATTGTGGCTTCATGTATTCATTCAAAATGAATGATAACTAGCTTAGCTTAGAAACTATTTACAAAATAACACAATCCTCCGAAAAACATCTTAAAACATTCAAATTCGAACGTCTTCTCTCCAGTCGTTCTGTCGTAGTCACTGGTTTAACAGCATCCCCATGTGGCTCAGTTTGTCATTACATAATCATAAACAAACCACACAAATGCAATGATACATTATATTTAATGAGTATTATTATTATAGTCCAAAAGGCAACATGTATTTAGGAGCTTGCATCCTTTGTACCCTGCAGTTTTGACATATGTTGCATCCTAGGCTTCATTGTATTTTAATTAAATCAAAATATCTACTATTCCCAAAGGTCACTCATTTTGTTATGTGACTATTGTTATTTTGTCTATCAACAGTGCATTTGTAAGGAAAATCAATTCTGTAGTGCTAGTCCTGTGGTGATTTTGTTGCAGTGCTGTTGCAAGACCAGCATTTCATGTTTCTTCTATACAGTACTCCTCCCTGTTCATCTATTATTATAAGGCTTGCATTTGAACACATGCATGCTTTAATGCCTGCAGTTTTATGGGTGTAATATGGAGCCCCACTCATGACTTTTTGATCATACATTTTATGAAATATTTCTGAAGTTTTTTGTTTGTTCACCTTCTAGATGTCTTGTTTAAGTTGCATCCTATCCATCAAGTCCAAATGTTTTGCACTTCTATGCTTTCAGTAGTGAAAATAATTAATCTCACTGCAGTGAAACCTTTGTAAATAAATGAGCTGATTTTTTTTACAATTTATAATCATCGGCAAAAGCAAAAGTCATAACATTTATTGTAGTGTCCAGGTTTATTAGGGTTTTGGGTTTGTAGGTTTGTTGTAGCAAATTTGCTTTACCGGAAAACATGTTTCCCGTGCACCATTTGACAGCACATGTCAGAGCACGTGAAGGTGCACCGTGACCAGCTAGTCACACCAAAGGAAATGTAGTCTGTTTTACAGAAGAGACTATTTTGCAAAGAACTTGCTTGGGCAAATATTAAAGACAACACAACATCTCCTATGTATGTTCACACCGTCCCCTTTTGGGCTGGACACTGACACTGCATCGTGCTGGCCCCTTATTAGCTTTAGTTTCAGCCACACTGCAGCCACTCAGCGGGAAATAGTATACACCAGACTAGTCCATAGTGGACTGCAAAGACAGGCATGGCACAAAGAAATTCTATAGCCAATCGCTAGCCATAAATCTCATTCTCCACCCAACCAGCATCCCGACATGATCGCCCCTGGCCTTGGCATGTCTCGTATATGACATTGGTGACAAAGCCACTGTCCATATCTGTCTTTGGCAGGTTCTCGTAGTCACCTGAATAGGGACCACATGTTGACAGGTTGGCGCCATGTTGCTTGGAGAGGCATCTGTAGGCATCTTGAGTTAAGGTGCTTTCATTACCCTCTGAAATTTGGGAGGGTAGTTCCTTCCTCCTGTGCACACAGATACACAGTTACTCCACATACAAACACAGGCACACACATGGACTGGGGTGTGGTAAAACAAATTGCTCTTACCCTCTGGAAAGGACCCTGAAGCAGAAGACCCCTGAAGCCAGCAGCAAAAGTAGCAGGATGGTGATGATGGGGAAGATTATGTAGGCCACATTGAGGTGAGTAGCTGGGATGGAAGTAGGACAGTGAAACTCAAGAGAGAAAAATATGTGCTAAGACTAAAAATCATAGATTAGATTATTTTTCACTTATTTTCAGTAACACTGCTGGATATTTTTTGCTTGCAAAACATCATCTTCAAGTTTTGGTTTTCTTTTATCAGTTGTGTATGACCAGCCCTCAATTGTTCATTGTTCTGTGGCTGACAGGAAAAAGTGGTTTATGAAAATCAAATAAATTGAAACTAAAGAGATACCTGCTGATTCAGACTGAACAACTTTATTTTCATCATCGCTCCAAGTGACTGGTGGGTCCACTGGTGGTGCAGACATGGTGGGAGCATCTGAAGACAGAACAAAAAACAAGAATGAACCAGACAATCAGACTTTAGTGTTACACAGGCTGAAAACATCAACCTGTTAAATTTTGCAATATCATCACAATTCCATGAACAACTGATGCCTAAAGTTTGGCAAAAAGAAAATGCCAGAAGGCTCTCCAGGAGCATGAAGGTCCCTGTGTTGAGTTTCACTTGACTGTTTTTATTGGGGAGTGAAATAGGAGTTCTAAGGACACTTGTGCTGACAAAACACAAGCCTAGAAAAGGGCTGAACGTTAACACAATTAGTTGAACAGCGGACACCCAAATCTCATAATAGTGGCAGAATGCATCTAATTCCCTCTGCAAAAACAAGAAAAAAAAACATACATTTCCAATACTAAAGCAGTGTCTTTACCTGTTCCTATAGGAGAATAGCGGTTTGACCGTACTGAGGAGTTTCAACTCCAAAATAACATACAGATGTGGCCATTTTGCATTTTGATCAAATAACATACCATTCTTCCTGAAAAGTATTACAATTAAAAATTCTTCTGTTGTCCATGCACACATTTCATTGTTTTGCAGTGGAACAAAACAAAAAAGCTATGACAAAAACTGAAATCTACCTTATTCTATAAAAAAAAATTCTAAAATAGCCTGGACAACATTATTGGTACCCTTTAGAAGTTCTAAGAAATAATCATATTGTAGTGATATGTTAAGCGGACTAGTCTCCTTTAATTAGTACCACAGGTATCTTATAATCACTCATTCAGTCAGTTTAAATGGAGACAAGTCCTCACTGCTGTTTTGTATCGCTGTGTGTATCACACCAAACATTGAAAAAAGAAAGAAATATGCAAAGGTATCTAAAGAGGTTAGAAAGAAGGTAATAATAAGCATGGTCAACATAAAGGCTAGAAGACTATCTCCAAAGAGCTTGATGTTCCTGTGACCACTGTTGCCAATATTATCAAGAAGTTTAAGGTCCATAGCCAACATCCCGGAACGTGGCTGCAAGGGGAAAACTGACCCAAGACTGAAGAGAAAGATGGTTGAAATGGTGTAGAAAGAACCAAGGAAAACATCAAAACAGATCCAAGCTGATCTTCAAGCTCAAGGTGCAACAGTTTCAAGTCACACCATCTATTATTGCCTGAATGAAAATGAGTATCGATGGTAGAAGATCTCACTCCTGAGAGAGAAACGTGAAAAAACCTGACTGGAGATCGCCAAAATACATGTTGACAAGCCTCAGTCTTTCAGGAAGCATGTCTTTTGGACAAACAAAACAAAATTAGAGCTTTTGGTAAATCACAACTCGATGTTCTTAGAGAACAAAACTTTCCCTACCATGAAACTTGGAGAAGGCCCAGTGATGTTTTGGGCTTGTTTTGCTGCCTCTGGCACTGGGTGCCTTAAATCTGTACAGGGCACAATGAAATCCAGAGACTAAGAAGCATTTTGGAGTGAAATGTACAGTCAGTGTCAGAAAGTTGTGTCTCAGTTACAGGTCACGGGTCCTCCAGCAGGATAATGACTTGAAAGGTACCTCAAAAAGCACCCAGAATAGTCAGAAAACATTTAGCTTTCTAAAGTGGCCTGCTATGCGTCCTAATCTGAATGCCAAAGAGCATCTGTGGAAAGAGCTGAAACTCACAGTTGGGAGAAGCACCCATCATACTTGAGAGAACTGCAGCAGTTTGCTCAAAAACAGTGGGCCAAAGTACCACCAGAGAAGTGGAGAAATCTCAGACAGAACTACAGAAAGCACTTGATTCTGTTATTGTCTCCAAAGGCTGTGGTACAAAGTTATTAGGTTAAGGGTCCCAATATTTGCCTGTGCCATTTTCATGAATTATTTTTAAAAAAAGTTGTTGTAAATCAAAAGCAAAGTTTCTCTTCTCTTAAATCTGAATTAAAGCATGGTGGACGCCAAATACTTTTGTCAGTTTCAACTTATTTCAGAGAAAATTGTGTTTTTTGGAAAAAGTGGAAGGGTACCAATACTTTTGGCCACAGCTGTATGGCAAATGCTTTAGGACTTGTAACACCTTGATTCTGGTTGTGGGGTGGACAGGGTTTATCTTTAGCCATTTGTTAATCACAGTAACTCCAGGCCAATAACTTGTCCCGAGGATATTTAACAAAGTGAAAGAAAATGAGAAAAATAAAAAGTACAATATTTACACACAGACTCTAGTTCCTACAATGACTTATCTACAATGACCATAAGCAGCCATCTACCACAGCCTCCCTCAAAGGATCAAATAAATCTTCTGAATAGAATCCTTTTTGCCTTTAAGAAGGACTGAACCAATTTGCACAAAATCACAATAATATGGCTTAGCACTGAGTACGCATGGACCACAGGATAAGTTATACATCAAGATATTTTAGCTTGAGGTATTTATGGATATCTCGTCCCCTTCTGTTCAATCCACACTTATAAAGTATGATGATTAATCCAAGTCCTCTAAGTACAAATATCCCCACCACTGAGTTGGCCCATTCAACCACAACTGAGCATGTGCACCACAGAGAAAGGCAATATCAAAGGGCCCTAAGGCCTAGGCCACCTTTTACAAGACCTAACAGTAAACAGTTAGGTACATATAAGCAACAGTCAAGCATGGCAAATATTATACATAATAGATGGGAACGATGAATGTTTATTACATGGAAATGGTGTGCACAAGCATTAAGTTAGCTTAACTATATGGAATGAATGAGTGTGTTTCCCAAAGATACTTCACTGTGGCAGAGCTGCTCTGTCACAGCTTCCCTTGTGTGAGTCTAAAGCCTCTGCTGATGTTTCTGTGTGGTGATGGCAGTCTTCAGTGTGTTATTACAGGACAGTAGACAGTTGTTACTTGGCAACTGTATGTTGATCTGTGCATAGTACAGATCTCGTGGCAGATGACTTTGGCTTGTCTGAAATATATTCATTTGGAGAGCATTTAGAGTGTTTTTGCAACCAGGTGCTCCATTTCATCCAAAACAAGTTATAACAACATGCATTTAAATGCATGCATTTCATATTAATACATGTTAGTTTTACCTTGTGAATACTTGCAGATGAAATTATTCCTGGTGCCACAGTCATCATCATTCCACGCAAGCGTGTCCAGGCGACCCGTGGAGCGCAAAAACTGACGGCCGATTGCCACACACACCTGGCTGCCACAGGATGGCTCACCTGCGTGCCACTTCCTGGAGCACATGTGGCAAATTGTCACAGCAGCTCTGGTGTCAGCAACAAACACACTCAACAGGACAGTTAAGAATTGGGGCAGACAGGATAAACACTTTCTCAAGGGTACAACAGAAGGTCCCTTGAGGACACCAACTACACTAGGCCCAGTTCACTAATCAGAAGGTCACTTGCTGCCTCACTCATCATACCTGAAGGTTGCCAAGCTACCATCCAACCATCGGTACTGCCCTGAGCAATTGCTGAGTGTCTCTTGGTACCCATGACTCCTGCGGAACCCAATCCAGAAGCTCCCGGGGGTAGCCTGCAGCTGCTGCACAAATCGTTCAACGAGATGCTGCTCACTTTCTGTCTCAACACTGAGGAGCTCGCCGCTGTCACTCTGACATGCATTTCTGGCCTCATCAAAGGTCAGTCTGTGCGCGGGATCATCGAAGTAGGAAATCCTGTAGCAAGGCAGCTCTGTGCCCCTCCGGCAAATCCGTTCACCTGAACAGGGGTAGGGACACATCACAGTTTGAAGGATCCCCAGCAAGGAGGGCCCAAGTGAGCCATATCCCATCAGACTAGAGCCACACCTAACTGGATAATTTCTTTCTTTCTGTGATAGGGTGAATAACTGGGTGGGGTGGCACAATGGCACAAATCTTGGGCTGGGCATTCAAATGTCAGTTTGAATCTGGCTCAGTCTGTGTGGAGATAGAATGTTTTCCTTATGTTGGTTTACACTGGTTTCCTCCCACAGTCCAAAGGCATGTTTCAGGTGAGTTGGTGACTGTAATTTGCCCTTAATGTGCTTATATATGTAGACTAATATAGTTTATCTATTATAATAGGGTGCTTTGAAGACAAGCATCAGCTAAATGGACAGATTTTTGAAACATTCAATAATCAAATGTAGCAGTTTTTTGTAAAGTTAGTGTATATTTCATGGAGTAATACTGTAAAGTCCAACTGAATCCATTGATTGTGGAGTAAATGAAATGGTTTTGGAGGAGAAGGGTGATGAAAATTGGGAAACGCTCCATTGGTGCGTGGAAACATGAGAAGATCTGTCAGGAACACACACCACACACGTTGCTTTTCTACAGGACGATTGCAAACATTCCTCACAGATACAAATTTCCTTCACACACATACAGAGGGAGGGAGGGACAGAGAGAGAGAGAGAGAGCCCACTGTGACTTTTCACTGGAAAATATACACGACAGTATTTCTAGTTGTAAATTTCCATGCTGGAAGCAATTAATGGCATCGCTTAGCACGCGCGCGCGCGCGCACACACACACACACACGCACACACACGCACACTGCTAGTGGTTGGTTCGTCCGTCTCCCGTTATTATTTACCGTCGCCATCCGGATTATTGCGGGTTTTCACTCACCGGTGAGAAGCCGCGCTGCGCAACACGAGCCGAGAGAGACGGCAAACAGCGCAGCCATCAGTTTTAGCGGTTCCATCTCAGCGGTTCATCGCGCACACTAGTGGAGCGGCGGCTCGGGAGCGCAGAGCTGCGGGTGCGGCGGAGGGTCCCACACGGACATGTTTGTGGGAGGAGGGAGGAAACACTGAGCTCAACGCCCACCCCCCTCCGTCTTTCTCTGTGTGTGTGTGTGTGTGTGTGTGTGTGTGTGTGTCTAAATGTTTTCTTTTATATTTTTAACTCAGAATCAACGCAAGCAAGTGCCCCTAGTTATATCGGAAATATATAAAGTTGCACATGAACATGTACATTATTCTAATTACATTGCCGAAGAAAATAAACTTTAAAAAGTACTCAGTTTAAAATAGCATCTGAAAACCCAGGGTCTAGTTTGTGTGCAAATGTACATCAATTGACTTCGGCTCCATATATATCCATATATACCGACTCTCTCCCTGTTCGTCCCTGATTGCTTTTATTTTTCTCACTGCTACTAAGGAACAGGGGAAATGCCAAATCACTTCATCGCAACGCATTCTCTCATATTAGTATAAGGAACTGTGCTGATGATTTGGAGGTTTCTAATAATAACTACAGAGAAGTGTGTCAGTGTTATTCGAATCAAAATATAGCTGAAAATTCCGTTCAGTTTCTTCAGTATGCAGTTGGATGTATGAGATGGGTGACAAATGGCATCAGTGTCATCATCATCATACGTAACCTCCATTGGTCTTGTCAAAGTTGTGCCTCACAGAATTCATTTTATATTTTAATAAAAAGAACAGAGGACATACAAGACTGAAAGAGAGAAGCATTTACAGTTTGAATGAAGTTAGGTATCAGACCATTTGCCCTGGCCTGAAGGCGTCTTTTAATGCTACCCCAGACTGACAAAGATCTACTCCTGGATCACTAACAGTAACATTGGTATTGTGGCGTAATTCTGCATTGTGATTACTGTGAGTGAAAGAACTGGATTTCCATAACATTGACCCTTCACGGTTAAAGAGAAAACAGGGATCCAAGGAACCGGATGTAAGTAGAAATGAAGAATGTCCACAGGAAACAACCCACAGCAGGACCTAGGCAGACCCTGGACAGCAGCTTATCTGGTCTCCTTGAAAGAAGGACTTGATTTACTACTTTTGAGTATATTTTTATCTGCAGCAATTTACAATGATTTTACCATTTTAACAAAAGGGTATTCTTTCTGTATCCATACAGGGTAAGTACCTTAAACAGGGGTACTAGAGCATGAATAAGACTTGATCCAAGAACCTTCACACTACAGTGGCCCTTCCAGGACACAATCAGCTGCCTTGAGTGTTTTTGTCTGCTTCCAGATTCTTAAAGGAAAAATAGTGTGACTTAACCTAGCTGCCAAACCTTTGCATGTAGTGACATTTTAACTCCTGACAAGGAATTTCTTATTCCAAAATGTGCAGGAGACCTACATGAATCAGTTAACGCCTACAAGAAATCAAGATTAAGGGATATTTACCTTAGCTTCAAGTAGTTAAATTGCAATATAAAAAAAATCACTGCCTATCTGCCATAAGCCCAGACAAAAGACAGGTCAGGAGACATGCAGGAGTAACTAGTGACCACATGCACTGCAGGCTGCAGAAGACATTTGAAAAGGCTGGATGTTTGGAGGAGACTCAGCGTTGGCACTAAGCTTTGAGCCAAGCAGGAAACGTGGCTTTCAGAGAGAGAACAGGCTCTTCCTGGCCATCCCTCTCATTTGCTTTTATGTTAAGTTCTTCCACATTTTGAAAGAGAGAGCAAATACACTGACTTGAATTATTTTGACTGTTACCACAAGGTTTTGAATTACAGTATGAAGATGAACTGATTATTTAATCAGTAATAATTATATTCTGTTTCCTTTATAGAAAACCCGAGAGACTGCCCAGATAACTTTTTGTTGTTTATGCATATATTTGACATATTTGATACATTAATTGCATATTAATGGCACACACATATGTGCACATTTATCTAATTTTATAGAAAAAATACATCAGTAAATACATTGGACAATATATTTATGCTAATAGTTAAAATTGTGTTACTTTGAGTTTAAAGTAAAGTTTTATATATTAATTTGCAAACAATACAACAAAAGGCAAGGATTAAATTTCAAATATTAAATGGTGTACTGGCATGTGGGAAAAAAAATCCGTTAATTGCCCTATATGCTAAGTAACATATTTTAGAAATCCATATAGAAACATTACTTAGGATATGTGAAGGTTTAACTACAGTAATTGTTCACTTTTTGTGCAACGAACCAGTCTTATTGGGAATACCTTTAAATGCAATTACACTTTCATAACTTATCAGAATAATTCAGTTTTACAGCATGATCATTCAACAGAAATAATCTTTTTTGTACTTAGTAGAAAAACTACATTTGAGATTGGGAACATTTGAGTGTACAAATTGTGTTACAGTAGGATCAGTACTGGCTTATCATCATTGCCAGACGCTGACCTTGCGCAGAAGTAATAGCAGCCCATTTACCGTGATTCACATTTCAATGATTGATTTAATTAAAACTGCTGATAGAATTTGCAACTTGGTACAATTTCAACTCTGTCTAAAGCTGAGCATTTTCTAATTTAATTTAAAGGGTACAACTGCAGTTTAATTCAAGGGTACAAATCCATTGACATCATGAACCCTTATTTTGTGTAAATAATGCAAGTTGTTTATTTAATTTATACCATATAACTTTAAGGCGCTTGTCTTCCCAGACAAAAATTTTCCTTCCCTGGGCCGAGAGTAGTCTGTTTTTTCTCTCTGGACAACATTCCTGTCACAGGCATAAGAGGGGGATCGGCTGAGCAAGACTTACCATGTAAACAAGGAAAAATGTCAAAGGGTGTCAAGATCAATCTGTTTTAGACCGGTGTCATTTGTGTAGTTTTTAGGCTAATCTCTGCCAAAAGACGACAGACTACGTGAAGACTATACTCCCACTGAGCATTTCACTATGGAATTGAACTAATTATTGTCCCAACTGAACTACTTTAGCTTTCTTTTTCCAGCTGTTAAGAGAGCTTGACAAATCTGAACACACAGTGTTACACCTCCCTAGAGACAGGAGTTTTGGCCAACAGTATAGTGTTTGATTTCAAGACCTTGGACTATTTCCACAGCAAAGCGAAAGCAAATTTAGATAAGGGGGTGGCCAGCATCCTGCTTCTGGGTCTTTGACCCCGATTGTTTTAAGTTTTCAATAAACTAGTTTTACGCAGAAAAGTGATGCAAGTAACCAAACAGGGTATACGCAGGATGTAGTGCAGGCTGGCTGGTGTGGGAATATAAATCCCTGAAAGCAGATTCTGTTGTGTACCTCTGCGTAACATTTTAGGATATTACTTCCTTTTCTTTAAGTAGAACAGTAGCATGGAAATTTGAAAAAAAGCCTAAACCAGGCATACTGTATGGGTAACAACTTATCTTAGAGGCATATTTACTGTAGTCAGCCAGATGTTTGAAGCTGAGCGACTTGTTTCCTGGGAAGGCAGAAAAGTCAGACAAACTGCGCTGTGTTTTCTAGCTGAGGATTTGGATGTGTGGAGTGCCTGTGAGCGTGACTGGCCTGAGGCCAGGTTTCAGTATGCTTCAGTCTGGAATGTAAGACTTTGGCATGCTTCTTTACAGACACGGGTCATGCCACATGCACTGGCCTCCTTGTCACGCAAGTATCAGCACACATTAATCCAAGCACAGATTTCCCTTTCATTCCAAACATTTCTGATGGTAATTAGTTCCACCCAGAGTTGTTACCTTGTACACATGTATAGAGATGAGCTGTTCTCACTGTTATTGGGGAGGGATACTACAAAGAATGTTCAACATTTAAAGAACTTCTTAATGATAACTGGCTGCAATAAGTTTACCATTCCCAATCAAGGTTAATCAATATCACAGAATGGGACATTAATACAGTCAATTTAAATCAGAGTTGATTTTCATGTCAGTCCAAGTGCACATTCAAGTCCTTTTATTAAAAAGGGCAAGTTAAGGGAATACTAGGAAGAAATGCGGATGCCCTTCAGGTCCAATGAGCCATTCTGAGTATTAGAGGTTATGACCTCAAAAGTATTCTAACATTAATTTCAAAGGTCTGTGGAAAGAGATGGAAAATGCTGCGAGAATAAGTTACAAATAGAATCAAAACATGTTATAAATAAATTGATTATTCCATGACAATTTGCAGTCATATATGTGTTTTTTCATAACTTTGAGGCTTTGCATTGCCCATTCATAGTGATCGGTATTATAGACTTTGTTGCTATAATAATTAAGCAATAACATGTATTTGTATAAAGGTATGGCACAGTATGTAATACTATTACCTTACAGCACCTAGGCACAGGTTCAAATCCAGTATAGTCTGTGATGGTTTCCTCCCACAGTCCACAGAAATGTGTTTCAGATTAACTAGGCACTATGAAGTGTGATTAGTTACCTCATGGTGGACTGTTCAGGGTGTAATCCTTCTTTGCTTGGATACGTTCTGCTGTGACCCTGACCAGGATAAATGGTAAATGAAAATGGATGGATGTACTGATATAGATGTATACATACTGTAATTGTAATTCAAAAAATTAAACAGTTAAAGGTACAATACAAAAATATTATAAGTGTTATTGCACTTAGAGCATAAAATAGAGCAAGAAATACATATTGTGGATGAAGGTGAGTCACTATCATGACACAAATAAATTATGGGAAAGTTAGCTAACATACACATTGAGTTGTTTTATTACCCCCTCAGGCATACAACTGTGAGCCTAGGGTGTACTAAACAAGATCCATTTTACCAATAAGTACCTGCTCTTGTATATCTTAGGTAGCAACACACTGCCTAAACCCACATACCTCAGCAGGGCTTCTTGAACTTTGTTACTGATTGAGCAGCCACAGAAATGAAGGTTTTTCCGGAATGTGTTTGCTCTTGTCTTCTAACCATTAGAATATTACACTGCAATTATTCCCAATTACATTTCATCAAGTCAAACCAATAGGGAAAATCTACTGAGAAAGTCATACCTAATGATGTTTACTGGAATGTGTATATGATAGGTTACAGACATAAGCACAGACATAAGACCTAGGTAGTAAAATCATGGGACTATGTTTGGAAAGTTGAATATCTGCTTAAATGACCCCGAAAGAACACAGACATAGATAGAGCGCCGATGAGGACCCTTGCGATTGGCATCACCTGTTGTGAGTGTGATGTCCACAGCCATCTTTAACGCAACTCCTACATCAGGTGCTGAGTGGGAAGCTGGTGAAATGTTAGGGCGCGGCACGATAGCGGTAGTGACGACCATAATTAATGATATTTGCTGGTGCAGGTAACTTGTTATAAGCTGGTCGAATAGTTGGTTTTTAAACTCCTGCCGCCATAAAACCACAGCGGGTCACAAGTGGCACTTGACGCCGTAATGAAGGAGGAAATCGCCGCTGCCGTGTTTTTCATCACGCGTCTGGCCAAGAAGCGCGGGAAGCTGGACCGACGCCGGCGCGAGAGGTTTGCAGTGGAACTCACGCGGCTTCTGTTCGAGCGCTACAAGAGCCACTGGTACCCCGGCGAGCCTAGCAGGGGCCAGGCCTTCCGGTGAGAGCCTCCTCGTGGTTCCCCCGCAAACCTGATGGGGCAGGGCTACAGTTACACCTTTTAATTCCTAGTCATCACTACAATTCGTATACTTTATTTCGGTCCTTAGACACCTTGCCCGCAATGATGTATGTGCGTGAGACAGATGCGCTTTGCTTTTTATTATGTTTTCATAATAGCTTAAAAAAACTGACCAGATATCATTGGCTACATCGCAGATTAAATTTGAATGAAACGTGTAAAAAGCCACGAAGCAGGCCCGCTAAGTCTGAGGTTACGAAGCCGTATGGAAGAAACCACACTAAGATTAATAACTGCCGGCGCGAGGTTTAATGGCCGCATTCGGAGTAAGCGGACGGGTTCTTGAGGGTACGCGTGGACCTTGCAGGTGTATGCGGATGAACAAGTCGCAGAGCCGGGACCCGGTGCTGGAGCGCGCGTGCCAACGCAGTGAGATCGAGTACGAGGATCTGGGGTTGCCCAGGGAGATGACCATCTGGGTGGATCCTTTCGAGGTGTCATGCAGGTGAGTGTGCACCTGGCTGCTGTCTGGCTGATCTCAATGGGGAGTTTTGACCGCACACACTTTGACTGCAGGTATGGAGAGAAGAGTAGCCCGTTCTGCGTGGCTCCGCTGGAGGAGCGGCGCGACCACGGCGAGTTTTCGCGCCGGATCGCGAGCGCCGTGGACAGGGCCTCTTCCGACTACCTGTCGGGCGCCTCCTCGGACGAGGAGTCCGGTATCGGCAACAGCAGTGTTAACAGCAGCCTGAGCAGCGGCAGCTCGGGCCCAGAGCCCAAGACCATCCCCACTGTGAGCAACCCAAACAGTGTGTACCAGGTGAGTGCCAGCTGACCTATGGCTCAGAGCTCTGCCCGTGTAACAGAAGGACCCTGTTTTGAATCCCACCTCCTGGTCTAGTACCCTCACCCAAGGTGCTGCCTTAAACTGCTTCTCCTGCTCTTACAGTAGTAAGTCAGTTGGCTGAATGCTTAGTACTACAGTTGGTGAGTGGCAGTTGTAGTGTATGCTGATATGGCTCATACAGGTGCTGCCTTACAATCATATCTGTTGTCAGTGGGGCAGAAGGATGTGTCCTGACTACTGTGATCTAAAAGATTAGTTCAAATCCCATTCCTACTGTAGAAATAATGGGTGAAACACTGGCAACTTGCCTCACTGTAAGTTGCTCTGAGGGTGTCTGGTTATGACCCTCCAAAGCAACAGCTTTTGCTGGTGCATAGAAGGTAAACATGGACCAAATGCCATGGTGCAAGGTGGTGTAAAACCCACAGGCTGTTTGTCATTCAAGCAATGGGTTTTCAATGAAAAAGGCAAAAGTGCATAACTTTGAGTCACATACTTAACTGACTCTTGGTTTGAGATGGGCAACTGGGGCAGAAACTGTTCATAACACTTAATCAATGATGCTATAGCAAGTAAAGTTGTGGAAATGCCTCCAGGACATCATCCTAATAAGTAGTTTGGCAAATGCATTGGTCTAAAAAAAACATTTAAAATGTCAGTATCACCCAGATATTTGCACTGTAATTGACCAGTCCTTTCACTGTGACCACAGGCAAGTGAGTTCACACTTCTGGCCATGCAGCCCTGGACCCAGTACCAGAAGAGGAAGGCTTATCATGGTGATGGGTACCAACAACACCAGTCAAATTTCTACCCACAGAGCAAGAACTTCAAAAACTATCGCCCCTCCTTTGCTTTCTCTGGGCCGCGAGTTGACCGGTACCACTGGGTCAGCAAAAACCGTTCATAGCAGATGCCTTCATGCCATGCGGTTCTCTAGCAACTCAGCCCTGGGGGTCATTTACCTGTCTGTGTTCATTTCTACATGTGTATGAAATTTGTGCAACACTGCTGTTTGGGTCCTTTTAAACTGAGTATTTTTACTAAATTTCATTTTTATGTTGTCTTTAGATTTTATAGATGTGAACTTGAAAAGAGTGAATTGAGGAATAAAAGTGAATTTTTAAAAAAAACTAAGGCATTTGGGGTGAATTTCAGTGGTGACCAGTAGATGGCAGAAAATGCCCTGCACTTGGTGTCTTGGCCTGCCTTCTTGCATGGACAGAACTGAGGTTTTGGGGGGTGGGATCTCAAGGATTTTGGAGGAACTGAATATTCTTTGGCGTTTCTCTCCATGTTCCCTGTTACATTTGCCTTGGATGTTCACGAAAGGTTACTTGTTTCTCCAAGGCAAGGTGGACAGCATGTAACCTGAAGCTCTCAAGGTCTCTTTTTAAATGAACAAGTTCTCACATCAATTTAAATATTAATATCCTGAGCTGTATTGTCCTCTGCGTGTGATTTACCAACCTGTCCCTACTGTGTGTTAATTGCTTTGTAGGAGGGTGTTTCTATAAGCCTCTGGGTATAGGGGTTACTGAAGCAGGTATTTGGTGTCATTAACTCAATTTTCCAGGGGTTTGTTCCCACCGTATTTTTTCCACCTGACTTAAGGCAACTGCATTGACTATAGTCCAGTTGACTTTGCTTGTGTTCTAACTGGCATTGTTCATAATGAACAGGTTTCCAGGTAAATAAAACTTTTTGGTACACTGTTGCACCAGCTGACATTTTTCAAGTCTTCTGCTTTGGTGGGAGTTATTCATTCCTGCAAGTATATTGTGTGCATGACCACCTAAGCATGATGTAAGATGGACTTTGTTCCTTCTCTTTTTCTGTAAGGTTATTTTGTGGTCTTAAGCTGACTCTGAAGAGTTGGTATTGATCTAAAATGTCAACTACTGAGTGTAATCAAATTATTCTTCCCAGATGGAGCCCAAGATCTTAAATTACTTTAAGAACCACATTATGGTGATCTTCTAATATACCAAGAAATGTGAACTTTTTTTGATTACAGTGAACATTAATACAGCCATTCTAATGCTGTGTAGTATTTCTAGTTAATCTTGTTAGATTCCACAGGTAATTAAAAATGACCAGTTTATTGTACTGGTGCAAGGTTTTGACTGAGGGGAAAAATTTTACAGGCAGGCTTGATCATATAACATAGATCTGTAGTAAATGTGTCTGCTCTTTGTTTTTTAAATTATACAATAAGACTTGGTCTAAACCTACCTGCCTATGGCTAAGAGTTAAGAAGGGAGTTTCTTTTGGCAGTGACTTTCGAAGCGCTGTTAAAAGGGGACTGTCGTGCACACACGTTTTTGGTCTGTGTTACATGTACAACGTTTATAGGATGTTTTGTTACCATTTCATGTTGGGTGTTTTTCGGTTAACGCTGTAGTAGAATAAAGAAATGTGAACACGGAAGTACTTCAGGACTTCTGATGGAAACAGCAAATGGGTGTATTTTAATAAAGTAATGCATTAAAGTTAGCATTTCACAACCTAATGTAAAATCTGATTTGCTCTTAGGTATGACATCAATTGATAACATTATTGCTGATTTTATTTTAGGTTTAGAAATGGTTCTTAAGTGGTTAAGCTACCACGTAAAGAAAATACCTGACCTGTTAAGGAATGAAATGTGGAACCTCTCAGGTCTAAGTTCTTGGATCATTGCCATTTTCACATGTTTAAACTACTTTGTGCACTTCTGGAAAAAATGAGTTTTCCCTCCCTTCTCATTGTGACACTTTGCAGTCTTTCAATTTTTAATGCCAGTTTTCTCATATAGAAACAAAAATGCTCTCCTGACTTTCACCACAATTGTATTAGTTATTTCTCAATGTAATGTAAAACTACACACCTAACAAATCAAAAGACCCCACCTTTTGTAGCTATATTTGTGCTGAAATAATCCTTCTGACGGTCATAAATATATTTAGTGGAAAACACTTGTCAACTCCACAAAATGCCCTATAGAAATTTATGTAGAAACTTGAAACTGTCATTGTGAACTTGAATAAGCTTAGTAACCATATCAATGACTAAGATTGGTTGGTTGATGGGGGGGATATTTTTACTTTTAGGGAAGTTAATGCCTTGAGGTATAGGTTCATTTTGAGGGTGGGGTGATATATGAGGCTATTTATTGTGACTGATATGGTTCTGTTTTAAAAAGATCAGTATCATCCAGCAGAACTCTATTTAAGGCCTGGACCATGTCCTGATTCCCATTGACAAAAATTCTGGAGACAGCCAGGTAGGGATCAGTGGCAGGAGACCACCAACTATTCACCTCTATGATTTTTGTATAACTGCAGGACAAAGGATAACTGTAGTAAGATAAACTGTTTGTATTTATCTACTAGGAGTCAGTTTGTGTGCCAACCAGTCAGTCAGTAACAGACAGTCTTAGCACTTGGTTATCCAATCTCGTGCCAGTCAGTGTCAGCTTGCTGCTAAATGTATCCATAGAACCCCACAGGTGACTAACTGTGCCTATATTGCTTTCTCCCAGCCCCAGTGATGATGCTGTCTCTGTGCCTCTGTGTAACAGCTCTGCTTCTGCAGCCAGGATACACTTACCTGTACAACTGCTCTTCTACATATAATCGGGTCCCAGGTGAGTAAGTGCCACAGTGTCAGTTTCCTGCTTTATTTTTTTTAGCACTCCTATCAACCACCAGCTGGCAAATAACTAATTTACATTTTCATTGAACTGGCTGTTTTACAGTTTGTATTGCTGCAGCTCACCTCTTTGCTGTCTCTGTTTGCAACTGCCCCCTCACTGCAGGGAACCAGGATCTGACGGTGGACTGTGGACCAAGCACCATTACTCTGGAAGTGAATCTGTGCACGGCACAGTGGGCGGGCTTTGACCCCACCACCCTTGCGCTTAATGGCGAGCACAATAGCAGTGAATGTCAGGGCACTGTTGACGCCACCACTGACCCACCAGTTGTCCGTTTTCTGTTGCCTGTCAACGACAGTCAGGCTAATCTCTGTAGGCAGTCCCTGCAGGTAAGCTGTGACACTACTAGTTTGCGTCAGGGTTTGTTTTAGGTTTACCTCTATCGCGTTGTGTTTGCTGCAGTATAGGAAACGTTGACTGTGTAATTTGACTGAACAGGGATGCCTCTGTATACATACACTTTACCTGCACGTAAAAAAAAAAAAAAATCAGATTTGGGTAACTGAAAATCAGAGTGCACAACCTTAAGAAAAACTATGACCTCCTCTCTTGAAGTACTGTAAGTTTTTTCCCCCCCAGTGTGATGAACATGCTCCCGACAACTGTTGGTCTGTTGCTAGATCGTGGATGAGGTCCTCCCATCGGGTATCTTCAGCATCTTCTCGAGCATCCAGTCTGTCGTCATTAATGGCTTTATTGACACGCCGAGCTCTTCTGACAGCATCATCAGCTACTCTACTGATCTGTTCTACCAATTTTCTTGCCGTTACCCACTGGAATACTTCTTGAACAACACTCCAATTGTGGCGTTAGTCTCTCCACCTCACACTCTTTCTCCTCATTGCTTCAAAGTAATGCTGTACTGGAGGACTTAATTGCACTTTGCTTCTGTAACTCCCATTTCCATCTGCAACCCAGGTCCTCAGTATCCCTGGCCACCAGTGACAACAATGGCACGTTCATCAGCACTCTCCGTATGAGTGTGTACAATGTGAGTAGCTCCCATCTTTCTGATCTTAGCTGTGCCCTCCAAATTGTTCATATCTGGCCATGTAATTAATATGGAAAAGGTTTTAAGAGGGTTGCACACAGCACTGTCATCTGATACAGAACTAACTTTTGGAGAAAAAATGACAGATTTCTTAAGTGAACAAAAGTTCTAAAGAGGATGTACTGGAGAGGTTAAGACATGAAGGTTCATAAGGGTAGGTAGTCAAATATGACACAAAGCACAGTTGATTGTTCTCATTCTCAGTCCTGTTAATGCGTGATTACTCATTCATTCTATATTTTATGGCGTCTCAGGACACAAACTTCACAATGCCCCTGGTGGTTCCAGATGCAGGGCTGCCTCTGCGAACCAAGGTCTATGTTAAGGTCAAGGCCACAAACCTCACTGGCAAGTAAGCAGTGTGATTTCCCTGCACTCTGAAAGGTACCAACTGTCATAATCTTGATATTGTAGGGCACTAGCTAAATAAATAGCCATTATAAGAAAATGCAGTGTGGAGTGTGTGTTATGTGAGGCTCCAGTTCTTTCTGGTTCACAGCAAGTTCATAAATGCTCTTGTTCCTGTTTCTCCAGCTTTTTTGTGTTGCTCGACATGTGCTTTGCTACACCATCTCCTTTCAACCTGTCAAACCTTGAAAAGCATAGCTTCTTTATCGGGTATGAGCATCATTCATGTTTTATTTATTTTTTGAATTTATAGGTTATGGATACTAGTTCAGTGAAGGCCATTGGTTTCATTTTGATGACTGTATTTAAACATGTAACCGTTTAGTTTTGGTTTGACCACATTCCAACCATAGCACAAAAATGAGGTTTGTGGTCTCCTGCAGGTGTGTTGTGGATGAAAGGACAGTTGTGGATGAGAATGGGGTCTCTCAGGAGTCACGCTTCAGCTTTGAGGCATTCCGTTTTGTAGAACACCGTGACCGAAACAAGTCCAGTCTCTACCTGCACTGCATCCTGAGGCTTTGTGAGCCCAACACATGCCAAGAGATTTTGAATGTAGGTGGCCAATAGGGAGCACTTTCAAAAAGCACTTTCCATTAAGAAACTTAAGAAACCACTAAACAGAAGAAATTTCTGGAATGGCAAAGTGCTTTCTAAAAAGTGATAATTCTGACTTTCTCCATGATGTGAATACTTGTGTGAAAATGCATAGATGGTGTTCTAGCCAAATTCCTTGGAATGGACCCTGTGTTATTGTCCTGTGACTTAAAAAACATTTGTCCCATGCAACCAAAACTGTTCCAGTCTTGTAGTGGGAATGTGAGGAGACGGAGAGCTGCAGACCCTTTTGGATCAACATCCTCTGGTTCAACTGAAGTTTCCCTTGGACCCATCTATACTGCAGGTTATGGTAATCCTCAGCCTCTTGTTATCGTTTACTAAACTGTTAATGAAAACATGTCCGTGCATTTTCAGATAGCAGGAGCCCATATTCCATTATTTAAAAGGAGACAAAAAGTGTTCCTAGCCCATCCCAAAAGTGCCAACCAATTTCACTATATGTCACTAAAACTCTCATAAACATCAACAGTCCACCAAGGATTTCTGCAAAATATAAAGTATTTAAAACACCAAATTACTTAATTATGAAACAGTTAATGATCTCATTAGTGGATATGTTTGTGTGCAGTATGCAACAATACTGTACAGTATCAAATATACATTTTTCTCCTATCCTGCCACAAATCTAGAGAAATGTCAATATATGAAATATCTTAAATATAAATAATAAATGCAAATAATACTTAGCAAAATGATGTCCTAGAAGTTATCATTTTTACTTAATAATTTCAAGAAGATAATTATGATGCACAACATATTTAAAAAAATGTGAGCAGGCGATACGATCCTATAGGAAGAACAGCAGAGCTATGACTGCAGTGCATGCTCATTACCTTTCCTGGTTTACTTTCTGACTCTGGTCAGAAATTCCAGAGAGATTCGTGTTGAACTTCAGGGCTGAAGTTACTGTTCTGTGGTAACATGGTCATTCCTACTTTTAACATGTTCTCTCTCATTTAAATGTTTTTGCTACTTTGTGCTTGGAGAATTTTTTTTCTCACGGATTCATTATAGTAGGTTTTTGGTTCCAATAGTGAATTTTGGGTACAATTTTGCAATTTGTTACAAATGAATTTTTAGGTAGTGTGACTTTGGATTGTGAAGGATGCCTGCCCTTTGTTGTAAAACTGCTTTTGCAGCCCACTGCTATCAGATTCAGATAGCCTTTCTCGTGGTTGTAGCTGCAACCACAATATTGCCATGTTACAGGCTGGTTCCACTGTGCAGAAGATATCATATACCTTTCTCACTTTTCCGTACAGATGCCGTGGATCAGCCAGTCTCTTCAGCGTTAGGTATGTGACAAACAAGGTGTGCTGATTTTATGTGAGGTTATAGTTAATATTTTCAGCACATGTGAGCAGAGTGTATGGATACATAACTGTATCTCAGCACTGGCTTTCTCCCCTCACAGGCAGTGCCAGTAAGCCCATGGAAGCAAAAATCTCCAGCTCTGGATTGGTGGCCGCAGTGATCTTTGCCTCTGCAGGGGGTGTCCTCTCGGTTCTAATGGGTTGGTTTGTGCTAAAAACTTTTTGCTATGGAGGCAGGTTGGCTAAAAATTTCAAATGATTACATCAGAAATTCAAAGGGGGAAAAGCATTGTCTTGTCTATTTGATATCATTTGCCACCAGTTAACTATACAATACTAATGTGTAAATGAGATTTGGCGTAACCAGGAGTTTAAAACCTGCAGGTCAGTTTTTTTTTTTCCCCCTCTGAAAATTGGTATATATTATTGTTCTATGAAACCACCAATTTAATTCCTACCACATAATGATTACAAATGGAGAAGTTAAATCAATAAAAGTTTATGCTTTTAGCAGTGACGTCTAATGCATATAGTGAACTGATTAAGGTTTATATAAATTTTATTTGATGTATTGGACTTTTTTGTAATGCTTAGCCAAAAGCCTGAAGACAGCTGAGATTATTGATGTTGTCTTAATGCTGAAGTATTTTATGAGGCTTTCACTTGCTGTACTACACACTCTGTGAAATATAGAAATAACAAATTAATAAAGTGACCAACTGTGTTAACAAAACTAGATTAACAGAATTCCCTTAACCTTAATCATGAGTTCAGGTTGTATCCTATTTGTTCCTTACAATCACTTTTCAAGTGATAGTATCAGGAGAAATTAGATTTCCTCTGACTATTTACCCAGAGATACCCTTTGAAGTAATAGTAGACAGATTATAAAATGATTAGTCCTAGTACCTGTGAAATAATTCTTACTGACATTATGTTAATTACCTTGAAGGTATGTTTATCTAAATTAGCTCACATTGCTGAAATTTTATTTGTTCATGTATCTCTATATTCAGATGTTAGGATAAGTACTATTCTTAAGGTCTTTAATATAGCTCCACCTGCTGTCCTGCTGCTTCAGCTGTAGATTTCTTGCTGTTTTGCATAATCCTTTGAAATAAAGTTAAAATAAAACTCATTTTGATGGCATCTTTGATGTGGTAGCACTGAGCTTGTGGCATATTATGTAACAGAATACACACAAATCTGATGTTTAATAAGTTGAAAATGTAAATGTAAATTTTAATGAAAATGGTTTGTAATGAAAACAACTTTAGTAAGCCATCAAAACAAATATATATTCCACATTTCTTTAAAAAAGGTTCTGCATTCACATACATAATTTAAACAGTCCCATCAAACTCAGACAGACACATGAGAATTTCTGGAGACCATTCTTTGTGCCCCAACATTCCTTGGGACAGTCTGATCAATAAGCTGTGAGCCACACAAGGTTCTGCTTCTCAGAAGCCCCACCACAAACTGTTCAGCTGCCCCAACTCAGTCTCTGGTGTTCTCTGGTGAATTACAGGGGACAGTGATGTCTTTCAAATGCCCTGATTTAGTGTGGGGTCAGGCCAGTGCAGATTTTCTAAGATGTCCTGAAGGAGGCTGTTGAGCTTGTTGGAGAAGTCTTTCCCTAGAGAAGGGAAGTCACTGCTGGTCTGGAGTGATGCGCCCTGGTTCTGTTCCATGTTTTCTAGGTGCCGCTCCAGGTGTGTTCTGAACTCCTGAATATGAAGTATGACACTTTGGCAAAACTGGTGCACACTACTGGAGATGTCTCCACCCCTCCCTAGCAACTCACTCAGCTTGTGGAGTAGCATTGCCACCCTGTTCTGCAACCCTGCCCTAAATGCATCAAACTCTTGCCCCAGCTGGTGGCTTCTGTCAGCTTGAGTTGGCCCCAGCCCTATCAGCATCTGTGTCTGAACCTCTTCTAGATGTGAGAACATCTCCTGCTTGGCACTTTCCACAGTCTGGCTGATCCACTGCATGGCTTCCTTGGAAGATGCAAGGTTCAGTGAACTCTCTGGCTCCTGGACATAGTTGTGGAGGCGGCTGCAGAGCTCTTGGGTCCTGGATCTGAGTGTCTCCTGGAGCTGGTGATTGAGAGTGCCTAGGTGGGCGGGGGTGTCAGCGTAGGGGTGCAACCTCTCCCGTAGCTCAGCAAGCTCCTGTTGCAGTCGTGCACGAAGACGTTCTCTCTCCAGAATGCGCTTGCGCTCCTCTTCTGCTTCCTGGGGATCCCATTTATTGTCCCCCATACCTTTCCCCATCCAGCTGCAACCATTAAAACAGGACATACTACTTAGCTTTTAAATTTTGCACATTCAATTATAGGATGACCATGTTTGACTAAGGAACTTACTTTATATTGTTGGTGGGGCCTGTTTTGTCAGCAGCCTGATTGACAGTGTGATGGAAGAGGCCCCATATTGGGCCATTGCTGGTGCTGGCCATGTCCTGACCAAGTGGGTTTGCTGAGGATAAAAATATGACACACTCAGTATTCACACACTGGGCAAAGGGAGTGCATGGCAAACAGGATACAGCAGAGGGTACAACAAACCTGCTGTGACCAAAAGCAGCGTAGTAAATGTCACTAGTCCTAAGTGCATCATTCTTTTTTCTGTCTTCTCTTTGAATTCCTGAAAAGAAACCAACGTATAAATTAAAATATTTGTCCTACTGATCACTTGAAATATGATTTATTGAACTCAAGTAACAGTGAAATGTTTCAGTTGAGGACGTTACAACCTCAAGCAGGTCACATACATCTGCCCCACTGGAGAACGACAGTAGTGAAGCTGTGAGCTCTTTACCTGTGTGACCCTTTCCGTGAGCCTGATTCTCTCACCGCTTGCCTGTCTAGCTCTTACTGGATTTCTCCTGCTCTTCTGTCTAGTTGCTCCTCTTGCTGCTTTTTATTGCCCCTTATCAGGAGTCTGTACACCCCCACTATATCAACAAACACCACGTGAAGAGCAGAAACATGATAGCAGGGCCCACCAACGTGGCCATCTTTGGCCATTCCTATTGGGCAGGTCTTTAAGTGTGTTGTTGAGGGTCGCTGCAAGCTCTCATTAAATAGACCCGCAGGCTTATTCCTCACTTTGTTCATCATTTCATTAATTTAAAATTAAAGAAAATACTTAAAGGACACATGAGTGACAAAATCAATGCCAACACTGCAGAAAATGTGGGACTCAAATTCATCTTAGTTATTGTTGGGATATTTTAAATGGAAAATTCTTTTGATAAATCACACCTATTGGATTGCAGAGTTTTAGGTTCAGCAGTAAACATCAGTGTTTGTCAGAAACAGTGTTTGTCATAATTTGTTCTAAGATGATAAAGGATACCCTTTGGCTTTGGATTTACTTATACATATATATATATATATATATATATATACACACACACACACACACACACACACATACACAACCCATCTTCAGTTTTCAGGACTATGACAAAAGTCTGGAAAATCAAACGTCTAATTCATTTTTTTCCATGTTTTTTGCTCTGCAGCCATATACTGCATCATGTACTGCACTATTTTATAGCTTAATGTAATGTGTAATGAACATATAATGTGCCTAATAAAATGAAATAAAAGGGACAAGCTTAAAAACTCTAATTTTTTTGTGCATTAATAAAGTTTTCTTCATTCTTCCATTATATTATGCTTACAAATAGTGTTTTAAATATTTGTGATTTGTTATCTTTTTCTGGAATTTTTTTCTGATGGTCTTTAAATTCAAAGTTTATAAAACTGAAGAACAGAACTGAGCAGAACTGAGGATGAACTGCATATATGAAAAGTTATCCTGTTGAGACTGTAGGGCTTTTATTTTGAAGAAAAAAGTATCTTTGGTTTATTGTCAGTGACAGAGCCAATAAATAATCCAGTAAGCTTGGAAATGTTTTTTTCAAAAGTGCAGCCTTCTTCGCATCACTATGAAGAGATTATGAGAGTAGAGCTGGAATGCCGAATGTTGAGTTACTCATAAATTTGTGTGTCACTTTTAACCTTGAAAGTATAAATCCCCAGTCTCAGGTTGAAATTAGCTAGTTAATCAGTTAATTAGTACTGGTTGGTTATACAAACAATAAATTGTAGTCATTTTCTTAGTTTTGATTTCTTATTGGTTAATACCAGTGTTTATGATAAAAAGATGAGTCTATAAGTGTATATTATGCACATTAAAAATCTGAATTAATTCAGAAATGCATGTATGGAACAAAAATGCAATAGCTTGCTTGCACAGAAATAAAGGTAATTCCAGTAAGCTAATTAATTTGCAACAGAGGCAGCTACAAAAATAGTTTACAGCACATTTTTACAGGTTATAGTAGGTTACGAGTGGTCCAAAAGGTCATATCACTGCAAGAAAAGACCAATTATTTTGCTTCAATTCTGAGATGTGTCTGTGAAGTAGTAATGCTTTTGCTACTAAACACTTCATATTGAATCAACCTGTTGTACATACTTATGACTGTGGACTAAACCCAAGTCAAGAATAATACTACCAGTGTGTGCTTGAAGTGTCACCAGTGTCAAGATTTAGAGGTATATCCCACATTCCCTGGCCTCTTAGGGCTGAAAATCTGATGCCATAATAGATTTGTGAGCAAAGCAGTTATGTGGGGTCTATAAGAGGAATCTACTCGAACAGTGAAGAAAGAAATTGTGTTCATGTTAACAAAAGAGAATGAGGAACCATCTAGAACAATATATTGGACTGTGCTGTGATAAATAAAAACTGATTTATTTACTGGCAGATGGTGTCAACCTGCAAAAGAGGCTCAGTACAATGCACACTGAGTGCAGAAATGTTGACAGTTCACATTTGACCTTGATTTCAAACAGAAGAGGTCTTAGTTTACTGACTGTTCTTTATGTGTCTGGGCTTCAGTTCCAGAAGGCTGCATGGTGCCAGTGTGGACATGCTTATTTTTCCTCGGAATTGCCTGCAGGCTTCATGGCAGTTCCTGACCCCCCTTTTCGCACAGTGATAGGCAGAGCAGAGTAGGAACATGTGGCACAGTATGGATATGAAGCATGGATATGAGATTTTTTCAAGGTCTGTGGGGGGAAAAAAACAGTTTATCTTACATCCAATGTGTAACAGTTGCCAGAAATCCTCCTGAGCCATCCTTAATTTGAAGTTTGTTCAGTTCTGCAGAACCCAATCAAGAGAAAGAGCACTTTCTAGAACACATGTTTAATGTTTAAAGTTCACTAGTTCATCATCAGAGGCTGCCAGCTGTGTGAAAGGTCAACAAAATTTGGTTGTGTTACATACTATGAATCAATGAGAAGTCAAGGTCCACTGAAAAGATGTAGAAACACAGTAATTGTGATTATTCAGTCGTCATCATTGTCGAGTTAAATGAAATGATGCATAAGCAGCGGACACACTTTGTGGAACATGTCCAGATAGTAAGGAAACACCAGTTTGTATTTCTCCACTCGCATGTCAATAATCATCTGTATCCCATACACCATCTGCACAAATGCACTAGAGGCCAAACTTCCGTTTCCACGACCCGACTAAAGTCTACTGGGGTGGCTGGTGGTTACTCATTACTGCACCAAGAGTGTAGGCTGTCATGTTTTTTTGCGATTTGTTTGCATAGGGGCTATTGCAAGCAGTTTTGTTAGCATTCATTTTGTTTACTGATTTTTCAGAGGCGTTTTTGTTTTTTTTTGAGAAAGCGCAGACATACCTTTAGCCTTGAAAGTTCCATGTCTGTTAAGAGACGGCAAAAGGAGACTTAATTCATCTGTGTTTGCGCTCAGAATGGGCTTCACAAACAAATACATTCCTGGATTCAGGTTTCTTGAAAGACCTGGAAATCCAGTAGAGAAACAAACATCTATAATATTGCTGAAAAATCCTCTATAAACAAAGTGAGATAAACAAGCCTTTGGGTTTGTTTTGACTGAATAGTTATTGTTTAGAACCCAAGGGAGGAAATGTTACTGCAGGCCTTTACTGCGGTCTGGAAGAGGTAAAGCAGTGCCAAATCAGTGACCAGCTGAATAGAGCCACTGGAAGGGAGAAAGGGCTATAAATGTAGAGGATGGTGTCAGATAACTGCTGCTACTCAGCTAATATCAATGTCACCCTACGCACCTCCTAGCTCATAAATCATTCAGCGAGCTGATTGGGGTGTACAGGGCTGTGGCTCCAGCAGACAGAGAGATGCTGGGGAGATGCCTGCAATAGCAAGAAGCTGTTGCTGGACTATGCTTTGGTGTATGCAGATGATTGCTGTGAAAGGTGGGATTCTTGGGACTCCCAAAGCTGAGGATAGACCCTCCTGCCAGCCAGGTACTGCCTCTCAGTCTGATTGATCCTCTTGATCATTACCATTTCCAGGTGTAACTGATCTGTGTTCAGTTTTCTCTCCCTTGTTCCAGGATACTACTGTCCACATGACAGTGGGACCCCGGTGCCTTGTCCCAGGGGGACATATGGGCCTTTGGCCGGGGCTACATCAGTGAAGAGCTGTGTGAGCTGCCTTCCCCATTTCTTCAGCCCCCGACCAGGCCTGGCTGCTTGCCTCCCCTGTGGGCACCAGGCTCAGCAGCCCCTACCTGGGCAGGATCACTGCGTTTGCCAGGGTGAGGGGCAGAGCTTCCAGGTACACTTTGGTGCTGCTCATTGTGATCTCAGTAAACAGCCGGTGATTCTGCAGCACATTGTGTTAAATGGCAGAATGGTGACTCAGCTCCACACCTGCTAGTTTGCTAGTATGGATGACAGAGCCAGCTGCAGATCACCTTCCCAGATCAGGTGTCTGTAAGAATACTGTGGAAAGCCAAGACTCTACCTTGCTGTTCTCACATCTGTGTTCCCTCAGCCCAGCGATGGAAAGTGTGTCTGCACCCTGGGGTATACACCCTGGGGAGAGAGCGGCATGTGTGTACCAACCATTTATAAGATCTGCAGGGACAGGAGGACGCGTGGGCAGAGTGGAGAATGCCTGAGCACCGAAGAGTGGGGTGAGCACTGCAGTCAGCAGGTACACACCATTCCAGCACTCGAGTCTTTAACCTGAGTCCCACAGCAGTCGCAGCCCAAGACCACTTCACTAGAATCCAAGTTCAAGGCTGACTCATAACTCATGAAATTTATCATACAAATGAAATCATACAAATGCTTTCAGCTTAAATAGTGTCAAAAAAGAACTGTGAATAACAAAAGTACCTATTTCGCATTGTCTTCAACATCCTTTTGTGAATTTTTAGATTCCTTCCTTTTTGTGTTTGTTACATTTTCTTTTCTCTCCTACATTTTATCAATGCTATTATTAATTATTGATATCATGAATAAATTCAGCACTCAAAGGATTATTGAAAGATTTCCAGTATCACTCACACTATAATTCCTAAAAACATTACAATAAAGGTAAAGATCCTTCCCACATTTTATTTAATGCCACATTTTAATTAATGATCCACTGTATGTACTCTACTTTAACATTGTTACCCACGCATACATGAAACATAGTCTGACACAGTGCAGCTGCCATATCTGCCAAATGTATTTCCTATTGGACGTACATAGAATATCAGTCACAAAGTCAATGCCCTCTAAATATACACAAAACAGACACGCAGTCATATACATGATGACACATGTTAGGTACACATGGTTGTTTGCTTTGGTTTGTTGTTTTGAACAAAGTTGAATACGTGTAGCTGTGGTGCTGTCACTATGTCAACAACAGCCCCCACTGCTGTGTGCCCCTCCCTTCCCCAGGTGTGCCTGTCTCCTGAGGACAGTGAGGGTTATGATGTCGAACTTGGCCTGTGTTTATGCCGCTCTCACACTGGGGTTGAGTCCTGCGGAGGCTGGTGCAGGGCTGTATACCCCCGATCTCCCCCCATGGTGCGGCTTGTCTGCATCGGCAGCCTTTGGCTTCTTTATGGTACCTCTGGTGACCAGGTCTGTCACAGAGATATCTGTCTCTTTTTACCTACAATAGAGCTAAGGGTCTTTGACCTTTGCAGTGTAAGGAAGGTAGACGCAGGGACTGTCTGCATTGTGCATGGATCCCAGGCTTGATGTGCACATGGGCTTTTGCTTTGTGGCTGAGTGAATTTGTAATGCAGATAAAGTTTAGTTTGCTTGAGATCTACTTAGATTATACATGCCAGAGTTGGAAAAATATGCTCATACTAACTGTAAACTCCTGTATAATAAATGGTGGCCTTCAGTGTCTGTCTGTAAATGTGTGTGCATCTGCATTAGGTGGGGGTGTCAAGCAGTTTGCTGAGTTCTCTGTTGAAGCCATGGGACTCCCAGGGGACCCTGCAGTGTGGTAGCCGGGCTAAATTTTCCAACCGGGTGTTCCTAGTCCAGGCCACTGGTAAGTGTCCATGCGTAAGAGGACATGCCTGCAGTGATTCTGCATATGTGGACTAATGTGCTTTCACATTGTTTGGACTCTCCCTTTTTGTGGGGGTCCAGTGGTGGGCTTCATGGGTCTTCTAAGCCCTGCCCTAGCAGACCTCCAGAGGTGGTTCCAGGAGAAAGGTGAAAATCTATCAAGGAGTCCCACCCTTCCAGATAGCCAAGGTCAGGATTGCAAACTGCAGATCTGTTTATTCTTATCACAACTTGGTTTGTGTGTTTTCCTTTTTCCCCACAAACTGAAATCCTTTCTCACAGTTCCACTGGGCACTGTATGTTTCAGAGGGATATGGTGGGATAGATGTGCAGGATGGACAGATCTGGGGCAGAGTTGCCACACCTGGAGGTGGAGCTGGGAATTCCAGTGGGATGGGGCTCATCAATCCCACTGTCTGCCTCCATGTACGGGACATCCTCCTTTTTTCAATCACAGGGGAGCACTACCCTCAGTATGATAAGTGAGTTCCACCCACAGGCCCAAAAAACTAAGCCAGATGCCTGCATGTGGTTTCAATCAAAGAGTAGAAAGTAATTGGCTTGTTTCCCCCACCCTCTAGAGAGAACTTGTACAACACTAATGCTGGTTTTGACTGGGGGCCCTTCCGAAGCCTTGCTTTTGACGCAAGCGTGAGAGGAACAACTCCGGGATTGTTCTGTGTGGTCTTCCATGAGCCAGGAGTTTATGCTTTAAGTCTGAGCAGCAACCCTCATAAACAAATGGTACCATGACCGTGATTGCATTGTATGGATGGACTGTATGTTACCAAATGGTTTGATGTCACACTTCAATCTAAAGAGTTCTGCTGCATAATATAGGACCTAACCAACCAGACTTAGTCCAATACATATAGCATGCAGCAGGAGGTGGGATCTGAACATATGTAGGTACTTGATTGCAAGCTGATGGCTCTAACAACTGAAACACGTGCTCCTCCAGAAACTGGGCCTTTTTGTACTGGTTGGCAAGTCAAGCTATATCTCCTGTGTGGCAGGCTACTACTGAACCACTAGTGCAGAAATGTCAAAATCATACAATAAAATGAAATGATTAAAAGCAAAAAGTCAGAACTAAAATCTTGCCACAGAAAATAAAAAATGCAATGCAATTCCATAAAAAAGGGAATGAATGCATATATAGTATATAAATGTGTGCATTACAAATAGTAGAAGGTGTAAGTTGTGAAATGTTTCTATCCAGTTTGTGAAGGTCATGCCACCAGGGGGGCAGTGCTATGATGCTGGAACATTCTACCCCACTGTCCCCCATTACATGATCCGCATGGGCATCACCAAGAAACGTCACCTCTTGCTACATCCTGACTGGGGAGTGATTGGAGGGCTGCTAGCAGGGGGTGTGGTCATCCTTGGTGCATGCATCACAGTGCTGGTGAGGAGACCTTGAAATACTGTGTAACACCTATTTCATTTTAGGACAGTTCAGTGCTTGGTTGTTTGGACCTGGTCATGGACTTGTATTAGTGGGTGATGTATATTCAGGTCCTACTTCAGGATTATGGGTGGTCAGAGAAGGAACCCATCCCTGTACAATACCGGATGCTGCAGCTCAGATACACCATGGATGACTATGCCTCCAAAGGGTCCAGTGTCATGGCAGTGAAGAAGACCCATCGCACCCTCCAGGCAGGAAAACCAGAAGGTGCAGCAGAAACAGATGGCAAGTTGCTCACAGCTGTGCAACATCTTTCTTATAACATAGGCAACAGCCTCCTGACAACAGTTTCCCTTTTTGCAGCTACACCCCTATCTGAAGATGAGTTCTGGGACTATGAACATCAGGTGGACCTGGAAGCCTTCAGTACCCCCATGTTCTTTGAGGTTCTACTGAAGCATAGTGTGTCAGTCACAGCCCAGTTGAGCCAGCTCAGGTCTGAGGTGAGTCAACTGTTTTTGCATCCTGTTCCTTGTTATGTTGTCTGGGGTTCAGCTGGTTTAGACCTAGCATACACTTGTATGTGTCTGTGTGTGCTGGCAGGTGAAGGAGTTGTACCAGGCTGTACAGGAGCAGTTTCTGGGGCTTCCATTGGAGAAGACAGCTGCTGTTGGTGCAGTTCCACAGGGGTATGAGATGCTGCGTGCTCAGGTTCAGCAGGAGCAGGTGCGCCGCAAAGCCCTGACTACTCAGTTTGGCCAGCTGCTGGACAGCCAGCTGCGCATTCTCCGTGTGGAAACAAGCGTACAGCAGCAGGTGCATGGAACTTTTGGGGCCTGGCTGAAAGAGGCCCTACGGCTCCTGGACCACGTCCCTGCAGAACCCAGTCAATTTGATGATCAGGCTCCTCAGCAGTAAGTCTCTGTACTCCACTTAGCCAGTGATCAAGGCCTTCAGGGTGGATGTTAATTTTAGTCCTGTTACTGTTTGTGTGTCTAAATCCTTTTTTGGATAATTTGTGGGGATGAGTAGGGGCAGCAGAGAGCATAGTGATTAGAGTCACCATACTTGGACTCAAAGGGCCTAGGTTTAGAACCCACCTTCTGAAGCAGTACCCTTGAGCATGGTACTTACCCTGAGCTGCTCCAGTAAAAATTACCCAGCAGTATTTGTTACTTTTGATAAAAGAGTCACCTAAATAAATAAATGGAAATGTAAGCAAATTCTAGTATAGATTAACTGTTATTGTACAACAGCAGTTGTTCAACAGGGCTACTGTCAATGTGATGTGAATTCTGCCTGTGTGTTGAGTGGTTAACATGACTGCAGCACCATTCATGACCCATTTCCAGTGTTTGTAGCTTGATATTAGAAACGGCGCTGGACAGGGTGGCCAATCTGGTGACCCAGATAACAGGTCTTGTATCAAGGGAGTGTCAACGACAGGGTGCCTGGGCAATAACGGGAGAGCCTATGGGGGCCAAGCTGCTGTGCCCCATTCGTGGTGTAGCCTTGGGCAGAGAGGAGATCATTGGTAAGTCCTTTCTGTTGTTCCAGATGAAAAACTTTTCACCACCCTCACTATTACTATTCTCGTGAGTGTAACAGACAACAGTACCATCCAGTGGCCATATTGACCACCTTCTCTGAACTATTTGAGAAATTTACAGCTTGTATCCTTATGTGAGCAGCTATGGACGGCACCATCCTGGCCCACGATGCTGTTGCTGTGGACCCCTCCACAGGCCTGATCATCCCAAAACCTGGCACCTGCATGCGACTGGCCAGTGGGCACACCATGCCTGTACCTCCTGATTTCTTCCTGCATCCACAGACAGGCCGCGTGTTGCCAGTGGCAGGCAATGTGGCCTATGATACAACCAGTGGCACTTTGATGGTTACAGTGGACACCTGTGCAGGTAAAACACCATGATGCCTTCCTGTTTTTGGGTGGGTTGGGAGTTTGCTTCTCAGACAGGTAAATGACAGTCTTAAAATTGAGACCCTTGAGGAGAGCACAATTCACGGGAATAGATCAAAAGGCACAGGAGTCCTAGAAGAGGAGCTTAAATCTCCCTCAGCCATTGACCTGTAGTTCCCCTGTAAATTCTTCACTAATGAGGCAAATAAAAACATAACTGTGTCCTACTCCCAGGTGAACCAGGGAGGTTTGACACCCCACTCCTGCCATTTGTGCCATACCCTCGATCCAGCCACAGAGATGGGCCCATCCCTTGTCGACTGAGCAGGCTCCTCCCAGGACAGCGGATTGTTCTGGGGGGATCAATGCGTGACACTCAAACAGGCATTCCAGTACCTATCCTGGCTGTGACCATCCACCCTGACAGTGGACTGGTTTACCCCCTGGGGGGCTTGTACATGTGCCCCCTGACCCAGCTGCCCCGTCCCATCCAGATGGGTTCTCCCATGCAGGACCCCAATGGTGCAGGTGTGGCACTTGTGACAGGTGTCCATCTCAGTCCTCTCACAGGTGGGATCATGGTAGTGTGTGACTATTTCAGTTTAGGTGCTTTTTAAAAGGGGCATCATGTGGAATGATGGTTAGAACTAGTTTGTACTCAAAGGACCCAGATTTGAATTCCACTTTCTGCTGTGGTACCCTAGGCTCAATCACAATACTTACTCTGAACTTCTCCAGTAAAGTTGCTGAGTTGTATAAAGGGAAAAATCAGTTTAGTTACTTGAAGAAAAAAGCACCAACTACAGGGGTAAGTTTAATAATTGAGGCCATAATTGCTTTTGCTTATTTTACACTGTATTTCAAAGAGTTCTTTCTATGTGCTTTTGGTAATTAAATAAATATTTGTAAACAGAGCATGTTTATTATTGCTCTCTGAGTGTGTGCTATATTTGTGTGGCTGGCTGGGTGCCAAGTTAGCAATGTGCTGGTGCATATGGATCCTCTCTCCCACAGCTGAGGTGCTACCGGTGGGTGGGCTACTCCTTGGGGAGTCCTTTGTGGAGCCTCTGAGTGGACGTGAGGCCCGGATTTCAGGGACCAGTGTCCGAGGGGGGAAACTGGTGCCTCATGCAGGGGGGTACCAGGCCTTGCTAGACACCCATGTACTGGCAGCCAGGATACGAGTGGCAGAGCTGCTGCATGAGACAGCTAAAATTGTGGGTGGGCAAGGTTGGTGTGGGCAAGACCAGTTAGACAGAATTAGAGGAGCAGCAATGGCCGTGGAAAAGGCCTGGAAGAGAAGCCAGAACTGTCTTCTGCAGCTTGTTTGCCGCCTTGAGATCCTGCAGGACTGGGCCTGGCAGACAGCAAAAGATGGAGGCTCTCAAGGTAGGGGATGCCCATCACACAGCTTTGCTGCGCTATTCAGAATTTCACACTGACACAGTGAGACACATTACTGAAGAATCTTGATCCACAAAGCTGAACTTTCTTTTGAATTCCAGGAGAGATCCAGTTCCCTGGTACTAATTTCCATCTGCCTGCCCTGCTGGGTCTGGAGTACCCTGACCCAGGAGGCTCTGGGATGCAGGTACCAGTTCTGGGATCTCAGATGGACTGGGCCTCAGGAAGGCTGGTGTCATTGGCAGGGACAATGGAGGATGCAGATGGCAAAGGTAGGGTGATGAATAGTGGAGCTCATGAGTTCTGCCTATATGGAAGGATAGTTTTATTTACTACCATGTCCCACAGGACTTGTTCCAATACGAATTGGTGCACGGACTGTGGACCCCGTGACAGGCATAGTGGGGCCTGTGGTAGGGGCCCGAGTAGACCAGTTTAGGAAGATTGTGGTTCCTGTAATTGCACGTGAAGACCAAGCTGAAGGAGAGGCTACGGACACGGGGCTGGTATAGTACCTTCCCTTGTCTCATCACCAGCACTGAGACCCCCACAATAAGGCTCATATTCCTCAAAGCTAAACATATACTGCTCTCTTTCCAGCACCCCCCCATCCAAAAAAAACTCAGTCTATCTTGTACAATTCAGGTGTTTAGACACTGAGGAAAACACACATCACTCTTATGTGTTCCATCTGTGTGTGATCACATATACACTGGCTCCTCTTGTTACAAACATTTGTGATATGAAGACACCTCATTTTTGAAGGTACTGTCTGTAAAGGAGTAAATGCAATCTGCAGATACACATTCAAACCAATACATGTTAGTAAAACAGCCAAATAGAACCAGAGTATTAGGATACCTTTATTCAATTCGCATTTATATTATTAAAATTAAAATTCATAGTTTGCTCTATTGAATAAAGTTATATTTCATATTTTAATCAAACACAGCCCATAAACTTTGGTCAGTATGGTGGCACAGCAAGTAGTGCTACCACCTCATAGCACCTGAGCTGTTCATGTATGTGTTTGAATCCAGCTCTGTCTGTGTGGAGTTTGATCTCCTCTTGTCTGAGTGGGTTTTCTTCCACAATGCAATTGTCTGTGGTGTGTGAATGTGTGTACTTGTGAGTGGGTGACCATCCAAGAAGTAGTTGCTATCCTACTTCCCTATGATTCCGGAACAGACTCCTGACCAGAATAAAGCAGTTAATGATAAGGGATGAATGGTTGGATAACCTAAAAATAAGTTAAGAAAAATCTGCATTAGTGACTTTTAGTTGACTTTGACAAACCTAAAAATGGCAATGAAGTTATAAATGGTCCCAGTTTTGCTTATAGGTTGAGGAGTTCAGTGTTCAGTGTACTGAACACAAGTTATTAATGATACCCACATTAAAGCTATTTTAAAGACAGTGCACTGTCCCCCCTAACCCGGCTGCTTATGTTGTGTATACGTGTGACTCTGGGGTGTGTTACACATCAGATGGAGGTTCTGCAGAGGGAATGCTCTTTGAGGAGCATGTTCTGGAGACAGCAGAGACAAAAGGAGGAAGAGCTACTGAAAAAACTTGACAGAGTCCTGTATCACTGCCTCCAAAGCATTGTCCACACTGCCATCCAGGGCTCTGCTGAGCAAGTGCAGGACAGTCCACCTCAACACGTGCAGGTAAGCCTCAGTGTGGCAAGCAGTCTGTTGACTGTCTGTAGGTATAAATTAGGGTTTGTGTGAATGATGGGTCAGTAAGCTGAGTTTTGAGGTAAGCATCTGTCTTCAGGTGCACTGGAAGGCCAAGGAGGGGCAGCTGAGGGCTGCCGCAGAAGTGCTGGCCCAGGAGGCCCAAGCTGAAACCCAGAGGAGACAAAGAGTGCATTCACATCTCTCTCTCTTGTTGCCACCCCATGTGCTCCTCATCCTGACAGGAGGTAAACATGCAGTTATGTATAGTGGAGCCATATGTGTGAGAGACTTAGGGCCCAGGACAAGTGTGTGAAGTTAGCATTTATATTGATGTCTAGTTGTTTAACTTGTGTACAGCCCTTCCCTCTCCATGACACTCAGGTGATGAAGAGCATCATGAGCAACAGACCTGGTGGCAAGCTGAACTGATGGCCGGGCTGGACAGGGTAAGCGTAGGTACGGACAGACTGCAGCAGGAGCAGGACAGATGCATCACCATGCCACTACAGGTCAGTGTGACAGCTGCTACTGGCAGAGGGTACTAGTGTCTCATTGCACCTCTTCAGATCTTCTAGTTTGTGATAGAACCACTAGTCCACACTGGGTCTGCTCTGGACCTGTTTTGTTGCTTCCCTTTCACAAAGCATGCATATCTTTCCGTGAATGACAGTAAATAAGCATTAGTCTGTGCGTTATTTATGGTCTCTTGACTTTGTTCAATGTGCCATGTATAATATGCAACCATGTTTTTCTGTTTTTTCCTTTTCAGTTATTATGTGTGCATTTATCTATCAGTTTATTTGATTTTTTGACACTCGTGTTTATATGTCAATTAAACCTTTTGTTATCAGTATGTTCATTGCAAAGTAAAGAATCAAGGAATCAAAGATCATTTATTGTTGTATCCCAGTATACAACAGGGAGAAAGTAATATAACATTGTTACATTAAAAAGTAAAGCATGTTTTGTAGTGTTACCGTTAAATATTACTTAATTATTTAGGTTTCAATATTTTAAATCATGGCAAAGTTGCTAGCCAGCAAAACACATTCCATCTTAAGTATCCAAGGTATATGTTATTTCATTCTATGCTCTTTAGCCAAAAAAGTCAGCAGCAAATTATTAAGAAACAAATGATAGTGGATGATGGACAGCATATTTTCCTTTTATCATCCCTCTTCGGTGTTTTTATGTACCTGTTATTTTTGGTACTACAAGTGACTGTTTGCTGTGTTTTTTGGGTACCTGTGCTACTTGAGGACTGTGCTTTGAGGCTTAGGGAACTGTGGGAGCAGCTAAACTCCAGGCTGGCAGAACTGGAGGCTGCTCTTACTAGACAGTACTGTCTCCGTGAGCACTGCCAACTCCGCATGGATGCAGCACAGGTAGCACTTTGTACACCTTTATGGGCATCACACAGAACAGTACATCTTTTGTACAGGTATAACTCAGTGCATTTAATACTCAACTTAAGTTACACTCAATATCTTTGGAACTTACAAAAGTTATCATCATGCACAGTTAATAAAACATAATATAGTTAATACAAACCACAGAATTATGCATCATAAGTTATTTACTGAACTGATCAAAGGATGAACGATATCTTATGTTTTTACTAGTTATGATAAAGGCTTAATATACTTGTTCTGGGTTCTCAAGTGATTTCTGCCTTGCCTATCCAGGCTTTTTTGCTTGGCACCTTTTGGTACCATGACTTTGGACTAACCCAGCTCAGTAGCCACATAAAGATCAAGCGAGGGGGGGCTGTGGTCCTGCCATTGCTGCAGAAGCTCCTCCGCCTGGCAGAGGAACAGAAGCAGGATAAATACAGGAGGCCAAGTATCCACTCTCATAGCACATTCATCAATGTAACTCTTTTGTTATCTGTCGCAGGGGCCTGTAGTCAGTGCAGTAACAAACAAACTGGACATCTGCTTAGACATCTATAAGCTCCCAGTTTCAGAACTGTTGTACATTTCAGCAAATTAATTCACCTGAATTTATTTGTACTGATAAAGCTGGTGAACAAGAAAGTAAAATGGTAAAGTTTTTTATTAGTTTGGGGTTCATGAACAGCAGCTATTCATCACTGCTCTGCTGTAACATAGAATACCTGTGGGGATGACTCCACTTGAGCCTAATGGCTGGCAATTATATAGAGGATGTGGGTTTCTAAGGGTTCTGTAACTTTGCCCTGTAGCAATTTCTACCCGAAATCTGGTGGGGGCTGTCAAGACTCAGGAGCCAGAGCAAGTCTCTGCTGCCACTTTAGACTCCTGGGCAGGTCCATCTAATGTCCTCCAAGAGAAAGGTGAGGCTGACAGACCACTGGTATTTTGATGGTACTTAGCTGTTTGCATTAGACTGAAGCTCTTGAATGCCTGGAGGTATAGCAGTTAATGAATGGAGCATAAACGCAAAACAGTTGGATTTGAACATTTTATATTTCCTCATTTGGCTTAGATGCAGGAAGTTGCATATGTTGTTGATTAAGTCTTCATCTTGTACCCTTGAGACCCACATAAACAGAGCTGTACACTGGGTCCTTAGAGTAAACATCCCACTACATAAACAAATTGATATAGTACAGTCTGTTGAGTTCTGGTTCTGTTCAGCATATTTGTGTCATATTTACCCACAGATCCCCTTCCTCTGAAGGAGTCAACACACATTTGTATTCCAGCATTGGCAGGTGAGAATGCAGGAAAGCCTGTTTGAGGCTTGAGAATTAAGCTGTTTTATATAAGTTGTACTTGAGCATGTTGCTGCATGAAACACTAAGCCATTTTAGTCCTTTGAATACTATATGCTAGGGGACTTGAACAAAGAGCATCCGGTGAGAAAAACAGGACCAGAACAGTAAGAGTAGTGTTTCTGCTCTCTCTCTCTCTCTCTCTCTCTCTCTCTCTCTCTCTTTCTTTATCCCAGGGCAGGGCTGGGATCAACTGCTGCCACTTTCTCCACTCTTCCAGCAGCTCAGATGGGTAGAGGAGCAACTCAAGTACAGAGCCAGAAATGGGGGCCTGCTGGGGGAACATCTGCCTGGTGGGGCCCTAAAAGCAACATCAGTCCCCTTTTTAGCTAGTTTCACTGATTTTGGACATTTATTTATAAGACTATAATTTATTTGACAAGTTCACCCTAAAGAATACAGAATTGTACTTCTCAGATTTCAGTTCTCAGATCTGAGGTTTTTTTTAAAAAAGCTAAACTAATCATAATTCACTCAGTTCCTTATTTTGAAACTGGGAAAGGAGTCCAAATTGCAGTGCAGAAACACTTGTAATCAGCATTATGATAAATACTCATTTCTGGGAAGAACTGGGAATACTTGACATGCAGGGCAGTGCTCTTGAGTTGTGTCAGTGCCTGTGCTGTCTACAGTCAAGCAAAGTTAAGGGAGGGTCAGCTAGTCCCCTTAAGGCATAGAGATCTGTTGCCAGAAAACAGAATGTGACAGACCAGTATTTTAATCTCAACACAGCTCTGGCATTGTAGTGGTTTTAAAAAAAGCTACTGCAATATTCCCAAAAAATGCACTGAGAATTCAGTACGCCATTTTATGTAAAGCACTAACAAAATTCTAACCTTTACCCATACACCAGTTATATTTGCAGCATAAACATTTAGTATTTTTAATACATGGTAGCTGTTTGTCTGTGTATACATGTTGCAGACAAGGGGTGTCCTTTTGTGGATGTACTGGATGCTCAGTGGGAGTGTGAGGGGGAACTGGTGCCATTGAACCCGGACTCCCTGAGCCTTCGCGAGTTCCTTGTATACCAGCACGGACTGTTTCTATTGCGCACCCTCCAAGCACAAGCCGAGGTGGGTCCTCACACCCACTCATGGTATTGTTTGTTCTTGTTGGAGTGTACATGGGGGGGGTTAGACAGCAATAGCTCATTTAGAGCTGTACATGTCTCTTTGAAAAATGGAGCACTTAATAAAACAAACCTATGTTATCTGAGCTTGAAAACTGTGCATGTGCAACATATTGCAAAATAAATTAAACACAAAACTAGTCTATTTCATGGAGAGGAAAATAATAAACTGAATAACTTAGTTGCTGGATTATTAAGACCTAGCACACTTGTGCATAGGGATCCTGTGTCTTTCATATGAGTGTGGTGATCATGTGGGAACTCATGTCATCTCCAGATTCCAGCTGTCACGCTCCAACTGGCCAGCAGCCTACCATTTAACAACTACCACCATAATGCCTTCCGTAATTCCTTTTTCTACCAGGTACTGGCTAAAATACTTTTTACTACCTGCATATGTGTCTTTGAACAAGATTTGATTGTGAATGTGGTAGGAGGCAAGATAAGGACTGATGCTTTAGCCTTCAAAACTTCACTGTAGGCTGGAAGTTTTCCATGACATGCAATGGCATGGTATGATTCTTTATATAGTTCTTTAAGCAAACCTACAACAGGAACTGTTTGATTTCTGCAGCTTTGGGGTCACTGCAACAGGATTGGTCTGTATCATCGATCACAGCATAGGCTAATGGAGAACAGAACAGAGAATGCCTAGAAAATGGTGATCAGGTTTAACTCTAAAGCAAACAGCAAAACAAACTCAGTACATACTAAATATAACATTTATCTGACAGCGAATGTGAGAAGATTTGTTATCAACAATGACCACAAAGTCAACTCTAGTCTTTAGCAGAGGATTCACTATGCTCTGTTCCCCACGAGAAATCTGCAACACCATTTTCACGTAATCTTTGCAAATACTTTTGTTTAGCTGTCTGTAAAATGTGTTCAGTAGATAAAAATGAAATTTGCCAGTAGTAGTATTACATGTAAAAACTATATTTGTTTGACTTTGTTTTATACTTTAATTTTCTAATTATGAAGCAAGTTAAACTTTGATACCTTTTTTTCACTGCCTTTCCATCACTGAAAGCATTGGGAAATTTTGTTCTTCCCAGCACAGAGAAAATTCAGTTTTTTTGATAAGTTACTCTGCATGTTGATTGAGTGGTTAGGGCTTGGTGAAGACAACAGCAGAAGGTAAGATACTGAATGTTAGACCTACAGGTAAACCACATTTTTCTAGCTGCTATTTGTTTGTAGATCACGAGAAATCTACAATATGCATCATTTTTAACATCGCATTTCTAACTGTGTCACTGTGGTTAGTTCTCCAACCACAACCAAGTCTCCATGGAAATCCTTGGCCTTTCTCTGCAGTCTTCAAACCAATTTGCGTGATTAGCCAGCTAGTGAGTGTCTATATATGTACAATTGCAAGTAAGCAACATTATTTATTGTCAATGCTCTGCTTGTGGCTCATGTTTATAGGAGGCTCCATTGGTTGTGTGAAACTGCATGCAGCAATGACACTGACTGCAAATGTGTGGCTGTAGGAATCAGAGAAGAATCTGTTTGTCCGTCGTCAACGACTTTGGACTGAGGGAGGATTCTCACTGCTGCTGCTACACTGCGTGTCCCATATTGCCGTAGGCAACATGTGTGTTGACAGCACAGACTTTAAGAGAGTCTTCTTTAGGGTAATTTCATTCAAGTGCTGACATGCCTGCAATGCACCAGTATGCCACATTCTTACACATTTTCATCATAGTTACTGCTAGTTCATACCATACACCTACACACTGATACCTGCTTTCAGTTTTCTGCTTCCTCTGTTACACACAGTAACAATTGTTATTCTGCTAACACTATTACAGGTGCTGCAAGTATGTCTCAGTGAATACTTCCTGACCAGACTTGGCACCCCATTAGATCTACGGGCAGAAGCACTAAGGAATGCTGGGCAGGGAGAGCTGAATGTGGACCAGTGTACTCAGTCAGCCCTGTGGCCCTTGCTGGTGGAGAGGATACAGAGGCCAGCACATGGTCATCCTCTGTCCAATGATGTAAATAACATTTATCATTTAACAAATACTATTGTACCCATAATGAATGTGTTTTACATCATCAGTATGTTAACTCTTAAGCATGTGCTTTAAAACTCCACTATGGCATTAGCCACAGTGGAGTTGTAAATGTGATGTAATGTAATGTAATGTGATGTAAATGTGCTTTAACACTGAAAAAAGTTGTTGCAGGAAGGTAAAATGTGTTAATCACTAGTGTCATAGTGTTTTAGGAAATGTAAAGTGGTAGGTAGCTACCTCTACGGACACATAGATCTACAAGCCCTTTAAATTACTTGACTGAATGCATCTGTTAAACTGATTATACTATGGAAGCAATAAACAGTAATGGTAAAAACTCTGTGGTTCTCTGGGAAACAGGAGGTGCTGAAACAGCTTAAGAGACACCGGGAGACTTCTGGTCTTTGGCACCTGGAAAACTTGCTGAAAGAGACAAGGTCAGAAGTGAGAAAAGGGTGGAATAAGCCTTCCCCATAAAGCTTGCAGTGAGGCTCAAAACCAGAACCACCATGTTCATCAGCAAGCAGCTTGATCTATGGAATCTGCAGCTATTAATAAATGCACCAAAAAATGCTCATTGAAGAAAGACTTTTTCTAATAGCTGTATATTTAGTTCATTGCCAGTCATTTCTGAAAATAAAAATGCTGAATAAAACAATCTGTTTTACCCCTATACTGTGTCAGTTTGTAGAAAAGACCTGCACACATAAGATATATTTAATGATTTTATTCTGAAAATTCCACAGTGGGAAGTCACAAGAAATAAAAATGCCTTATGTATTTTATTGTATAAGTACTATACAAGGTTTTCCCAGCCAGATTTTACCTTGCAAAGAATTGGTAATGAACAGAATTAGGTGACAAGAAAGTACAAATTTGCATTTTTTTAAATTAGAACAAGTATTTTAAACAAAGCCGTTTTTAAAAGGTTTATGTAAAGCTACTGCTGTACTCTTCAGTAAGCCAGTGCACGTAAGTCACTTCAGAAAAACATCCATCCATAATGGCAGGCAGAAGCCACAAGCTGCCAAGATGGCTCCATATTGGTTTGATTTTTATGTTAACAGTATTCACATGTATACTTGCAGGCTATTAATAGTTTTCCTTCAATTCATTTCCTGTTGTTGCTCTCATAATGTTTTTCAGTGTTTTCAGAATAGCTTTCAAAACCGAGGTATTTAATATATTTGAATACTGTAATCCTGCCAGTGATCACAATCAAGAGTGGGTAGAGCAGCCAAAAATAAAAATAGATACTATAGATACAATATATATTGGCAGTTAAACTAATAAAATAAATAAAACAGGTAAAAGATCAGGGCCTGCTATTAACCATTATTTAGATGACCCCTTTGTCCAAGGTGGCAAAGAATTTTAGGCTTATATTAGTGAAATTATCCAGTGCTGCCCAGATCAGAAAGTGGAAAGGTACATGGAAATAGTACATATATATATATATATATATATATATATATCCCTGTCACCAGTTTAGGTCTTTCCTTCAGTGCAGACCCACCCACCCCACACTTCCATTATCCCTCCCTGTTGCTAACTTGGGAACTGCTTGAAGGCACACATCACTAATGTATGTAAGCTCTGTGTGTGTGTGTGTGTGTGTGTGTGTGTGTGTGTGCGTGTGTGTGTGTGTGTGTGTGTGTGTGTGTGTGTGTGTGTGTGTGTGTAAAGTGGCCTGTTTGTCTTCATCCTGACGAATTAGGTGGGGTCTGCCTGGATGCACAGGTTAATCATGTGTGTAGCACCATGTGTTTTACTACACAAAACCTCACTTAGGGTGAGAATTATATCTCTGTCAAAATTGACGTCTATGGCTTGAAAAACAAAGCTATGTATAAAGAACAAATAAATAGACAGTGACTGAGATTGTTAGGAATCGATACTAAACTACATATAATGACTTACTAGTTTGATGGTAACTTTCAAAGGAGCAATAGAGAGTAAATACCCTGATCAAGTGTACTACAGCAGGGGCAGAGATTCAAACTCATGTCCTCTAATGTAACAACTCTAACCATGAGACTACTTGCTGCCCCTAATGAGGTTATTCATTTGCCATTTTGCTGACACCTTTATCCAAGGTAATCGACAACTTCTTACAGTTTATAAAGCAGGGCATTAGTTCAGGATAAATGCCTTTCTCAAATTCAATACAGCAACGAGAGTACTAGGATTCAAACAGAAAACCTCTAAGTTACAATTCATTATCCAATACTGTAAAATTATCAACAGTCCCATAGTAAAAAATACATACATAAAGTACCACTGACCAAATGATGTACAGATGACAAAGGTCAGTCAGTCCGGATGCTCAAAATCCAAAAATAAATTCCTATTCGTCTATGACAATCCAAAAACTTTTGTTATAGGCCAATATTGATAATAACAATATCCCAGGTATAGCGTTTTTTAGTAAATGGATGCAGGAAATTGATCAAAATGTTACCAAGTTAGCCTCCAGTATCAAAATAGCTATACTGGGATTGCTGACCTTTGGACACTAGTTTACAAGACACCTGCAATTGTCCTATTAATCAAAATAAAAATAAACAAAAAATGAACACGAACAAATATTTCCTAAATTCCTAGAACTTGGTTGTATCACTAGGTTATGGTTAATGTTTATCAGCTTCAGCACAAAAAAAGTTTAATTAATTACGTTAATTAAATAGGATGACTCAAAAGTGTATTTATTTATAAAATAATTAACACCCGATTAACCTCTATACCATTTATTTTTCACAATGCAGAAAAAAAATCATCTGCCGGCATTAAACATATTTAAAAACATTTTTCTAAATTCACTGCCTTACATGCAAATTGAATTAAGGTTGTACATCAAGGTGAATGAAACGCAAAACTTAACTGATAGGCCAACATTAAACTCTGATTGGTCTTGTGACTAGAAGGTTTGACCAAAGAAATTAGCCAAAGATGTCAGCACACAATAAAGTCATTTTTAATGGCTGACTGAAGTCGACTGGGTCACACAGATGATAAGCGCTAGTGAAATCCACGCATCAGTTCTGCATGATTCTTATTTAAGCTTAAGGAGAGAAAGTTAAAACGTGAAACGTGAAAAATTCAAACGCAACAAAAGGAGGTTCACACATATGCAAAAAAGTATTTTTTTCTTTACAAATGTACTCGAGTGAAAGTAAAACGCATGAGTCCTGTTGTTATTGAAGCCACTCCGGTGTTGTCTTTTCCCCCTCCAGCTCCCACGACCACTTGTGTATAACGGTATTATTGGTAGGAAGTTTTTTTTAAACTTATAACTGCCAGTGGAGGGTTTCGAGTAAAAATTCAGTTGTAAAGGTAAGTAGTACAAAGGTGAAAAAATTACACCAGGGGAAGGACATGGTACGTAAAATCATTATAAACAGCTCACCGTATAAACTGTAAGGAATGTACTGTAAACTTACACAATGACAGTGGTCCCATCTATGGAGGCTGGGCCCCACGACGGAACCCCCGTTGCCCAGGCCCGAGGTGTGGACAAAGAATGGGAATTTTCATCCTCCATCAAGCTGAGGCATACCACCTGGTTTTGGTGGAGGAGAGCCGAGGCAGCGGGGGACTTCCCAGACCGCTCTAACTTTATCCAGGAAGTCATTTTCAAAATGTTGGGCCTGATTGCAGGACACTTTTTTTTAATACCAGGTCAGAATGGGCATGCATTGACAATGTCAAGCATCACCACACTGTCCCGCTCGACAGTTATAATCACTCCATTCATCATCTCCGACTTTATTAAAAATACTAAAACCACTACAATAAGTAATTAAAACCATCACACAAAAAAAAACTAATTAAAACCCTAGTTTAAAACCAACAAATATTCAAAAAACATGACGGTAAGAATCTAAAAACAGTTAAGAACATACCCCAAGGCTCTAACTAAAACGTGAAAGGAAACTCACCAGCAGACTCCACTGCAGAAGATGGGCGGTCCCCTGGCCTGTTCCAGGGTACTGTAGAACTCAACCTACCTATGTGGGTGTAAACACGTCTTCCCCCTTTTAAATTATTAAAGACAAATATTCAAAAATATAAAAAAAGAAGTAACAATCAATTAAATAATAAATATAAGGCGACATATGAATATATTCACAAATATGTTGAATATATATAAACAAAAACCATACATTATATAAACACCCACCTCAGTAAAACACTAAACTACACTACAATAACTAAAATCTAAGTATACACAGATAAATGAATAAATGGATAATTAAATATATAAACAAAACAGCAAAAATATATATAACAACCACACAACACATATACAGTATGTATAAATAAATAAATGCTAAAAATATACAACTAAATATATAAAAGTCAATAAATACATAAAACCCTACACCAAACATAAAACATGAACATACAAAAAAAGGGAACACATAGGCTAACCTAAAAATAAGGGTCGCAGGCCTTTGTATGTGAAAACAGACGTGTTACTTACCCAGGATGGAGAAGATGCCACAAAAACCTCTTAAAGCTACAGCCAAAAGAAGCCTTTCCACCTCTTTTTGGCTTCTGTGTAGCCCCACTGTGTGACATCTAACTCCATCCTAAACTTGAGGTTGGCCCAGATTTTTGCAAACACACCCTGGACGCCCAAGTCTGCCCCTGTTTGGACCAGCTGGCATCTTGTGTTCCAGAGCATCTACTTGGTCATGCTTATCACCTGCCACACCCGGGCAGCCTCGGCCTTCTGAACTGCAGGGTTCCACCCCTTCAACACTTTGTCATATGTCAAAACCATCTGCGGTTCAATCTTTCTGCACAGGCGACTTACCAAGAGCCAGACCTCCTTCACTTGCTCGCAGTCCCAAAAGGCGTGAGCGAGGGTTTCCCTCTTGCCACAAGGGTCCGCAGGCAGTATGGGTGGCTGGAAAGATGGTGCCTGTACAGTGTGTCCCTCAGTGGCAACTTACCCAAAAGGCAGTGCCAGTTCAGGTCCTGCAGGTGGTGGTCAAGCCCCTTGGATTGAATCGTGGCCCAGGTGCCGTCCTCGAGGCCCAGCAGAGCTCGAGTCCCCCTCCTCTCCAACAGGGCCTTGTACAAAGCCCTGTGTTTGAGGAGGTTGCCTGCCTTGATCCCAGCTGCGGTGGTCTTACCCCACTCAACAGCGTGCCTGTAATGAGCAGGCCGGGTCTCTGCGTTCGGCCTGATGTTGGTCCAGGACTTCACCAGGTGACGCATTGGACGGCCCAGCTAAAGACGCACAAAGTGCTGATTGGGATGTTCTAGCGGAGCTACCAGATGGTTACAAACCTGGGAAAAGAAGAGGCAAGCCAGCTTCAAGGGCATATCTGGCACGCCCCTTCCCCACTCCTCCTTCGCAAGGTACATGACTTCTCCCCTCACATACTTGTACCTGCCCCCCCCAGAAAAGATCAGAAATGTCCTACCTAAGGCCTCTTCTTATAGAGAAGGGCAGGGGTTACACCTGTGCTAAGTACAGCAATGTGGAGAGGATGTCCTCCTTCAGGGCCAAAGTCTTCCCTATGAAGGAGGGAGAACAGGAACAGGAGAGGTTGCAGGACACATAGTGTGTGTCCAACGTAACAGACCCCAGCACTTCGTTGACCTGACAGCCCTTGCCGAAGACACTTATTAGAAAGTGGTGGAGGTCTGTAAGCTGGAGAAGGAAAAGGGGATGAAGAAGTTCTAAGTGGATCAATGGTGGTGGACTGATCAGAGGATTATTATGGTTCACGTATTCAACCCCTTTGTTGGAACGGGAAGACGCAATATCAGGTCCACCTACATCCTGACCCTGTGGCCCCTGACAGACTTCACCATCCCCTGGCATATTTCAATATAAAAAGTAATAAGGGGTTCCTCTTTTATCTGCAGCAGCCTCCCTTCTGCCGGATCTGCCAGGGTACCAGTGACGCATGTAAAAACACGAATGCCAAAGTGCCTGGATACCGGCCACTTTGCCAGGGATTGTAAGGGCCCCCGCTGCTGCAACATCTGCAGTAGTGAGGATCATTTGGCCTGGCTCTGACCTCAGTATAGCCCTCTTATATTGACGCCCTGTCAGGTAACAGGGGGTCTTTGGCCGAGACACTGCAGGAACTCACTTTGAGGGGGAGAGAGGAGTCAGAGGCGGACCCGGAAGCGAAGGCGAGGGTTGAAGATGACCCTGGCATGGTTGGTGAGATCCAGGCCTTCAGCCCTGCCCCTACCCTGGGAGAACTATTGAAAAGAAAGAAAAAAGATTCCCAATCTGGGAACAAGAAGAAAAAGACAAAGAACGGCAGAAAGGGGGGTGAAATAGTCTGGGGGGAACTTTCGTCAGCCGACTCCTTGAACGAAGGCCAGGAGCAATGTCCCTCTCCAAAGCAGCTGAACGACACCTGGATCACAAGGCAGCCCCCCTCGATGTCCCCAAGCCAGGGTCACGGAGGAGGACCGCTTTCATCCAACCCAGAAATGTCTATGGATGATGGCAGGATGATGATTGACAGCGTGGCCAGTGCTAGTTTCTTTGGGGAGGGGCATTTTTAATGGCCAATTTTTTTACTGTTTTATTATTTTAGTGGTTTTAGTCTTTTAATGTCATACCCCAATGGCTGATTTAAAAGTTTTTACTCTTAACGTCAGGGGTCTCAAAAATTTAGTTAAAAGAACTGCTTTGTTTAATCAGCTTTCGTCCTGTGCCTTTAACCTGTGTTTTTTGCAGGAAGTTCACCTTCAGGACCAGCAGGACGTGACTCTCTTCTCTCGGGAATGGAGGAAGGTTGAGTCCTACTGGAGCATAGGTGACGTGCACTCTACAGGCGTAGGGATACTTTTTGGGGACCATGCCTATGATAAGATAAGGCCTTTTATCATTCATTCTGGCTGAATTTTGAGGTTGAACATCAAGTGGAGAGGTCTGCACATTCGGGTACTGTGTGTCTACACTCCACTCAAGGTCAGGTCCCGTATTACTCTGTTAGAGGAGCTGGTCCCTCACTGTGTAACGGATAGGCATTTGATAATGGGAGGTGAATTCAATATCTTTTTAGAAGGCAAGGGTGATGCTATCGTTAAACATTTCAAATATTTTATTTGCAGTTGGACTGCACTGACGGTTTTAAAAAGTGCGACCCCAGCGATCCAGGCATTACCTGGCGCAACAGCCGCGGGGCCTGTGGTCGTTTAGATTACATTTTAGCATCCCCCTCTGTTGTTTTTAAGGGAGTCACTCTGTCCCCCCAGTGGCCATCAGATTATGTGATGGTCAAGACCATGATCTCCACTGTGGCCCCAAGCCATGGTCAGGGCTACTGGAAGCTCAGCCTGGAGGTTCTTCAGGAGAAGGAGTACAGGGGCTTGTGTTATGACAGTTTTTCTATGTGGCAGGAGGCTGTGGATGATTACCCCTTGCTAGCTGAGTGATGGGAGGGGGTCAAGGCTAAGGCCAAGGCTCGCATTGTTAATTATTACGTAGCCGCGGCATCCCTGGGCTCGAGGAGGAGCTCCACGGGCTTTATGCCTGCCATAACAACAGAGGAGTTTTTGATTATGAAAGGGCCATGGAGATAAAGGCCGCTTTGAGGCAATTGCATGAGCAGCAAGCCAGGGCGTTTTTGTTTAGTGCCAGAGTGAGAGAGGTTGAAGAGAATGAGAAGTGTACCTCCTATTTTTTTAACAAAGTGAAAGATTTGAAATGTAAGAGGGATTTTACCTTCCTATGGAACTCACAAGGGGAATCCTTCACTGATACAGTCCGGATGTTGGGGGTTGCATCTAGGGGAAACTGACCCGGTGTTAGAAAGGAGCTTTTTAGATAAGGTGTCATCCTGCGTCCCCCAGGGCTCCCTTGGCAGCCTGGAAAGCCACATCATCTGAGTGAGCTGACCGAAGTGCTTGATAAATTGAATCAGCGTAAGTTTCCCGGCCTAGACGGCCTGCCGGTGGAATTTTATTCTGCCTTTTGAGACGTCTTAGGGCCGGTATTTTTGCATACAGCTGAGGTGGTGCTTAGCTGGGGCATGCTTACCAAAAGTATGAGGACTGGGGTGCTCTCCTTCTACAAGAAGTGTGATAAAGCTGATCTTGCCAACTGGAGACCCCTCATGATGCTCTGCGAAGATGTAAAGCTCATCCCGTAGGTTCTCACTGAATGCCTGAAGCGGGTAATGGCTGATTTAGTCCACAGGGATCAAACCTGTGGAGTTCTCGGATGATCGGTGAACTTGCACCTGGTTCTGAACGTGATTGCTTAGGCAGAAGACCAAAAGGTCTCTTTAGCTCTGGTCAACCTGGAGCACAAGAGGGTGTGCAATCAAGTTGACCACCGCTTCTTAATTAACACCTTGAGGAGGATGGGTTTTAGCCCTAGGTTCCTGGGATGGGTGCGAACACTCTACATGGAGGTAGGTAGCTATGTTACCATCAATGGCTCCCTCAGTGGGGGGGTGCCCCAGCTTAGCAGAGTGAGGCAGGGCTGCCTGCTCTCCCTGCTCCTTTATGCTCTCTACATCAAGCTGCTGGTGGCCACCGTTCACGCTCATCCCGGAATTGACGGCCTTCACCTGCCGGGAAGTGGTGGGGAGGTTGTAAAGCTGGCTCAGTACACGAACGACACCATGTTGTTTGTGTGCTTGGACCGGTCCCTCGGTCAGGTGCTGGACCTGGTCAAGGTGTTCAAACGTGCTTCCGGTGTGGTGCTGAATCGCAGCAAGCCGCTTATCAAGTACTTTGGTAGCTGGAAAAACAGGGCAGGTGGCATCGGGGGTTTTCCCAGATCTGACGGTCCTCTCAAAGTGCTCGGGGTTAATTTCCTCATGGAAGATACGGCCAGAGTGAACTGGGAGGAACACTTGGCAAAGGCCAGACACAAAATGGGATTGTGGAGGACCAGGTAAGTCACTTGTGCCAAAAGACTGAACCACAGATAGTACTGACATAAGGCAAAATGGCGGAACCCCGGCGTTCAGAAGGCAGAGGCCACCTGGGCATGATAGGCGATAAGCGTGACTAAGCTGACTCTTTGGAATGCAAGATGCCAGCTGGTCCAAACAGGGGCAGACTTCAATGTTCAGGGGGTGTTTTCAAAAATCCGGGGCCAACCTCAATTTTAGTGGGGTTGCACAGAAGCCAAAGAGAGGTGGAAAGGCCTCTTTTGGCTATACCCTCAAGAGGTTTTGTGGCATCCTCTCCATCTTGGGTAAGTAACACGTCTGTTTTTGCATACAAGGACCTGTGACACTTATTTCTGGTCAGTGTATGTGTTTACCTTTTTTTGTGTGTTCATGTTTCATGTTAGGTGTAGGATTTAACTTCTTCACTTTTACATATTTTGTTGTACATTTTGATGTTTTGTTTATATATATTATGTCTGTGTTGTTTGACAGCCACCTATATTTTGGCTATTGCATTTATTTATTTATTTATTTATATATATTTAGATTTTAGTTATTGTAGAGTAGTTTTTCACAGAGGTGGATGTTTATGTAATGTATGGTTTTTTTGTTTAAATTTATCATTTGTTTGTTAATTAGTTCTTTGATTATTTTTTCGTGCGTTTGTCTTTAATAATTTTAATTTAAAAGGAGAAGACGTGTTTACACCCACAAAGGGAGGCTGAGTTCGGCAGTACCCTGGAACAGGCCAGGGGACCGCCCATCTTCTGCAGTGGACTCTGCTGGTAAGTTTCCTTTAACCTTTTAGCAAGAGCCTTGGGGTCTTAACTGTCTTAGATCTTTACCGTCGTGTATTAAATATTTGTTGGTTTTAACTAGGATTTTATAAACCAGTTTTACTTTCTATGTGACGGTTTTAGATATTTATTGTGGTGTTTTTATTAGCAGTTTAAAAAAGAATAAAGTCGGAGATGATGAATGGAGTGATTATAACTGTCGAGGGGGACAGTTGGTGATGCTTGAGTGTCCATTCTGATCCGGGAAGAGAAAAAAACGTGCGTATGGTAAAATAATTCTAATAATTAACAAAACTAGAATCGATTGAATGAAAAACAGATTTTAGCCTTACAGTTAAACTAGTATGCTTGAGATGACGCGGGAAATATCGAAGTGAGAAGCGGAGGGCATTTGTGGCTGTCGAGAACCGCCAGAGACTGGGCCCCTGCAGCTCGTGAGCTCAGATTGCGGGCTGTGCGTTCAGTGTGTCCGTAACCGAAAGCTTTTAACCCCAAATTTCCGGGCGTTGGCTCTCCATCCAGACGCGCACCAGATGCGACCGCACTATATTATTTTGCGTGTGCATGTTTTCAATATCAGTTTGTCTTTATAGAAATACAGCTTCCTGAATACTGTCATATTTATATTGATAGAACAGGCAAACAACAAGACGAGCAGGCAAGATGTAAAATGTTTAAAAAAGTTTATTTTTGTTTTTTTATTGCATGACATCAAGCATTACAAATTCATAAGGAAAAAAAAGATGTAGAGCTCCTAAGCAGTCACAGATCCCACTGCTCTCGCGTGTTTCTCCACAGGCTGGTTTCCAAGCAGACGTCTGAGGTTTTTCCTGGTGAAATGGACGGGGAAGAACAGGACACACGATGCGGGGGGGGAAGAAGGGGTGGAGTGCAGGAATGCTCGCAGAAAGGTGATAAAGCGGCAACTTGGCAGCCACCGCTCAGGTTTTCTGGTTTTTGGAAGCGACGACTCGCACTACGATGACAATGATGATTAATATGAGGCCCACCACGAGCCCCACGATGTTCAGGATCTTGGCGGTGCGTGACGCCTTCTGAGCGCCGGTCGAATCCCCAATGGAAGTCGCATTTCTTGCCTGCAAAGCAAGGATTTCGGATTGAATTAAACAAATCGAGTACTCTCAGTTTATTCACTTTGTTTCTTTCTCCAAGGCCACTTACAATGCTAGAATGTCAACTTATTTGACCAGTTATACAGCAGGGTGTTCTTACTGTATCAAATGAGTTAGTACCTCGGACCTATATTACCACAGCAACAGTGGGATTCGGACTGAGGTCCTTCGGGGGCTACAATCAATACTGTCCACAGTCCTTCACAAAACTGTCCCCTACTGCCAGTCTACAGCCTCCTCCTAACCGTTTTATCCTGAATAGGCCTTCGGCGATCCGGACGCCCAATTGCCAGTTTACATACGTATTTATTAATACGACTGAGAAAAGTTCGTTTACTGTTGGAAGGAGAAGGAGAGTGAGGTCGAGTCCCCCAAAAGTTCAAGCCAGCCTAACCGCCCTCCTCCCCCTGCAGTCAAAATTCGTGCAAAACGCCACGTCTCTACATAACCTACTGTAACCAGTGAAGGGTTAGTAACTGACAGTTTGCAGTTTGCACTTGTAACGTCGGGTGGAATTGTGGCTCCCATCATACTTTACTTGTACATGGTTAATGTGTCCAAACATGGTAGGAAGTCCAGGGCTCGGCAATGACCCTGAGGGTGTGTGGATGTGTACAATAGTTCTGCAGGTGGGCGTGTTGTTAACCCTGTCACGCAAGAATAAAGTTGGTGTTCCCACTACTCTGCATTCCCAGCCCTCCTTCCCTAACACCGCCGACGCGGGTTATACACTTTTTGCTTTGAACAATTGTTGTGTAAATCCAAAAATTAAATAAATACAAATCCCAACTAAACACAGGATAGTTTACATAGACGCAGTTAGATCATTTCAATTAATGTTTCAATAAAATGTCCTGTTAAAGGCCCACAATCCGCCTATGTTCGTTGTTTTATTTTTAATAGTTTAAGTATTGTGTTTCTTACCTTGAAGGAGCAGACAATAGCGGCCACTCCGAGGGGGAGGCAACAGCACAGGGTGGTGAAGATGGACCAGCCGAGGTGGTCGCTCACGTTCGCTCGCGCACCTTCCATAGTGTCCGCTGCCGATCCGCAACTTTCTGAAAAGGGAGGGAAATCGCCGAGAATTAAAATACCGCCGCCAGGAGGGTGTGGGCGTTTGGGGCGGATCGCAGCATCACCAGCACTAGTTCTAAAAAGCACTTGAGAAAAAGTTTAAAAAATGGGTAAAAGTTGTTGATAAGAGCAAATGCTTCGGCGTGTCGATGTACTGTTGGTTTAAAACGCAGGCTTTCCACGGGCATGTAGGAATATAAAAATATAAAAGAGTTTTATAGAAAGAAGTGTAGTTGGGTGAGTGTTGGGAATAGTGGAAGCCCAGACAGCAATTCAGCACCACACTGTTCAAACTATTTAAAAAAAAACAATTCTAAACCTGTGGTCCGCGTTCCCAACAACTTCACATTTTCTTGTGCACCAAGTAGCAGCATTGGTACATTTCGCTGTTTGTTCAGCGACAGTACTGTATATAACCGATTCCACCTCGTCCACTTCCGTAAAATCTTTTTTTTTTTTCCAAAGATGGGACATATATTTAAAAATATTTGAAAAATATGTAATTTTGTTCATCAAACTATTAGTGATGTAAATAGGTGGGTAAGCTAAGCTGGAAATTCGCACGAAATCCAAAGTACAGCTGGGTAACTTGGGGCAGAACTTTTAAGGGACACACGGGTGCAGACGAAGCGTCCTACACCCCTAGAAACTTCATGGCGGAGCTTTTCCCCTTTAAACCACTCAGTGGACGACTGGGGACAGAAGTTTGCAGCAAATGTACGTGCATTAACACGCATATAAAAGTGAACAAAATGGGAACTTTTCATTAATCATTCCGTAACACCGTGTCCACAATTCAACACAATCTTCACCACGATTGTCAGCTAAGAATGAGCAAATGTTAAGTACTATATTAATTTAATTCAACCCACAACCTTACAGTAGTGGGTGCAAAATACACGTGAATATACATAAACCCTGACGGACATTATATTTACAGTCATACTTAGTTGTAGCCTTTTAAATCTTGTTAAAATTAATATGAAGTTGATCATATTGACTGAATGGCATGAATGACAGTGTTCTCGTGAACAACACGGGAAACCGAAAGAAAATAAATGTGAACATAAGACTCGATCAACTGGGAGTCAGATTTTAACTCAACATTAGAGCAGGAAGGCAGGACAACACCGTTTGATTTATTAACACCATAATATCCACGTTAAGTAGCAACAATGCACATAAAGAAAGGGATTTACTTTTTCACAATATTAACATACCGTCAAAAAAGAGGAATAAAATACAACGTGTAATTGTTAAAATGATGAAAGATATGCCAGGGACAAGCGTTAAGTTTTCGTGTTTGCTGCCAAAATGAAAAAGAAGGTAACGGAGACCTCTAGTGTTTTGACTGAACTCCTTTCTTTGTATAATATTGGATCAGTATTTCAACAGTTTGTTACAGTTTGTCATACTGGCTTCTGCAACAATGTGTAAGTCTATAAAATGATCACATTGGCCTCACTGCTCACTGATTTGCACACTTATAAAATCTATGTGGCTGAGTGCTTGCATATTTTGACTATTTGGCAGGTATTCGTTTTGTTTTGGGTGTCATGTACTGTTTCCCTTTTTTAATTAGTGGCACAAAACCCAAGAAATTAACAAAAAATGTTTATATTCACTTAGCAAATGCTTTTCTCCAAAGCCACATACCACTCAGGGACAATGCATTAAGGTAAGAGCATTTTGCAACAAAGAGCTTTAGATGCAGGTATGAGATTGCTGAAACGAATGTCTAATAGCACAGTTTTTGCCAGCACCTGTTACACAAGTAGCTGCCTGTACAGTTGTGCCAGATAGGAAATGAAAAGACAGAAATGAAATGAAATTGTGACAGATGGGAATGTATGTAGCTGCAAGAAATCAACAGTGAAGCAGGTTGAAAGCGGTGTGGTTTGAGATCCTTTCAGAATGCTGGGGGATGTGGTGGCACCAGTCTACCACTGAACTTTTTTCTTACAGATTCAGTTCAATGAGAACCTGACTTGTGCTTGTGATTTGTGACATTAAAGTAAACCCTTAAACTAGTTTTGAAATTTAGACTGACTTCTAGTTCGGACTAGATTTTGAATGTGAAAATGGACTCTGCCCTGAACATATTCTGAGAATCCGAAGACAGCCTGTCTGGGCTGGTTGGCCATGGTGGATGATTTTCTGTTAAAAAGCACTGATTTAACGATTTAATACCCTGTCTCATTTGGAATAACTTTTTCTTCATTTTTGCCCTTTTCATGTATATTTGCATGTGTGTACACGAATCTGTACTGTCCATTTTTGTATTTATTTATTTGTATTTATATTATTTATATTTTTTATTTATTTATCTATGCTACTGCAGCATCACACACGTACAGATTTCTACCTTTAATGTATCTATATAGTATTATCTTTTTATTATCATTCTTTAATTGTTTCATTCTCGTGTTCTGTTCACTGCGAACCCAAGGATGTTCGTTTCATGCTCCCTTGTATACCTGCTGTATAGGGGTGTTCAACAGCAAGCAATTCTGAAATCCTGAACTTTCTCTGTCACAGTAATAACACCTTATGCAACTTGTCCACTGTTCTGGGAAGCCCCCAGTTTGTGTCCTCAGAATGTGTAAACATGTTCTCCTATTGCTTTGCTGTTGTTCTGAAACTTCTACTCACAGGAGCTTGCAAAACTGCACAACAGTTGAGCTAAAGGCAAAATAAGGTTTAGAGTTAAGTTTATATCAGATTTCGCTTTATTTTTCATGTACAGCCTGGCTAAGTGCATCTTTGACGGGCTACAGTTGAGTGACTGTCATGTGTGGTGATGGAAAATGTGTGGTGATGATGCACTGTGTGCATTCACTGATGGCCTTCTCTTGAAATTTATATTTAGCTCTTTCACTCTGTTGGAGGGGAAACATCAGATACAGCAGATACAGGAAAGAAACCACTCCGACCCAACACCCTCATCTTCCCCAGCATTTCCTGCATAACTTCACAATGAACCTCTGACTGTTTAATTTCAGTTAATGAGCCCTGGGTATCAGATCAGGGTCTAGGTTGAGGTGAATGTTCCAATTCATATTTGGTAAAGATGAGTGATTGCAATTGTTTGTTGTGTTTGAGTGACAGATAAATCAGAGTGAACGGAGTTTGTATGGAGCAAATCGGAGCCATGTGTATGCATCGTAGTTTGTGCAAAAGGATGTGGTTTCCAGGCCTTCTATATATATATATATATATATATATATATATATAAAACCAAACTTTATTGCCCTTATGCTAGAATGTTTGGGTCCTTCTCTTCAATCTTGAAACATTAGCTGGGAACTGCACACATAATGTGGGTATTGCTGTTTGTGTGAGCGAGAAATACAGGCTGTGCAAAAACCTCACTTAGGGTGAAAAGTACCTGCATGCCAAATTTCAGTTTTGTGGCTTGAACCATGCAGAAGGAACAAACAGACAAAACAGACTGCTTGACAGGAAGAGATTTCTGTTGATTATATCTAGACTGTGTATAGACCACTGCAGCTGATAGTTAATCCTGAATTATTATTAACTGGTGGTTAGTTTCAGACCTTGTAAATACTTTTGCTTTGTGCAAACAGACAAGGGCGCCAACTCAATAAGGAATTGTAATAAAATTCCAGGCAAAGGCGAAAACAAGAAGTAAGACTGATTTGAACGTGTGCATAATGGCTTGTCAAAATAGGAAACCAACAATAAAGCACAACTCCCGTTACAATGATGGATTCAGACATAGTTCTCTTGTTCTGACATCCAGTGTCATTGATGTTGAGGTGTTCTGCGCGATCGTGTAAAATCAGCAATTAAAAGCAATTTCATTTGTTAATTTTAAACTCTACCCCCAGGGGGCACTGTTTTACCTTAATACCTAACGTGGTGACAAAGCCCACCAGTGCCGGTAGCAGCAGCATGTGTCAAAAATGTTCACTTCGCAAAAACGTTATTTTTTCGCTTTGAAACACACTGAGACGCTGCTGATGTGTCTAGAAATGGAACATCAATAAACATTAAGTTTGACTTTATAGTCTTGAAAAAATGTGTTGAAACATTAACAGGAAAATTTACTGTACCCAAATTAAAAAAAAGAAAACAAAAATATTCTGAAAAGATTACAATTTGTCACACTAAGTAATGAACTAATAGGAAATAAAAAAAAAAACATTAAAGGAACTTTTCATGAGAACTTAACGGAGGCGCAGTCGGCGTTACCATGGCGACCCATGAGCACAACGAACAGGCAGGACATGCGTGCCGTGGTGTACAGGCTGCAACCGGAGACCACCGCGCGTGAACCTGGTCGGCTAACGTGCCTCGGCTGGTAGAGGTGAAGGTTGAGAATACAACGGCGATGAACGAAGCGGAAGATCTGGAGAGATTTCTCCAGAAAGTGGGCGAGATAGGTGCGTGTCTACTCGCTTGCGATTCAGTCATGTGCTCGCGTGTTGGTACGGGCGCTGTTTTTTCTTCTAAACGAATACAGTGTGTAGGGCTAGCAGTGTGCCCCGACCGTATGTGTATGCATGAGTAGTAAACACTGTATTTCTGGCGTGTGTCCCGGTATTTTGTAAGTTGTTACACGCTCATGTAGAGATCCGCACCTGTTGTGCGTGGCCAGATGATGTGGTGCTTCAACCCTGTGACCAAACATTACTGCAACACTATAATCTGCTCTCTAAGACATGTTACAGGTAATCAGGTGTACATACTTCTAGGGGTTGGATTTGCATAAACTTGTTTAAAGTACATTATGACCATTGAATAAAAATGTAAGATCATAACAAAATTAGGATTAAACTGAAACCAAGTCTACCGATCGTCACTTCATACTTTCCTCGCCATGCAGGTGACCTAATGCAGGAGCTCAGCTCCTCAGATGTGAACCGTCAGAAGTATGCAGTGGAGAAGGCCGACCACCTGCTGTCCCTCTGGAGCAACGAGGAGCCATGCAGAACCCAGCTCAATAGGACTGTCATCAATTCGGTACCGTCCCAGATCAGTCAGGCCACACCGCCAGTAACAGGGTTCACATCAGCTCCCTACAGGGCCAAGAATCACAGGCAGTGTCACTTATTCATAATGATCCATTTTTATTTCTTCTCTCATCATTAAAAGAGTGATTTATTTCTTTCATGAAATTTACCTGTTCCATTTGCTTTTCCACAGAATTTAAACAGTTCAAATTTAAACTCAGGTATGTTGAATTTTATAAACACCTGGAAACGGAATAGTAACTTTTCAGTAATTTACTGTGAATTGTGTCTTTAGGAGACTGATTTGAACATTCAGATTTTTAATTTTTAATTTTTTTAAAAGTTATATCTGTAATATTCAGACGTGCCAACAGGAGCCTAGACCACCTTAATGAGATAAACAGTAGTATAATAGTGTTCATGGCATTTGAGGAGCTGAAGAGTGAAGTGAGTGAAAATGATGCTTGTACACAGGCTGTCTTGCACGCAGCTAATAATTCTTAGATGTACAGTTCATGGTGACATGGACAATCAAAGAACCAAAGAGATATATATGTGTTTGCTGTCTTCTCTTTAAGATCATGGGGAAAATTCTCCTAGGTGTTGCAATGAGTCTAGATGAAAGATATAAGGCAAAATATAGGGTGACTGAGACACAGCAGTGCAGTAAAAAAGTTGACTGTACAGGAGACTGTAGCCTATTTCTGCACCTCAAGCCTAGATGCAGCTACCAGTAGTACCAAAAAACATGGCCTGGCATTTTACAACAAGAGGTACCCTGCAGTAGTCTGAGACAAATGGCTATACAGCTTTTAGGTATTAAGGTTTTGGGATTGAAACTGACTGAAATTTAAATGTTGGATGTGGCATTTGGCCTAAATCTGAAAATATCGGTATCCTTTTGCGGTATCCTTTATTTAAACCCAGCACTTTTTCATTTGCACTGAGAAATTTCAGTGTATGTCTGGCACAGTCTGACCAAAATGCCTCTAAATGACAACTCAGTATCACTTTGTTCTGGTCAGAAGGCTTCATGAAGGCTGTAGAAAAAGATGCAGAGGAAAGAAGCAAAAGAAGGAGAGAACATGAAAAGTTAGCTAATGGTGAGTCTGAATGCTATTCTTCATACACACATATTACTGTACATTTGCATAATCCAACATGTTACATTTAATGCATATTGTGTCTTATGTATAAATATATTTTAAAACAGCTGTCTATACATGCATCAGGTGTGGCTCATGCTGAAGCAGTAACTTCACATCTACATTTCACTCAGCATACAGGATGGGAGGTAATGAGGCCTTTGCCAAAGGGGACTACAAGGCTGCTGTCCAGCAATACAGTGCAGGCCTGGAGGTGCTTCGTGATGCTGAGACACTGTATACCAACAGGGCTCAGGTAGGCACATAAACAAGGTATCAGTAGCTGTTTACACCAACACGGTGCAAATGAGGCACAGTTAAACATTTTAACAGGACAAGGCAGGACACAGAGAAGCCTTTCACACTAATAAAGCACAAATTTATACCAGTGTGGCACAAGGGGTTGCTGTACACCTATAATCTGTTATCCAAGTGTAACTGGTTCCTACAAATCTCTCGGATACTGCAAACTTGAATACTGGCCCATCCAAGAAACCCCAATTAACTTCCCCAAAATATCTAACATGCTGAAATACATTTTTCAGTATTGTAAATAACATTTTAAGCACCAATTTCCTAGTTACCAAACAGTTAATAAGACAAGTAATATGCATTTATGTGTTTATATGCATTTTCTTTTTTAATATGGTATCATACATTATGTTCCATTATTGTTAGCAGTAGCAACAGCAATGTGATTTATGTAAAAAAATAAGAAATGAAAACAATATGAAGTAGAAAAAACAATAAAATATAACTATTGTGATGGATTCTTACTGTGAGGAACTCTTATTCAGAAATTAAAATCACCAAATTGCAAACTGGGACACACAAGGCAAAGACTGACAACAAAGATGCTGGGCACAATCCAAAATTCATGCTTGAATAAAGGCTCTCTTAACAAAACCTCAAACCTCAGAGTGAAGACTTATTTTTTCTACAAACATCAACAATTACAGCGCTAAATAACCAAACTTTTCCTGCTGATGATCGTTTCATCTTTGTCTTTCATCCTGTCTTTCAGGCCTTCATCAAACTGCAGATGTATAAGGAAGCCATCAGCGACTGTGACTGGGCACTGAAGGTATGTCTCTGTAGGGCACACTAACATGCAAGGAAAACAAGTATGGCTGTGTCCTTCAACTAGATGCTACTTCAACAGTTTCAGCTGTAAACAGCTGTAGATCCACTTTAGCATGATTGTGCATGCTGGCTCCTCAGCTTCGCAATATGAATGTCTCTGGTAGTCTGTCTATTGTCCCATCCAGAATACAGTTTTCTAGCCTGGCACCCAATGTTTCCAGGACAGGCTCCAGCAAATGTTGGTTTTGTCTAGCTTTGGATGTGGGCCTTAAAAAGTTAATTTTATGTATGCTCTGTGTTCAAATGAAATAAGTATCATCCTCACTGGATGCAAGCTGATGTAGCTGATTTGATGTATTTTGATGGTGTTCAATCCCTTTACTACCAGGTGTGGAAAGCAGGCTTGTCCCCTATGTTATCTCTTACCAGAAGTAGCAGTATGCATTAAAGTCACCTTGCTATCTAATTTGAGGACTTTCTCCATTTCCACAGTGCAATGCAAGGAATATAAAGGCTTATGTTCATAAGGCAAAAGCCTATATGGCACTTGGGAATTACACTGAGGTAAACTACCCAAATTCCCTCTTCATTTGCTCTTGTTCTCCTTAGTCTCTTTGTTTTTAGCAATGTTTTCTTGGTAATATAGCCTCGTCCTGGCAGGGCTGTTTTCAGAATGCTGTGAGCTGAGGAACAGGGCGTGGAAGCACTTCCTTTAAGCTGTTAGTACAAGAAATGCCTACTATTCTCTAAAGGCCTTTTTCCCTCCTGAGTGACTGCCTGCACCTTTCAAAGACCCTTTTCTGCTGACACACCTTGTGGCCACCCAAGTGGGTCATGTTCTCTGCTCTTTCTGCACTGTTAAATGCCAGCACCTTCCTGTTTTGTGAAGCAGTCATGTGCAAAATTGTACCTTCGTGGAATCTTTTGCTTTTATTAGAGCTTACTTTTTCCTGCATTTGAGTGTGGTAAACAAGCCTCACATTGATCAGCTGTAGTGTTTTGTATGCTGGCAGAAGCCTGTTTATTTTGCATGTTAAGATGGGTACCATGTATTAGGAAACTACACAAAACCAGTGATAACAGTTGGGTTCCGATCTTAGCAGCTTTGTCTGTCTAACTTCCCACTCTTTTCCACGTGGATGACTATCACAGGCCCGGACATGTTACCAGCGGATTGTGGAAATTTATCCTAACCGTGCCACCATGGTTAAAGGTAAGAGTCACCTGTGAGCAAACAGTACCTCTTGCTCACCACCAGACACAGAAGTGACAAATTCAAAATGACCAGTTCAACCTGAATCATTTCAGTTCTTCTGCAGTTACAAACTAAAGTCAAAATAAAAAAGGTAACAATATGCATTATTGATGCCTTCTGCCTTTCCAGTGCTGCTGATCCCTGAAGGAGGAAGTGGGTTGTAATTCTGTGACAACCAAACCTAAAAATGAAATAAAGAATGGCCTCTGCTAGAGTTCATCTGTCTTAGGTCCTGCTGCAAAAGGCCATTAAGACACTATTGAGGGTAATTTGTGTAGTTCAGGGATTTTTGGCATCCAGGAGGTGTATAGTGAATACACAGTGCCTGCACTCACAGGTTGCTTTAGGTAACTTCTGCTGTTTTCGTAGCACTTAATCTTTTTGAATTCTTAAAATTTTATCTGCATTTCCAATGCTTGCATGCTTATTACTCTTGACAGTTACTTTTTGATAATAAAATATAAATCAAATTTTTAGCCAAACATTTTTTCATTTATTATTCTACTAAAGCATCACTGAAAAGGCAATGTCTGTTTTGTTTTAATCTGAGTAAAGTAATTGCACCTGTGACTGTCCACAACTTTTAGGGACAGCGAAGGTGACCTGTGTTGTAGACATTAAGCATTTGCATTCTTTTCTCATTGGGAGTTTTAGCTTGTTGGTGGTGTTTGCTTTGTTTTGATGTTGATTCTTAGTTCAGGCTTCCTCTTTCTGCTGCTATGTTTTAACCCCTGAGCCACCTGCACCCCTTCCCTATACATATGGAACATACCCAGTGGTTCTTTCATCCACCTGTCATAAACTTACCCCATGGGTCTTTATAACCCCAGTCATGTTCTGATCCATGGGCTTATTGATCCTCCCACATTCACACTCCTTGGTCTTCAAAATGACTGCCCACCTGTTGCACTTTTGTTTCCCAGAGTATCTGACTCGTGTAGACCTGCAAGAGAAGAAGGACATCCAAGAAAAACAGGCATGGGAGGAGCTGGATAAAGGAAGGGATGTAGCTGTGTGTATCCATGAGGTGCTGAGGAGGCTGGACATAGCAGCTGAGACTAATCAGTACTACCTTGGAGGGGTGGAGCTCTTAAGGGAAACTATATCTGACTGTAAGTATAAATTCTCTGTGCTGTTGAGCAACTTCTACCTCAAAGACACTGTGTACTTCTTCTCAGGGTTAGTGATAAAGATATAAGTGGGGAAACAATGATCATGTGATCTATCACATACTTTTTCAACACAAGTTTATTTTCTCTTAGTTACTTTTTGTCTAATGTTAGTGGTTGTGTATTTTCTCTTGCATTAAAAGCCCATGTAGGCAGTACTGATTTCAGGTGTATTCAATGCCTCTCATCAGTGGCCTGATGAGAGCTGTGGAAAAGGGTGAGTTGGGTTTTTTGTAACTCAAGTCCTTTGTCAGTGAACATGAGTTTGTAGCAAAAGCTAGTAAGTCCCAAAGGCATGAATAGTATTCCTGTTTGTTTACATCCTCCTTCACCCTTCTAAAAAGCTTTTGGGCTGTTTAGTCCCTGTGACTCAGGCTAAACACCTTCGTGTTCTTTGCCATGGTCCTTTAGACAACAAGTACCTGATTTCCCTCAGCCTGTCAAGAAGAGTGAATTGCGATCAGGAGACAGGCACTCCTGTCCTACAGCTGTAGACTCACTAAAGAATGGGTCCACACTTATGATTTTGACCTTGACAGGAGAGCCTGGCTGGGTTGGCTCAATGATGATGTACATGGCTCAGCACAAGCTATAAGAACCCTCTGTGCCCTGATACTATCTTGTGTTCTATGCAGGTGCCAGCCAAACACTTTTCAGACTACACAATGGCTTTACTATCATCAACAACAATAACACTGTAAGAAGGTAAGGAGACTATTGAGGAACCTTTGACAGTCTGAGATAAGTGTGAACTTGATGGTTGCCCTGAAAAAACGGGCAACTAAAATGGTTCAAAGACTCATTGTTCTTAGCAAGAAAATTGTCTGCACTCCTAATCACCATGCACGACTTGCTGTCTGAGCCTGGCATTTTCTTTTTCGCAAGTGAACGAAAGCTAAATACATTTGAATTTCATCAGTTGCTCTGAAATAAAAAGAAACAACCTTGTTTTCTCTTTTCATTGATCTTCAGCTTCAGTTTCTTCGTAAGCTAGTTTCTCCAAGGAGACTGAGCAAATTGTGGTGTCTGGGCTGTGGACTTAGGTACTGGTCAAGTTGAATCCATTGCCAAAATTGTAAAACAGGTTGTCCTGCACTCATTTGAGTGTTTTCATGCTAGATGTTTGTTGTACCAAAAAAAAAAAAACAGAATAGTGACTTTATGTGATTTAAACTTAGAAATAGTCTGAATCCATGAAATTCCATTCTGTTCAGTATATATTAGTGATTAAACTTAAACATGGACACTGCATTATTTGATCACCATACTACACATTCCTTATTTTTCAGACGGTCATGACATCTTTGCTATGACTGTTTGTATTTACAAAATTATTCTGTCTTCTCAGAAGTCCAGATGGGTTTTTCTATAGAGAACTTGGAAAGCAATTATAGTTGCCTCTTGAGGCTTTTGACCTGGCTATGTTGGGCTATGTTTGCATCACATTAAGGTTCAAATCTACACTATATATAACATAGCATCTCAAGTGTTATTTCTCAAAGACTGAACAAACCCAGAACTTTCACAACCCAGAAAAATAAAAATGTTGGTTTATCTGCATTTACAGATGTAGTATAAGGTCTCAGTCAATTTTGTATGCAGCTTCCTGTGTAATGTGTGCCAACAAAACAGTATTATTGGACTAAGTGAGTACTTCAAGAATCACAAGTCTTTATTTGTATCTCTCTGTAGGTGAAATGCACTTTAGTTTCCCCCTAGTCATACATCTATTCAGAAAAAAGTATCTTAACTGAGTAAGTGTAAATGTGCAGTTGTGTAACTGGTATCATCATGTTTCCCCTGCTGTCCACAGGTGTCTCTCACAAAATTCAGCAGCATCATTTGCGGATGAACTGTGTGTTTCAGTGCTCAGATTATGGACCCAACTTTGTAAAGACAATGGCAAGTATACGCATATCACCATTTACAGCTGCAAGTGCTCTTTTCCTGCTTCTAAATGAGGAAGATTCATTGAACATGGCATGAAAAGACCCTACTGGTGAACCATCGTTATCTGACAATCTACAAGATTTTCTGTGTATACATGTACAGTATGCATCACACAGAGACCTCTGTGGCAACGTCCAAAGTCATTGTTGATAATGAAGTCAATGTTTGATTTACATTTATTCAGTTAGCAGACACTTTTGTCCAAAATGATTTAGAATGTTAAGCTACCTACAATTATTTACCCATTTAAACAGCTAGGTACTTAATGGAGACAGGACATGGGAGTGTATACATAAACTTGGTGAAACAAACTATTTTAAAAACAAAGGGCAGCAATAAATTCACTAGCTTCAGACCCATGAAATGGAAAGCATCAACATCATGCCCCACTTTTCAATTAGGTGGGACACGATGTTGGTGCTCAACACTTCATGGGTGTCGAGGAGATAGTTACCCAGGATAGGGGGTGACAGGTACGCACGTCTGTTGCTGAGGGAATTCTGGTTCATTCACTGCTTAAATACTATTTGTTGTGTTTGACTATATCAGTATTGCTACATATTTTTACTTATACTTTAAAGTGTAACTCCCTTCTGCATCTGTTCCACTGTAACTGTTTTCTTAGTCAAGCAAAATGCCAACATCCAGTCATTCCCCCACAGTTTTTATAATCTTTTTTTTACAACTCCATTCTCGTGTGCTCTGACATCATAACGTGGCACATGGTTGAGTTGGAGTATTTACGTCATGTTAAATGCAATGTACGCTGAAGGGCACATGTAGCTGAAATGCGTCTGCACTTAAAGTATCGATAGTTAAGGTACACAACTTGTTTCACTAAGCTTTTATGCACTTTCTCAGCACTCTGAAATCTTGAGAATTCCAGTATCCAAGCTTATTTAACAGTGATTCATAGCTGATCATACCTTTCATAGAATTTATTATTTTTTTGCTGGACAAATTCAAGGAGGGAATACCTTATTCATGGTATATTATGTTAAGAGGTGGGACTTGAACTTATCACCTCACCATCTAGCAACAGAAGCATTAACCACTGCCCTAGTAATTATCTCTTGGTGCTGGTTTCATGTTTCTGTGTGATCCACTCAAACAGTTAATGACGTATTAATATGTTATAATATATACCAAAATGTTAATAAAGAGAAAACATAAATATCCACTACTGAACACTTGTTCCTGTCTGTAAAAGTATATATACAGTTTTATGTGATGTAATTCATGCTTTCTATGCTGAAATCCATCTCTTTCAGAAGAAAATCAGCAGGTGTTAATACAGTGTCCCAACAGCAGTGAGTATTTTGTGGACTTACTAAGGTCTGGAAAAGGTCCAATACAGGAGGCCTGCTTGGTGTTGCTCCATCTGTATATACAGACTCAACATGGAAGGCATCTGATCCTTGAGAACCTGAACATGCACATGTAAGATATATTGTGAAAATCCCTGCTGTGAAATACTACAACAATACTGTACAGATGGTTCATTTCTGCTGGGGGTGCATTTTCATTTTAGGGTAAATGATGCTTGACAAGCTTATTAAATACCAGTTAAATCAGTCCTAAACTGACTTATGGTTATAAAAACAATAAGTTTCAGCACACGGGGGCAACATAGGTAATGCTTAAATGGTACGATTTGGGTGAGGATGAGTGAAAGTAAGCGACTCACAAGGGTGAAAGAATTGTGGAACCAATGCTGAACAGCTGGGAATATGATCAAAAAACTCTAAACTAATTTCCACTAGAGGAACATTTCGCTGCTACTTTATTAAGTTTTAATCTTACAGGCAGAATGAAAGCCATTTGGGTACTTGACTTTCTTGCTTATGGCTTTTGTGGAGGTTGGTGGAGAACTTGTGGACCAGCCTGTGTCACACTTCCTCCCCCCCAAACCTGGCACTGGGAATCCTGGAGCATCTGGCTGTGGAACACAGGTCGAGGCAGCACACCTTTATGGTCCAAGTTTTTTTTTTTTTTTACTTCAGTATTAACTTTGTTAATCTTTCAACTCATTATCTATTAACCATAGGTTTCGGATTCAGATGAGAGAAAACTTTACAGCTTCATTTATTCCTCCTTTTGTACACCTGCTGGTAGGTTATTTTCACTTACTTATGCTTTTATATATGCACTCTTTGTCATTCCAACCTTAAAGCAATTTTTAATTAAAAGTTAAAATCTCTGATGATTATTTTCTTCATAAATTTTAGAGAAATATCACAGAATCCAGTCAAGAATGGCTTCCTCAACTTGTGTCAGTTATGGGAAGTATGGCCACTGATGATGTCATTCGTAAAGAGGCTGCCTGTTCTCAGGAATACTGGGATGTTTTTCTTACTGCCATGGTAACTGTTGTAGCTATCGTATATGTTTCCACCAAAATATTTCTAACTGGGAACCTGAAAAAACGGTGAATTTCATCAATTTTAAATAAATATTTGTGCAATTAAATTTTTTTATTCATATTTCTGTGTCATGGACTAACCTTAACTTTGAACAGGAATCATAATGGGTGGTAAGGAAAAGTGCAAATGTATGTCTGAATTCAGACCGAATGTTCTGTCTAGGAACAGTGTATTGAACGGAAGTGCAGAGATGTGCTCTATAGTCTGCTGGGCTTGATGATCAACCTGTCAGCCAGACCCTCCCCTGTTGTGCAGGTAAAGCAGACTTTAGGATACTCAACTCATTTATCGCTCTTCTTCCTTTGTGTCCATTTGAGTACAAAATAGTTTTGACACCCCCCCCCCCCTTTTCCTCACAGGAGTTTGCTGTTGTAGTTGGCCGGAGGTGTGTAGACCTGCTGAGTGACCCTGATGGGGGGATCATTACAGTGAGTGTACCCAGGGACCCACAGTGGGGGTCCTTGAGAAGGTTTTGTAAAGGGGACTGAAGTGTTCATATGTTTCCAACAACTGATAGATTAATTTTCAATTAGGGTGTTTTAAATTGGATCATTATGTTTAAAGCATCAGTCAGTGTGATTAAAACTAAAGCAACCTGTAGCTCAGAGTCTTGGAACACAGAACCCTTTAACCAGTAACTCTGTGGCAGAGTTCTGAAAGTCTAAGAGCTCCAGTTTTTAGTCCTGTAACTCGAGTTTTGCACTGTAGAACTCTGTATCCTTGACTGGATTTCAGAGTCTCCAAAAAGGTGCACTGATCCCTGACAATGGGCTAACAGAATTTGTATTTTTCCAGTGGTATTTAGTTGAATTACTTGTATGAACCTCCGATAGTCACTAGTTAAATTAATGTTTTGTTTTAATAATACTTTGAAGTTTTCAAATGAAGTTCTTTTGTGGTCATAAAAAATCTAATCAGTCAAGTATTGCTGAGACGTTTCTCACTGTTGTAATAGTTCAAAATGTATTTCAAGTTTATCAGTGACCATGAGAAGTATTCAAGCCTCCCCCTTCATGGCTGTGCTGTGTAGTTACCTTCCTCCCTCTCTCTGTGTCACAGAGGAGTGTAGGTCTGCTGAGTACACTGTTACCTCAGTCTCCTGCTGCTGCAGAGGAAGCCACGCAGGCAGGAGTTGTCTGGAAACTGCTCCGACTGCTGAAGGTAGAACCAGTGCAACCATCTATACATCAAGCCTCTGTTTCCCAGTCTGGATCCATTTGATTTAGAATGAGCCATTTTATTATTCAGCATATGATTGTATGGATGTCATACGGATCCCAAATTGGTTTCTAACAGCAGTGTGTGTGTGTGTGTGTGTGTGTGTGTGTGTGTGTGTGTGTGTGTGTGTGCTGTGTTTTGTGGCAGGCCCAGAATGTGGGGCAGATAACCACGCGGTTCTCCATCAAGGCTCTTGCTGTGTGCACTGCCAGCAGCCAACAGGCTCGGGTTCAGCTGCTGGACCTGGATAAGAGTGAGTGTCACTCCTGGTTTGAGTTTGCCATCCAGCCTCCCGGAAATAAAACTCAGAGTGTGTGTTTGTATGTGTTTGTATGTTTGTATAAGCAGGGATGCGCATGCTAAGGAGGTTACTGGCTGGATCTGAGGAGGTGGCAGTGGGGAATGCTGCATTATGCCTAGGACACTGTGTGGAGGAGTTTGGTGCTGCCAGCGCCCTCCTGGGTTCTGACATAATCCCGCTACTGCTCCGTTTGGCCGGGGGGGATGCCGGGGGCCCCAGTGTGCAGCAGAATGCTGCCATTGCCCTGGGCAAGCTCTGTAAGGCAGAGCCAAGGTAAGCCATAAACCTATACAATGATGGCTCCTTCTCAAGATGATACCAGAGGTTAATCTTTCCCATGGTCCCCTGTAAAGCACTCTGGACACAAAGGGTTTTAAGTACTGTGGCATCTCACAATGGGCCTTCTCTATAGTGCCTTTCTGTAAAGCCTAATCTTTTTGCAGTGGGTCTAAAGATTATGTTCTGTTTGTGCTGTTCTCAGATCAGAAATGGCCCAAATTTGATAACTTTTCAGAATTTTCAAGAAAATAGCCTTGTACATTAATTATCCATTATTAATGCAGTTCTTACTTCACTTTCAGGCACCTCCTGAAACTCCGAGAACTTCATGGGTTAGAAATACTTCATTCCTGCATGAAACTAATAACATAAGACAGTCATGCCCTTTTTGATTTCCTTTTTTGTTCGGTATGTTTTCATACTGTGTACTGTTTTTACAGGAGCATTTCAGCAATGTTTCACAGGAACCAATTCAATGTTTCAGCAATGTTTCACAGGAACCATTTCAGCAATAGCGCTGTTTAATTTTTTATTGTGATAGTTCCTCACATCTTTATTATTTCTGTAACTGCATTCCTGTGTTAAGGAAAACTTGTGATTATGAATGATTCGGAAAGTGCATTTCTCTTACAGCAAAGTTGCATGATTTTGGCCGCTAGGAATGTTCATTTAAAAAATTCAACTATTGAATAAAAATATTAATGTGTTAATAGATGCTGCCTGACACATTCTGTAATGATCATGCCATGTACTGACTTTTCAGACTCTTTTTAATTACGAGTTCATGTATCATTTTTGAGAATCAAACCTTTGGTTGTCAGCACTTTGATGTACCACTTAAAGAATATTGTACACACCTCTTTTAATCCAGTTTGAGGCTCTGAGATATTCATTTTTCCTTCTCGCAATTTTGTTCAATACTATTTACAGATACTCATAAGACTACACCCCACTGTAGAAACTGACACTGTGTGAGCTTGCTAACAGAGATATAGTCCAAGGTTAAACAATATTTTATAGCAACATATGATTATCTGAGACATATAAAATGTATTACCCAACACAGCACAGTTTATTTAATCCCAAACAAAAGTGAACGCAAGAGAGGCACACTATCTTTCAGAAGCTATCCTAGACTGCTAAAAGAACATGTCAGTACTTGGATTAGCTTTTTCTATCCAGCGCGTGCTTACGAGACAAGGAAATCGATCCCTGGTATAAAGGATGGTCATGACCATGCCCTCAGCCTAGTCCAGTGTTCTTCAGCTCTGCTGTGTGAAGCTTCTGCAAAACCTGAAGTCTGGATGAAGCAATTCTTAAATATGAGCAACGTGTTGTGTTTCGTGTTGTTTTTTGTGGGAAACAGTGGTAAGTTGGTACTTTAATAGTCTTTATCTGTGGAAAAATAATACAATATTTATAAATGTAGGCAGAGTGTATTATTTATACTTTACTACCTTTGTCCTTTTTCATTGTTACTGCTGCATTTCCCTTGTAAAGTTAGTGACATAGAAATTCAGTTTAATGATTCTAAAATATTATAACTTTGTTTGATAAAAGTATACAGTAGTATGATCGGAATGAGGGTTGGTATCTAATATCTGCTTTTCAGCAGAATATGACTGCAGCGTAGATCAAAATCGCAAATCTGCCTGTTCATAGTACTATGTGTTCTATAATCAAGCATTTACATAAATATTAATCCATGTTGTCCTCTACAAAGGAGTTGATTGAAGTAAGTGTGATCATTTAATATAAATTAAAATCTTTTGTAGTCAAGGGTGAGGAGATATGGGATCCAGCCAGGAGGACTCACCGCCCCTCCTTCCAAACCGTTTCAGCAGTGGAGGAACAAAACAGCACAGTGGACCTTGAGGGTGAAGTGTCCAGGGGGGACATAGGAGACAAAAAGGTGTACTTCCAAGGTGTGAGCTCAGTGACAGAAGCTACAGTTACTTCACAAACTGGAAGTCCTGTTTCTGAAAACAGGTCAGATTTACTAACTGCAGTCATAGATGATACATCAGTTATGAAGGTTGCCTCACCATCAAATCATGATTCAATCTTTAATTATGAAGGAGCTGTGTTCTCCTCAGCTGTACCTCTGTTTCAGCTGATGATGAATGGCACCTTGATGTCCAAAGCACATCTGTCCAGTGAGAAGGAAAAGCCCCTGTCTCTGAATCAACCTCTACTTAACAGTGGTAAGCTAGGGCTCACGGAGCCCATTACTCCTTTTTCTGCTTATACTGGAAGGAGTATTCCCCTGATATCCATCTTTAGACCTTCTGGAGCTGATAACCTGGCGGAGTCCTATGATGCTCAGGAGAAGAAAGGCAAAAACAAGAGTGAAAATGACATTTCACAATTGTTCAAAGGATCTTATCCCTTGAATAGAAAACCATTAGTCCTTAGTGATGAAGTGCAGTTGTCGGTGACCAGGGCAAGCACTAAAAGCCCTGTGGGTTTGACATTTCCGTATGAAAAAGGATACACAGAAACCAAAAATATTGTTAGTTTGACCTTGCAAAACCAGCCCACAGGCTCTCTGAAGCAGGGACTGCCTCCAAGCCTAACAACAACCTCAAAAACCCATTTGTGGGCCACCACTGTGTTTGCAAAAGCATTTCTCGGGGGGGAGGAAGAAGACATTCAGACAAATGGAGTGAAGGAAACCACTGGGCCCAAAGCAATGGCTGTCACAGAGGGAAAGGGTACAGCTCTTATGTCCAATCCCCCAACAAGCCTGTCACATGGACCTGAGCAGAATGAGGTAGAAGGAACACCCAGCCCAGTGTTGCTGAGATCTACAACACTTCAGGCTGTTCCTGCAACCCTCTCCTTCTGGTCCTTTAAAAGAACTCCAGAAAAAAGAAAAGAAAGAATGTCACACATTTATATGGTCAGCCAACCACAGAAAAAAATAGCAAAAGGACCCTCAGTGTTAACAATGCAAGAACAAATATATAGGACTGAACCTGAGCAAGAACCTTCACATTCTCACACAGCATCAACTTTTCCAAATCAAAGCCATTTTGTTCAAACCACCAGTGGCTTTTTAAAAGCATTAGCAACAAGGAACAAGCACAGACCACCTGCCTCTGAAGAAAACCATAACGAGAAGAACAAATTTGTTCAGCAGTCTACCGAAATTATGGTAGTGAAGTCTGACCTGTCTAAGTTTGAAACTCTGCAGATGTTGTACGGAGCTTTGGCAAACCACACAATACCTGGAAAAGAAAAAGATGCAGCAGGAGTCACCTTCCACCCTTTAAATAATATTTTCCACAAGGCACAATCACGAGGTAGATTGAAGCTTGGTGATTCAGATAATCAGACTGAAAGCGGAGAGGTCTCAGTTTCCTATTTTGTCCCTGAAGAGGAGAAAGAGATGTTAGCAATGGGATGCCATGACTGCATCACCGGTGCTGCATCAGCATCATCCCAGGGTTCTTTTGCAACAGCATTACCAAAAGTACCACCCCTGATATCCACTGAAGTCAATACAGAGAACCTTGAAATATCCGATCCTTTAAATTTTAAGCCACTCCAATTACTGGAAGAGAGTGCGAAAGCATCCACTTTATTTCCTGAATTTTCTCATCAAAAACTAACTAAGGCCATAGTTATAGCTGAAAAATTAATACCAGTTCCTCCGCGTTTTATATCTCACCCTCAATCCATGTTCATAAGTACAGGAAATGGTCTTTCCCAGTTTGAAAGACAAATTTTGACGACAACACAACAAAGAAAATACTTTATTCATAATCCAACTACCAAGCTGACAACAGTAATGAAAAGATTAACTTCCCCTCATATATTCTCACAAAGAACAGACAGTTTGTCACTAAGTCCGACTACTATTCGTACTATGCGAGAAATTAGTTCATTGTTTGAAAAACTTCCTGTGAAGAATGCTGGAATGATTCACACACCAACAAAGTCGGTGTCTTCTCGTGGTTCTCTCAAAGCTGCTAACTACAACAAAGACAGATACCCAACAGTGTTAAGTGAGTCGCCTTCTGTGAATGAATCAGTTAATTACTCACTAGAAAAGAAGACCACATCTGCTGTAAAGGGCATAGTCAGTGAAGGCATTGCTGATCATGGAAGCCACAGGAGCAACATGACTTTTCCAGTTACAGTTTCTTCAGGACCATTTCTTAGGAAAACCTATGACAGGGAAAATACCGGCACAAAAGAAAGCCTGTCACTCAGGGATGGGTCTCTGACACTGAACAAAGGTTTGAAACAAACAAAGAATCCAGACTTCAGTCACATCCTACATGTTACAAAAGCAACAGATGTCAGACTTACTCCAAGCAGATCTGTGTTTTTTCAATCTGTCATTCCTGCAATTCCAACTGTCCCCAGCTTTGCGATGAGAACCTTGTCTTTGTCTGTCACACACCAGCCTAGTCAGCGTGTCCTATCTTCAAAGCATAAGGTCCATCACAGCAGTCCAGAGATTGAAAATAACACTAAAAGCTTTGCGTTTGCACTGTTTTCCCTGCAACCTCAAGAGGCAATCATACAAAAACAAGAAATGAGGACCAATTTAACTTTTAATGCCAAATCAGACACATCTGTTGGTCCTGTCAATTTTATAAATGCAATTTTTAAATACACTCCAAATCCTTTGGATCTTGCAGTTAAAAGTAGACTGTCTCAGTCCACTGTCACACCTGACATTCCTGTTAGGCCTTCAGAAGTTCTTCTTCCTACAGCCCATCTCAGAAAAGTTATAACTGCTATAACTCTAGAGCCAGAAAATCATTTCACAACAACTACTGGACATACAGCACAGCTTGTGTCCTCTGCATATGCTTCTTTAGGAGACCAAGAGTCAGTGCTGGACACTCAGCCAGCAGCAGTGATTGACCACACTTCTCCATATTTATTAAACGTCTCATCTGAGATGCAGACACACAGTCCCACAAATGCTATGACATTACCTCCTTCAACAGATTACTTTCTGGGTCAAACTGTTTCTGAGGACTTTTCCCTCAATTTTTTCGGAGTCCAGTCTGTTGCAGGTACTGACAAAATGAAGACAAAGGACCTAATCCCTGGTGTCCCATCCCTGATGATCCCAGGGCCTGATCAGGCAGGATTCCAGCACGCTGTATCCACTTCCTTTCCAGGCCCGAAGTCTGATGTTAAGAATGTACTATCTGTACCTACACAGCCACTGTTAGAGGAAGACAGCTTCAGGTCAATGGTCAATATGTCCTTAAGCCCATTAAATTCTACAAATGAAGCTGGTTGGAAGACACTTCAGCCTGTTCTGCTACAGAAAGGTAGCAAGAAGGAGGATGCTTTCCTTGGAAAACATTTTATACATGAAACAGTGGCAGAGACAGAATCCCAGCATGCTATCATGGCACAGAGGATGCGTCTCCTGTCACCTAGTTATTTTCTCACAGGGTAATTACATTGTACCATTGTCACCGTGTAGAGTATTATCATATATTATTATGATCTTCTTGTTATTCTTTGCTGAGCTTTTAGTTTAATTAATGCCTTTGGCCAAGACTATTTACAACATTATATTTGTACAGTACATAAGTGCTGACAAGGTTAACAAATGATAGCAACTGTGTAGCCAACAAAACCTACTTAGGCTAAGCTGAATGCAAACACAATCACACCAAAGGTCTTTATGAGGGACATGCTGTGGAAGTGCTTTAAAATGTTACCAAGCACATTCTCACATTGGAAATATTTGCTGCATTTTTCATGTTCGCATGAACCTCCACAAAAATTACTGAATTTCTGAACATGTCATTTGATGAAAACACAGTACATGTTGTCGCTGTATTACAGTCCCAGCTTGCCTTTTTTTTTTAGACTGGCAGACGTGTCTGACAACTTCTGTGGAACGGGGAACTACACAGCAGAAATGAGCCTTAGCCTGGACAGCGAGGTCCTCCCGGGAGATTCGGTTCCTGCTCTTGGAAACCTGCATGTGGTCATCAGCCTTAAGACCAACAGCAGCCAAGCAAACCTAACCATAAAATCCTGCTGTATCTCCCCTTCACCTCAACTCGACAAACTCAATGCCACCTGCAGTCTATTCACAAGGTTCATAACTGCTGATCCAAAAACGTTTTATAGAGTGAAGACGAAGGTTCATCGGTACCTCTTTAGCCATCAAGATTCTTACTGCAGCAGTTACATTAGACAAGTCTAAATCAAATCAAATCATAACGACAATCTAGGAATGTCTATAGTTTCCTTCTTAACTATAAAAGTTACTACAAAACTCTTTGACCTCATAATAATGATTATTGTACATCATACACAGAGAACAATATTTGTAGAACTTCAGTTTAATGAACTTTTCTACAGGAAATATTGCTTTAAATGGTACCTGGATGTCTTAGGATATTCATATATAACAGACTTAACAACCCTTCCACAGTAAACTTTCCTCATCAGGACATCTCCCACTTCCGGTATCTTAATAATGCCTTTTCATTCCTTTCACACTTTATTGGCTTTTCTTTTTCCTCTACATTTATGTTAATACTTGATGCCTTTCCAGGCATTGAAGGGTGGGGGGTGCTGCTTCTTTGCTGCAGTCACGCTCTGGTTCCCTAATCTGTACTCTCTGAAAGAGCTGGTCCTCTGGTATCTGTCTGAGCCTCCCTGGTGTTATCCATTAACACATCCATCTTTAACACATACTAATAATTATGAGCCCTTATAAAACATTTAAAAACTGTGCACACTAAACAGTCATAATTCAAATAAGGCCAAGTAACATTTTGTTTGAATAAATTCAGGATCAGACGTCTAACAGCTCTGCTGGTGTGGCACTTGCTGTGAAATCCTCAGGTTACCATTTGACCCCAGGGTAATCAGGCTTCTTCCAAGCGACCTGCCAAGTACTGCCAGCTTCACCATCCGTCTCTTCCAAATGACAAACTACTCCACAGCTTACTTGCACTGTGATCTCAGCGTGTGCCCAAGAAATCACACAGATTGTGAGTGGGTAAGTGTCATCTATGGAGGAATAACTAAATGGGCAAAGGCAGAAGTAGGTAGCAGTTGGCCCATTCGGTACAGAGCAAAGGTGACAAGCTGTGCTGGCTTGATGTTATGATATATCCCAGCCATTGTACAACGCACAGTGTGTACTGTTGCGGCCCACTGTTATGATGCAGATTTGCCATTTTCCACTCACCTTTACCCCTTTGTAGTAAGGGGTGAGGCAGAATTTGTTCTGAAAATGGTTAAATAGTGCATTATTACCAGTACAATTCTTTGTATAATGGTCACTTAAAATATATTTATGACATAATATTTGTTGCTGGTCTAGATGTAAAATTATGTTTTTCATTAACCGGCTTTAATGTTCAAAGATTAATCATGTTGTTTGTTTGACCTGGGAATACAGTGTCTCCAGCACAGACCTCCTCAATTTGAGGAGGGTGTTGGAACTTTCTTTATCAGTTCTGGGAACCGTATATCCTTTGGCCCGGTGTTGAAAGGAAACGAGGAATCCACAGTCGCAGACAGAACTGGTGAGCGTTTCATTACTGCTTTACATAGAAATAAATTTCAGACCATTCTGGTTCTGGGCAAAAAGTTTGAATGTATGTGTGTGTGTGTGTGTGTGTGTGTGTTTTAGATACGGACAACACTTCCAGGAGCACATTGATTTTGGGTTCAGGTTTGGGTTGCCTGCTGTTGGTGGGTGCCTTACTGCTACTCTGGTTGGGATACCAGCACAAGAAGAGGAGGTGGGCTTGCCTGCAGCACAATGATCAAGGTGGCCAAACAATGTGGAGCCACTGGGTCTAGCCTTGGCCATGACAAGCACTCATCGTGGTCACCGGATCTGCCCTGCAAAGTGCCACTGCCAAACAGAGAATGTTATGAGCTCCTACTCTGCTTTCCATGATAAATCTTTTCCAGCTGGAACTATACGTGGCCTGAAGCTGTAGACTCTTTGTCTTGTCAAGCTGAATCACTACCCTCAAGGAAGGCAGCACTACTTTTGGATGCAACCCTTCAGTGCTTTCACACTTGTATGAGCTGCACAGCTTTTCTCCATCCCAGCATTCCCTTTGCAATGCTCTCCAATTTATATGCCCATTCAAAACTTTTAAAGTATTTAAGTTTTAAACCATTGTTAATCCACTGAATATTTGATTAGGGAAGAAGTGTGTTACAGAAGATGGTCTTCAAGCTTCATGAAAGCATAAATAATTTGAGACAGAAAGGAAATGACTTTCTCTTAAAGCTATAGCCAATGTGCACATTGCAATAATTTGTCTGTTCATATCTTGACTGTATCAGGACAAAAAGCTGATCCTTCTAACTAATTTTCTTATCACCCAATGATTATCCCCACAAATGGCTAAAAGAATCTCATTGGTATGAAGATTGTTTGGGGGTTATAAACAAAGCAATTTTATGTGAGATATACATATATAACAACAATATTTGGAGCACATTAGTCTAGTTTTATTAAGTGAACATTGATTCCGTCTTCTATAAACCCAGATGGCCTAACCTTGCCAAATGACTTAAAACATTATAGTTGGTTTTATTGGCAGGCACTAATAAGGACTACCTTAATTGAAAATACAGATTAAACAATGAAAGCTTGCTGGAAAATACTTAGAAACTGCATTTTTATTTTTGATTAGGGATAAACATTCAGTGGGACCAGCTTAAGCTAGAGAATCCTTCTTCTATCAAAGCTTTACAGTAACCAAATGTGCTTCACACACAAGAACCGTAAAAAATAAAAAGCATTTACAATTTTGTATGTGTATTGTGTATTTATAGTCATACATTTACAACACATGATTTTGCAAATACCAAGCAATTAGAAACACAGCAACAAAGAATATAATTAAATGGTTCTAAAAACACGATGGTGCAGTCAGTACTACTGACGCCTCACAGCACATAGGCTGTACGGGGTGGGTTCAAGTGTGTGTGTTGTTTACATGTTCTCCTTGTATCTGCAGGGCTTGATCCCACAGTCCAGACATGTGTTTCATCTTGCTTGCTCTACATTGTCCCTGGATTGCATCTGTGTGAATGGTCACTCTGTGATGGAGTGGTATCACATCCAGGGTGTAGTTTCATAGCCTAGTGATTCTAGGATAGACTCTGGACTATCATGACCCTGACCAGGATAAAGCAATCAGAACTGATGTATAATGATGTCTATTTCAGCCTGGCCATTTTGTTAAATAAAACAGACAGCATGTAGGAGGAAGCTGTAAACAGGAAATCCATTCTTCAGATACTCTGAGAAAACATTGACAAGATTTCACTCTTACTCACTCTGTTACAACCATCTTTGGAATAAATACTTTGGTTAAAGGATCACTTTAACACTTTGCTGAAAAGGAACAACGTCTCAATCTAGTTTTCCTAGCCACGTAGCACACTCAAAATGTTTGACAGTAACACACCACAGACCAGGTGGGATGAAGGTGCAGAGTTTAATGAAGTAACTAGGCTGAATGACAGTTGGGGTAATCCAAAGTAGCAAGGGTTGGTAACCCAAGCAAAAGTTCAAAAACCAGGGAAAATATCCAAAGCAGAAAAACCCAAAGCCAAAAGTCAGGATACAGTGGAGACAGACATCAGATGCAGCACTGTAAACCAGAAGGAACCCTAGCCCAAACATCTACTTAAATACTCTATTTACTGGAAACAGGTGTGTCAGAAGGGTCTGGTGATCAGTAGGCCATGGAGCCAGAGCGCCTGTAGGTGGGGCCAGAGCTCCTCATGACAGACAGTAGCAGACTCCAATTAAATATACGTATTACATTTCTTATTATGCCAAATAACCATTCCCCAAGTTAAAATAAAATATTACTAGAATAAAACATGCCAATTACAATCTTCCATTTTCATTAATCACCTGTCCTGGTCAGGGTAAAACATTTTATAGGGCTATATTAGCCATCAAGGAAATAATAAAAGGCATGTAATACTTACGAAAAAATGAATGCCGGAATTAAGTTTCTTGGACAGCAAAAAAATTAAGTGGCATGCTATCAGTATTTTATTTAGGGTCTTGTCAAAATCTAATGTGTAAATGCAAAGATCAGGGTCAGAGACATCTAGCAAGAATCATAAGTGAAGTATACCTTGAGCATGTGAATGAAAAACACAAAACCCCATAAAGCAGTGCAAAAACACAGTACAAGGATAGCTGTAGAGAAGGACATTGTGAATACTGGAATGTGACCCGTGGGAATAGTAAGATTGCATTTCCAGGGCATTAAAATGCTATGATTAGTGAGATTCTTAATGACAGTGTATATTCATGGAGGAGAAAACAATTACTGCTGTACACTTTATGCTCTAAGTCACAACATTGTGCTGTTTTTATCAACCCATTTGCCCATTTGTCTCAATATGTGATCATCTCTCTGATGGCTTATGCGAGTAAAAAGTAGTCATAATTCTGGTTAATCAATACATCTACGTGAAACAGTGCTTGAAAGTGTGCAAATCATGACTGGAATTGAAATCACAAAAGTGGTAAATCAGGCTAATCCTCCCTTCCTTCTCACATGCACCTCTAAACCGGCTGTGTGACATTGCTTAGCAAACACTGAGCTCCTTAGCTCCACCCTGCCAGCTGCACCTGGACTGTGAAGATTGCTGTATTGTCCTCACACTTCCTGGTGCACGTTCAGCTCATACATTGCACAGACAGTACAAGATGGAGCATGCTGAGTGTGGAGATCGGGAGAAGTTCAGACACTTCCTCAAGGATGAGTTTGAGCCTGACTGGATCAAACTGGCAGAGGGAAGATATGGAAAGGTCTATAAAGTGAAACTGAAGCTCTGGAGAGAAACATTTGCCATGAAGTGCTTTTCTGAGGCTGTCTCTAGCACAAGCATCTACAGGTACAGAGCACCTGGCTTGACTTAACATTACAATGGTACCGGGTTTTTGCCTGTTCTTTTATAGGGTCATTTTGTCTTGTGTTACATATACTTTGTGAAAAAAGGGACATTATAGAACCAGACAGCTTTTATATGGTTCTTAAAGACTTAAATCTGGGCAGTAAGTGTTACTGGTCTCGTACTTTCACAGCTATTCACCTGCTTACGTCTGATTCACTGTAAACTTCAAAGCATAATTGCCCAAAACACTCTAATGAGTCAAAAGCCAATGACATACACTGTAGTAATGTCCAAGTCAGCTGTAACACCCATGTATTTTGTTATTACAGGAGAATGACAGAAGAGGCTTCCATAATGGAAAAAGTGAAGTTCAGCTACATTGTGTCATTTTATGGCGTATGCAGTGAGGCCCCAGCAGTGGTGATGGAGTATGTGAGCAATGGCTCCTTGAGGAACCTTCTCCAGAGTCATCTACTCATGTGGCCAAAGAAGTTCCAGATGATCCACGAAGTGACCATGGGTATGAACTATCTCCATAGTCTGAAGCCAGCCCTCCTCCACCTGAACCTGAAGCCCACCAACATCCTTCTGGATGACCATCTACATGTTAAGGTACAGTGTTGTTGGCTGTTTGAGACTATTTCTGAACAATAGATACATGAATCTGTGGACTTTTGTCAGAAATTTGAAGATTGGTGGTATAGTCTTAAAAAGCAAATTAATTTGTGCCATTTAAAAATCACCAAGAAATCTAGGGGCCATTTTGTAGTCATGTCCATTTGTAGCTTTAGGGTTTTCTTATAAACTACATTGGTGCTTTACTAACTATGCATGAAGAAAAATATTACTACAGTAAATAACCTGATGTTTTGCATCAGATTTCAGATTTTGGATTGATTAAATGGGAGGAGTATTCCAGCAGCATGGAATTCATTGAGCATTTGTCCAGCAGAGGGAACATAAGCTACATCCCTCCTGAAATATTTACCCAGAGCCCCGATGCACCTGGAACTAAATATGATGTTTACAGGTGACTGCAAAATGTCCTTTTGCACATGTTTTTTAGCGTGTGTTTGCCTCTGTGTGAAACAGCTGTTTGTTCTCTTAACTGACTGCAGTTTTTTGTTTTCATATGTAGTTTTGCCATTGTGATGTGGGAAATTCTGACACAGAACAAACCCTATCAAGGTACAAACACACCAGTGAATTTCATGTTCTTTTACCTTTTATTTTTTGGTGTTCTGCTCTAAACCTTTTTTCTGTATATAGGGCCTAATAACATGATGAAAGTTATAATGAAGGTGTCATCTGGCAAGAGGCCAAGTGTGGAGAAGATTCCAGATGACAAGCCTCAAGAGTGTGATGGTATGATTGACATAATGCAGAGATGCTGGCAGCAGGAACCTACTGGCAGGCCACCATTTTCAGGTTAGGCCCAGTGCCTATGCAGGACCTCACAATATAGATAGTTCAAGTCAATGCTGTCAGAAATACTGCGTTAAAATTAACCAATACTAAATTAAACACACACCGAGGAAGAGAAATTACTATGCTATTGCATATAACCCATCTGAGATTTGTTCCATAAAACCAATAGGAGGAACTGATCTGGCATATAATAGTAAAGATTTAAATCCAAATAAGCTGGACTGAAACTACACTTATTCCTATTTACCTAATTCTGAGTTTATTTTAACCTAGTATATTTTATATTCTGTTTTATGTAGAGGATTGAGCAAGAGGTTAGATGTTCCGGGCAAGGCAGCTATTGGCTCTGTTTTCAGAATCTGGGAATCTTTGTACTGCATTTTGTTACATTATATTTACATTAAATACAAGCTGCTTGTGGAAAATCAGAACAATGCCGTGTTTTAATGTTTTAATGATTATCAGAATCTTCTACCAGATGTTTTTTTACAGTTAAAGAATGGCATGATAAATTTGTCACCTGGATGTGGTTTCTAGAGCATTCATAGGCATTCAGAATCCACATACTGGTTCTTTCTCTCACTGACAGAAGAAGCTTTTCTCTTTGCAAAGCTTAATATTTACTCCTCTGGCAAAAAACACTTCATTTTTTGGCAGAAACCATTAAGGAAACAGAGGCCCTCAGTGAAGTCCTTAAAATTCCTGATGTGATCCGGGCTTGCAGAGAAAAGGAGATGACACACAAGCTGACCAGCATCACAAAGTCTACATGTTTGAAGTTGGTGAGTGAGGCCAGCACAATGCCCTTCTATGCAAGAGAAGCGAAGAGGAGTTAAGATACAGCAGTAGCCAGGAGGAGCAAAATGCTGATGGAAAAATGCTGATTAGTTCAAAATATTAGGAAGTAGGCCAAAGGCTGCCCTTTCCATGCTGTAGGTTGATCTTAGAACACATTGGATCTTAGTCCAGACATAATCCAAAAACTGTTGGTGACATCTCACCACTATAAACATCCAGGACTGACCTTTACTTAAAGTCAGAAACTTTTTTTGACTTTTCCTAAAGCTACTTTCTGTTGTGTACAGTTCATGTGGTTTTAACAAGTAACCTTACCACGAACTCAAATGAACTGAGACAGTTAAGTTTTCGCTAGTTAATTTCAAGACCATCTGTGTGTACTAGTCAGTGAACTAGTAAAATAAACTCCATAACTGTAACACTATTTTTTCTCCTATAGGAAACCAGCTATGAGCCCAGCTCAGGTTGGTGCTGACTGCCTCTGTGGATCTTGGGACAAATGCTGATTTATACCAATCAACACAACATTCAAGAGAAAAAACTCATCTAATTTATATTTTTGGAAATTGTAGAATGCAGCTGGAACTACATGAGGCTGCTACATAAAATTCAATTTTATTAGTTGAAAGCTTACGAGGTTAAAGCTCATTTATTTTGAGTCACACAACAGTTGTTTATTGAGCTACAGCATAATGGCATTTGTGAGGCTAGATGTTGTATAAATGTCTCTTTTAAAACTCTTCTTATTTTTCCATTTTCATGACAGGTGATGAAAATTCCTACAATGATGTTACTACTCTTCTGACCAGGAAGGATTTTGAGGGTTTTAGAGGGGTTGTTAAGAAGGATCATGTGTCAACTGCATACCCTGGTAACAATTCGCTCCTTCACTACACGGTGGCTAGTGGTGACCTTGAGTCTGTGAAGAAGGTTATGGAACTGGCAGCTGTGGTGGATATCCAGAGCAACAGGGGCTATACCCCCCTGATTGTTGGTGTTCTACACAGATACCATGACATCTGTTCTCTGCTGCTGGAATGTGGAGCCAACCCAAACCTGAGTGATAGTGACCACTGGACAGCACTCCACTTTGCAACCCAGAATGGAGATGATCGAATGGTGCGGCTGCTCCTAGACCACTCTGCTGTCCCAGACTGCCAGGAGAAGGATGGGTGGATGCCACTCCATCTGGCGGCACAGAATGGCCATGAGAATGTGGTGCGAGTCTTGCTGCCCCGCTTGTCCAATGCAGATCATCCTACAGCTAATGGCAGGACTGCACTGCACCTGGCAGCACAGCATGGCTACCTAGGCATTGTGCATCTGCTGCTGGGCCATGGGGCCAATCCTAACCATCATGAGGGCCCAGATGAGATGGAAGGCACTGCATTACACCTAGCTGCTGCAGAGGGTCACTTCCGGATTGCCCGGTTGCTCATTAGCAGTGGAGCGGACATCAACTTGGTGGACAACAGGAGCTACAGTGCTGTGCATTGGGCTGCACTAAAGGGTCACACATCCATTTCCAGGTTGCTGCTGGGGAAAGGGGCACGTGTTGACCACAAGACAAGCCAAGGCTGGACTCCAATGCACCTGGCAGCAATCAAAGGGCACCCCTCTATTGTCCTTCTCCTGGAGGAACACAGGAGTTCTTTGGATGCACAGGGGGCAGGTGGCTGGACACCTCTGCACTTGGCTTGCTACCATGCTCGAGAAGAAGTGGTTTCTGTTTTGCTAACAGCAGGTGCTAACCCAAATGTGCTGAATGACCATTACTGGACTCCACTACACCTGGCCGTCAATGGTGGCAACTTCCCCAGTGTGCTACAGCTGATTACACATCATGCCCACGTAAACGTGCAAAATGCAAAACTGGCCACCCCACTGCACCTCGCTGCTGCTAGTGGCAACACCGCCATTATCCAAGCCCTGCTGCTGAATGGGGCCAGGAAAGACATAAAGGATGCCAATGGCTTCACAGCCCAAACTTATGCTCAGAGGACACAGAAAAAGGAAGTGATACAACTTCTGGACAGCTAGTGACTGCTGGAACGCCACGTGTGTTATGGAGCAAGTTTTTTGAGCTCTTTAGTGAATGAAAGTAGATTCTATGATAATTTGGACTATGAAAAAAAAACCAGAAAACATTTTGAATCTAACTTGAATCCAAACAAATAAGTAGTGATGTGCATCAATGTAAAAATACACACTTTTAATTTTGTATTTTCACCTGGAAAATGTTAAACTTACTACCCATATTTAATTAGACAGAAAATGTATTTTTTACAACACAAAAAATAATAAACTTGTCATTCAGCAATTTCTGAAATTCGGTGTTTGTTTTGTTATAGCCAGACACCATACCAGCATTTTGTTGTTTGCCTTTAGTTTTGAGCTAAATATCTTGGCAGGTCAGTCTGTTCATCTTCAAAGAAGCAGCACGTGCATGATCACAAGCAGTTTTATGACAAGTGCGATAGCAACCAGTACATAATGCATTATGAATCCTCAGGAATCAGAAATTGAATTCTTTCTTTCATTTTTCACATATTGCCTTTAGAAATGATCTGTAATCATTTTAAAGGAAACTAGATGTCAAGAGGCAAGCCATTTTCACCTAGGTGCCAGGCTCCTCGAGGTACTCCCGTCCCCTCACGCCATCAAAAGGCAATGAAAATTGCCATAAACTGCCATCTGTGGTGTGTGTGTGGGTGTGAGTAAATGAATGGATGATTGGCATCCCATCCTAGCCTAGTGGCCAGAACATGAAACTTGGGTGACACAGAAAAAATATTTTCAGGAAATCCCTGATAAACTGTTTATTAGCAAACGTTCACATTCAAGGGATTTTCTCTGACTCTCAATAGCTGTATAAAGGTAAATATTCCCCAAGTTATTAGAATAAATAGAATACTTTTACCTGTGAGTTACGCAAGTCTTCAGTGTAGTTTTGAGATTGCCATCAGCTGACCTGTTAGACGTTCCTCCTGTAAGGTCTGTGACAAAGTTGGAATGTAGCCACAACCACACACTGATGATTATGATGAAAAATAATGATATCACAAAGAATCCACTGTGTCCTTTGCAATAGGAGGTAGTGTTGATATGTATGTGCACTACATTTCTTCTATGAGTGGTGAGTAAAAAGACACAAAACAATATTTATTTCTGTAGCCAGATATCCAAAGCGAATGAGAAAACACCCCAGTCAACACATATCCTCAGTTGTGTTTCTTTATATCAATATTTGTTATATCTCTGATGTTGTTGGAAAGCAAAATTTACCTAATAAAAAATGAAAATAGGAGTCAGTTGGTAGCTGTCAATAATGGCATGCAAAATAACAAGTGCAATAATCTTGTATTCAATTTGTCATTATTACAGTGTAAAAAAGCCCTTGTCTTCCATGTTCTCATTATCATTTGCAGTTTCAAAAAATACTTGCTAAAAATGACCGTTCTACATTGTAAAAGGAGGCTGACAATACTAATGAGAGAGCTGTTGATGAACTTTGGTGAACCAGTAGTTAGTCTCAAAAACCCACATTAAAATATATGACATAACCATAATAAAACTTCCATATGGAACCATATTCATTGTATGTTCTGTTTTGCCACTTTTATTTTGATTATATGACGTGCACCCGTGTGCTTGAATAAATATTGCCTGATTATGAAGCACATAATACAGAATCAATAAGAGTATAGTCAGAACCACCTGATGAAGAAGACATTCTGATGTAACTGTCTGCTGTGCTGTATTGACGCGAGTTTTATCAATACCACCGCTAAAACTGCCATTGTAATGCACAGGCACTGAAGATGCACTTTTATTTTTACAGCTTCCGTTTGCTGTACAAGTATTGATCATTATGCTGTCATTAGCAGAGGAAAGTTGTTGGCATACATTTTTTTGAAAGCTAAATGTTGAGAGAAAAGAAAGCTGTTATTCTGGGATGTCTTACATGCTGCTGTGAAGCTCAACTCCATACTATGAGTTGTTTACCCCTATTGCTGTGGTTTGCTTTTCTTCCTCCTCCTGGGAGCCTTGAGGTTACCCTTTTAAACTGTAAGGCCAGACTCATCTTACCAACCATGAGAAGAATGTAATAGGAATATGGGTCTGGGGAGAGCTTGGAGGGGGAAAGGGTTTCTAGTGCCAGCCAGGACAAAACGTATTTTCAACAAAACGTGTGCATATCCCAAAGCACAAAACTGCTCTGCTTCACAATTTATGGTGTCTAATTATGAAATATTCTGGCATATAATTTGTAACAGGCAAACTAAGATGTATAAAGGAGGAATACAAATAATGACGCTGTTGTGTGTGCCGTTATTTCCACTTATTAATGTTTTATGAATTTGTCACCGTGGTAACTTAATTGCTTCTATAGATACCTCTCATCACATCTTTGATTCTCATTTGTATGTGCTTTGACTTTCAGCAAATTTCATATACATAAATGTCAAGGGGCCAATTTTAACATGGTTCCCACTGCAGTGTCAGCAGTGCTGAGCCTCACACATTCTAACAGTGCTGTACTGTTTTTTTTTTTCCATTTTCCAGTTCTTTGTGATTTTGTTTAAGGACCTGGTTCTTTAGACTCATTATTAACAGTTGCTCCTTCACAGAATCCAGCAAATGGGAAGAACAGGACTGCAGTCAGACTTACATGTCAAATGTATTTACTCCAGAGAAATGATTCTGGGAACGACATTTTATTGCAGGAATAGAGATACATGTGACTCTAAAAATTAGCAGCTGACTATACAAACTATTCTGTTGTTTGTGAATGAACATGGTTGAATCATTTCTGCTATAATAATTTCCTCATGGTTAGTACTTATCAGGTAAAACACTTCCTCATGTTTAGACATGCATGCAACAAATATACATATTTGTTTTGTTTGTTTGTTACATATTTTTGACCTGACTTAAGTGAGACTCAGTTCACATCACTGCAGTGGTTTCTGCACTATGCAGCATCATACTAGATCCAAAATTTTCTGGTATCAAGTGGATTACCTGCATACCTGTCACTTTGACAGATTGGTTCAACTTCCTTACAATAAAAGCAAAACTTTTTTCTGCCTTAAATGTAGTCCAGCGGTAAGTGATTGTATAAAAGTAAACATACAAGTTTAAAAAAATGATGAAATGTGCAGATTAAGGGGAGAAAGGAATTGCATTCCCATGAGGCTGTGGGGAAAATGTAGTCACCTGGGGTCAAAGCATGAACAGATGACACAGAGGTGCTATTTAGACTGTGAAGTAAGGAATACATGTAGAGTATCTCAACATACAGTACTGTGCAAAAGTCTTAGGCACCTGTGGGAAAAATGATATAAAGCAAGGATGGTTCCAAAAATAATGCCATCAATATTTATTAATCAATAAACCTTCTAAAAAGTGCAGTAGACAAAAAACCCTCAATCAAATCAATATTTGGTGTGACCACCCTTTGCCTTTAAAACAGAATCAATTCTCTTATGCAAACTTGCATGCAGTGTAAGGTAGAGGTTGGTAGGTTCTTCCAAATATTTTGAGGAACTGGCCACAGTTCTTCTGCAGACTTTGACTGTCTCTGCATGTTCTCCCAGACTGACTTGACTATGTTGAGATCAGGGCTCTGTGGGGACCATACCATCTGTTGCAGGATTCCTTCTTTTTGCTGAAGATAGTTCTGTATGACTGAGATTGGGTGTTTGAGGTCATTCTCAGGCTGCAGAAGGAATTTGGGACAAATCAGAAACCTCCCTGATGGTAGATAAGAATCTACCTGTACTTCTCAACAGACATTGAAGTTGCATGCCTAAGACTTTTGCACAGTACTGTACATCCCATGCAAGTATTGCCCAGGTTGCCCGTACCCACAACTTTCACCGGTACTGTATATAGGTTATTAAACTAAGGTGTATTGAGATACACTACATGTATTCTTTACCTCATAGTCAAAAGTGAACTGCTGTGTCATCCATTTGTGTCAGCAAGTGGGAAAAACTAGATATAGACCTCATAGTAAAACCTAATGTGTAATAAGCAAAAGTATCAGAGAATAAATAATTGTATCTGAATATATCTGGACAATAATTACTTTGTTTAGTATCTGTATATCTTAATAGATCAGACCTACTTTTCGGTTTTTTTCTTGTTTCAGACCAACCATGAAGGACCATACTGCTGGCTGACCACTGTACATAAGACTTAACTGGGACAGGATCTACTGGTTGGAAATGGAAAAAAGATAGATGAATTGTTAACAATGTGTTTTGGTTGTTCTCTGGCAGTCTCAGAGTAAAGTAAACACGTAGTCCAGTTTCAGAGAGTACGTCTTGATGAGAGTCGGCATGAGCAATGCATTATTTATGGTGCAGTAGGAGCACTCTGTCATGTTGTCCAAAGCTCCAGGAATAGATAACAAGGTTTAGATCACCACTTCTTCTTTCTTATAATCTTATCTAGTTTCAGATCTTTCAGAAATTAGGTAAATTGCAAGAGTGCAATACAGCATCAGGACTGAGAAGAATACGTTTCAACTGTACTTTTTAACCAGTCAACCCGAGCTTTGGCCAGTTTACATTTTATTTTGGTAAAGCAGATAAAAATGAATTCTGAAATAATGACATTCTACATAGAACAATCAGAGATTTGTGTGTATAGCTGACGGAGTGGTCCCACAAGCCCCCCCTAGGCATGATGGGATAACAAGTTGCCCTCACAAAAATGCTGAGACTCCTATCTCATTAGCTTCTTCATTTCTGAGATTCTCATCTGAGTTTGTTCATATTTTACAATGCAGCAGCTCTGAGATATGTCAGAGTTTACCAAGGAACGTGTTCATAAGTTGCTTTGTTAAAGCTTAGCTTTATTTATAATTGAAATGTGTTCATTCCAGAGTGTGAGTATTTTAATAATAGATTAGATAATAAGCAGAACAGCTACCCTTGGGTACTCTAGTCACAACTACAATACACGCTATTTTTCTCCCACAGGCAACAAGGTGGGGGAGGGTTGTGAACTTGTAATTATCTGCCTGATGGTCTCTCATCCTGACACTCCACATACTTCTCAAGAGGACCAGAATTGGATCTTCCTCTGTTCCCTGGCTGGACCATCCAGCCAGAGATTCAGCACACGGTGGCACTGAAATCAGAGGGATGGATCTCCTTCTGTGAGATAGATTATATCATTACTCTGGAGGCTGCTGGAAGCCGTGGCCAGATTGGAAAGTGATGGCACTGTCTGTTTGTTTGACACCATTGGTTAAACAAGGCCATCTGCTGCTACACCTCTAGTACCCCTTCTCCTGTCTCTTCAACTCTGCCTCTTTGTTTTTAATCTGTAGTTTAAAGAAAAAGATCCTTGGGACTTGCATTTGTGAAGAATGACATCTGAAACACATCACCCACACACTTCTTCACACAAAACGTTTTCTATATCATTGTATGTACCTGCAGTTGAACAGCAACTATAAAATGAATCTGACCTTTTCTAAAGTTACAGTGTAAGACCAGTCCTTGTTAGCCTAAACCTCTGAGTTTGAATGTTTATGCACATGCAGACTAATTTGTATGCCTAAACTGCTCAGTAGGTAGCACTGCTATCTCGTGGGTGCGAGACTGTAGGTTCTAAAGAAGACTTGAATACAGGTGAGTCTGTGCAGCTTTTGTATGTTCTCCCCATGCTTTTCCTTCCAAGTGCTCTCATTTTTCCCAAAGATGTGTGTTTCAGGCAAATTGGTGACTGTAAATTGCTCTTAGTGTGTGTGTGTGTGTGTGTGTGTGTGTGTAATTACCTTGTGCATCCTGGGCAGGGTGTACCTGCCTTATGTGAATCTGGCACAGACTCAAGACAACTGTGGCCCTGCACTGAAGAAGCAGTTATTGATATGAGATGAGTAAAGGAATGTTAATAAATGAATGAAAGCATTCCTACACAGACCAGTAGAAAGTAGTCTTCAGACTATAGTAAATAAATATCATAGTGTATAAAGGCAGTGTGATAGAAGTACTGATATTGCTGAAAGTTCCTATTTTTTTCTGTGCCATTTTTGTGTATTTAAAATAATGTTTTAAATAACAAAGTCACAAATCATAATCAAAGTTTCTGCTCTGTTAAATGTGAAACAAAGAATGGTGGCTACCAAATATTTTGGTCAGTTTCAACTTATTTAAGAGAAAATTATGATTTTTTTTTTGGAAAAGGTGGAATATTTTCAGCCACATCTGTAACATATTTCCTGGACTGCTGCTGGAGCCATTCAGTCATATTGTGGTGATAAACTACTCTTGTGCCATGCTGAGAGAGGGTTAAACCAATACAGGGAAGAGAGGGGTGTAGGACATTGGCTATTTGAAATAGTAAACTAGTAAATCAGGCCACTTCTTAGCAGCTTTATGTTCAAAAGAATGTGTAGTCACCAGTGTCCAATGCCTCCCTCAAGAAAGCATATTGGAAACCAAGTTTGGAATAAATAGCTCTGCTCTTTAGTGCTCTGAGTCAGTCAGCTTCAATCTCATCCAGTCTGTTTGAATTGTAATGAAGGATGCCACTGAATTTTAATTGGGTTTTCCTGTTAGCCTGCCATCCTTTGTCCATGTGCTGTCTTGCCTCGCTGACGTTCACCCCGGTGGAGAACAAAGTAGTGTGCTGGACTGTGGAGACCAAAGCCCACCCAGGAGCTGCCTTTACAAAATTGTAGCACTTCATCTCCCTGTTTCTCACCACTTCCCCCCTGGCTCTCCATTCATCCTCAACATTACCCAGTGCAAAGTTAGCAAAACACACTCATGGAAAGTAACTACCTAATTAAAGACAAAGTTCAAATATTATAGTGTTTTCATTAAGAAATGCATAATGCAACATTGCTGATGCTTCTCAAATCAATTTTGTTAGGAAATTTGTAGAATTTGTAGTATCAATCTCCAGGAACTGCCTAATTCTCATCATAGGGATGTATGGTTCAGTTTTTCCACATTATTACAGGTGAACAAAAATAGCAAACAGTAACTGCAAAATGAGGACACTCAATGTGTGAAATACAACTTTATGCAATTCAAGATTTTATTGCCTGTAGGTGTTGCTCCCCAAGGTCCGTGCTGTATCTACTCTGCTCTAACTGATGAAAAGCACGTACCTAACATGTTTTTTAGCCGCAGCTGTATGCACATATTTTAGTGTCAAGAAACCTTGGCAGGTGAGTATATTTTTCTTTACTCACTACACTTAGATATTTTATATAATACAATGTTGAATAGGCAGCACAGTGGCAGAGTGAGTGTTGCTGCATCACAGAGCCTGGGCAGTTTGGGTGTGGGTTCAGCATGTATAAAGTTTATGTTTTCACTATGTCTGTGTGAGTTTCTTCCGGGTGCCCCCCCCCCCACAATCCAAACAGTTATTGAGTTATTTGGCCACTTTAATATTATCGATAGTGTGTGCGATTGTGAGCATGTGTCTTTATGATAATGGAAGGATGGACAGTTCTAAACACCACACATACTAGCAATGCTATTTTTAGCTATTATTTATTTGTTTATCACTGCATGTTTGTTCAAACAATTACAGAAGATGATACATTTAATAGGTTATTTTTTGAGTAATTTATCATACAGCCTTTTGCTTTTTGATAAATAAAAACATATACAAGAGGAAAATTCCTGGTAGAATGCAACATGCATTAAATTTTTGTCAGGGGCTTGCATACTTTGCAGTATTTACATGTATTATTTGTTCAACAAGCTTATCAAATAGAACAATAAATAAGTCAGCAATACGAGATGAAAGTGGAATTCTATTGCACATCCACTGGCTTAGTGTAAACATTTCTGCTGTTTTCCACAGCAAGTCTCATGAGGAGAGGGTTTGTTCCTTCATTTAAAGATGAAACTTTCTGTTAAACATTCTCGGGAGCACTTGTTTTGATGTTATTTAGTTCTATACTGAATGAAGTAAAAGCAGCCTTTCTGAAAACAGTCTGAGTGAACTGCATTCAGGACCCAGGCTGCCATTCAGTTTCCACAATCCTTCTTCCATCAAAGGCTAAACTAGCTGAGCAGTAACAAACCCACACAACCTCAAGCATTCATTGACCCCCCCCCCCACCCCTATCCCATCCCACAACATCCCAGTTCATCCCATTACATCTTTACCCCTGACGCCCAGTGATTGATATATCTTTTGTCACATTAAATAAGGTCAGCATATTGGAAACCTTCCATTTCACAGATTTCTTTAATCTTAATTCCTAGAATACAAATCACATTCTGCTCCAGTGTGGAGTGGCTCCCACTACAACAATACTGATCTGATTTTTCAAATACTGTTCATTATTTCAATAAGAATGGAATGTTGTCCCTTCATTTACATTCTTTTATCAGAACTGAAAGTCCAGCCTTCAGATGGTCTCTGTCTGTGCATCCTGCAGAGTCACAATTCCTCAGCCTGCCCCACTAACAGCAACGCTAGCAGAACTGTGCTTCACTTATACTTTGTTGAAATTTGTAAAATGCCACTCAGCAGTGCAATATTTTGATGAAAGCCTTCCTGAACTCCACGTTGAATGTTGTATATATGATGGGGTTCACAGCGCTATTCACATAGCCCAGCCAGGTGAAGGCGTTATACAGTCCTGCCGGGACCTTGCATGTGGCACAGTGAGTGTTTAAAATGTGTGTGATGAAGAACGGTAGCCAACAGATGATAAACATCCCTGAGACAGACAATAAAAAGAGAAATTGAGGAATGGGGAGGGAGAGAGATAAAGAAAGAGAGAGAATGAGATCAACATCAAATAAAAGGTTAAAATCTATATAGTCATACCTTCTAGTTCTCTAGATGCATTCTTGAGGAATTGAGAGAATAATGAAACAGCACTGTGAAAGGTTATCCATCCTTTGACATGCACTATGGGCAATTTACAGTGACCAATTTCCCTGAAACAAATATCTTTGGACAGTGGGAGGAAAGTTACCCAGATACAGGGAGAACAGGGAAACTCTACACAGACTGAGCTGGACTCAAACCAATGGCCAAACAGCCCAGCTGCTCGCTGTGCCACCATAATGCCCTTGTAACAAGTCACTAATACAGTATAGTGCACAACGAGAGTTTGAAAACTGCATTTGCAACATAAAACAGAATAAATTTGTTATACGTTTAATAGTAGTTAATAAACACAACAAGCAGTCTATTTTATTGATAAAAATATACAATTCTGAAAATGCTGTTTAAAAACCTTTAGTAAATTATAATTTTACATTGCACATAGGGCTAGAGAACTATTGGAGGTGCCACTAAATGAGGTATTACTGTACTCATTGTTGCAATTTATGCAAATGAGTTTTATTCTAAATGAGTATTTAAGTGTAAAAAACAATATCATGAAAAAAAGCTATAAGATTTGTCTTGTTCTAGAGAACAGAATCAGATATGCCAGGGCTTTCCTTACCCAAAACAATAGCTAGCATCTGTGTGGCCTTTTTCTCCTTGTGCTGTGAGATCTTCCTCTTGCTCAGGTTCTTCACAGAACTCCGGGTTTTTCCATTCGGCAAAGCAAGGGTCTCGAAGGCCTTTGTCACACTGAGAGTATGGCTGTTGCTGGCATGGCCATTCCTGGCCATCGCAAGTGGGCTGTCGGCTGAGGAGGGAGGGGCTGAGCTCTGCCTGGGATCTGCGCTGGTGTGCATCACCAGCTGGGGGGTTCTTCCTGTCAGTGTCTGTTTCCAGTTCCCTGGAGGGTCAGTGTCAGCTGTCACCTCCAGCTCAGCTCCATCTCCACATGGTAGTGCCTCCTGGATAAAGATCTTTCAGTTGTGATAAGAAAGTTCATTGTTATTTAAATCTGACTACGTGAGATTATCCAGTGGCAGGAGTATGAAATCAAGGGCCTAAAGCAATAATAATAACAGATGGCCAAAGAAACAAAGTATTTTAAAAAGTGTCAAATGTTATTTTATTTATAATTGGCTGCACTTGAATGGTGAACTTCTTGTTCAACATGTTCAGTTGAAAAATGTTAGACTATGCATTATATATGTTCTATGTATTCTTTGATAAGAACTCAGGACCACAGTGACAGTGTGCTTGTATTACAAAAATATCTTCAGCAAAATAGTTCCAATACTCCCTCTTCTCCCTGTTTTAACCCTCAGGGTACCCTGCCTTGCATCATAAGTTCCTGGGATAGACTTTGGACCACTGCTACCCTGCACTGGACAAGCAGTTGGTGACAATGGACAAAGGAATGACTGTAAAGAAAACTGTTAGGCCTGCCTCATATTTTTATAACAAACTCTATATAATTTAATCTATCTAATCTGCAAAACACAATGACAATATCTGCACCTTGAAATTAAACATATGGACTGCAATAAATAAAATTAAAAATTAGAAATGAACCTAATTTATTAAAAGTAAATTACAGAACTAGAAAAAAGATGACACTGCTTACATATTACAATTTCAACACTTCCCAAATGCCTTTGATTCCTGGAAACTGAAGCAACATACCACTTTCCTCTTGTTGATGGCGAAGTTGCCAGTGGACTTCACAATTACTGTGCAAAGTTTCACATCTTCTGGGTGGGTAGACTTTCCCTGCAGGGGCCCAAAAAAATGAGTAAATCAATTTTTACACAATGACTTCCTGTGCATGAATAACTCCAGCAATATTTGTATATATAAATTCAGCTGATGAACTTTACTAAGAGGCTTTTGGCTCAACATTCAGCAATATCACAAAACTGCCAGAGGCACTGCAGTGGTTTCATAGTCAAACTGCTCCTGCACTTTTGCCTCACAGTACACATCAGCACACACAGCACACAACACACAGCAGCCTCGGAAGTGATCCGTTTCTGTGCTTTTTTAAACATTCCATACTTTGTCAAAAAGGAGTTCACACGTAACAAATGCACCACTACTTGTTGGTCAGGACAAAAATGCTTTTCTTTAAGGAGGAACATAACATTTACTGGAATCCTCCATACTGAGTGGCTGTTTGTGTCTATAAAACATTGTTTAAGGGACAAAAATGCAGAATAGTGCTGATAATCTGAGCTATTGTTAAAAATCAGCCAATGGCACAAGACAGTCCCCTCAGCTGCTATACAGTGAAACTGGCTTTTTTTTTCCCAAATAAACAAATGCATAAACAAAGAAAGACACAAAAAAATAAATCTCTTTCTGTGGGGGAATTCCTCCACACAGAATTGCTCCACTGTAAGTGAAGTCCCTGTGTGCTATAGGATGCTGCGCTTCACAAATGTCACACAGGGCTTTTATTTTACCCTTTACCAATGAAACATTAGGTGTGAACAGCAGGCTATGAATTTTGAGACATTTGAAAATCAGTGTCAGTGTGTCCCTGTGTCCAGACTTGTCTCTTGCCAGGAACAGTTCTGTGCAAAAGTCTTAGGCACCTGTGGGAAAAATGCTATAAAGCAAGGATGGTTCCAAAAATAATGCCATCAATATTTATTAATCAATAAACCTTCTGAAAAGTGCAGTAGACAAAAAAACCTCAACCAAATCAATATTTGGTGTGACCACCCTTTGCCTTTAAAACAGCATCAATTCCTGTACGCAAACTTGCATGCAGTGTAACGGAAAAGGTTGGTAGGTTCTTCCAAATATTTTGAGGAACTGGCCACAGTTCTTCTGCAGACTTTGACTGTCTCTGCATGTTCTCCCAGACTGACTTGACTATGTTGAGATCAGGGCTCTGTGGGGACCATACCATCTGTTGTAGGATTCCTTCTTTTTGCTGAAGATAGTTCTGTATGACTGAGATTGGGTGTTTGAGGTCATTCTCAGGCTGCAGAAGGAATTTGGGACAAATCAGAAACCTCCCTGATGGTAGATAAGAATCTACCTGTACTTCTCAACAGACATTGAAGTTGCATGCCTAAGACTTTTGCACAGTCGTGTATAAAAGTTGTAAACTGCAAATGAGGGTCTGACAGCTGTACAAATCGTTAGCAATTCACCTTTGGCATCACATCCACATTTTGCTCTGCGCCGCTGCAGCTGCGTTTTGTGTTGACACGTTTCCGCCTCTTCCGCAGAACAATGTAGATCTGTACGTACACTAGCAAAGTGATGATGAAGGGCACATAGAAGGACACAATGGAGGAGTACACCACAAAGGCAGGGTTTGCTATGACACACAGGGTGGTGTTGCGTGTGGCTGAAAAACAGAGTAAAATACAGTGATGGAGAACAAAGTGAAAATAAGTCTTGGTTAAAAATGAAGTATTTGCACAGCCATAATGAGTGCATTATGCACTTACGAACTCGAGTCATATCTGTGCAACAATAAATTGCTATTCCCTATGTGATATGCACAGCTGCTGGATTACTCTGATGGAAAAAAAACTCCTGTTAGATGCTTGGAAAGTTACTTAATGAAGCCAGTATGAAGTGCTTTATTATCACCTGTGTTGTTTAAACCAAACAGCAGAGGGCAGGATATTGCAAAGGACAGGACCCAAACCACAGTGATCATTATAATGACCCTTCTCTTGGAACTGTACCGAGTGTTGTACAGCATCGGCATGGCAACAGCTGTGTATCTGTGGGAGACATTGCAAACAGAGGGCAGTGGGTTAGTGAGTGTTGGGGTGGGGTGGGGGTCATGGGGTTGGGTCAAGTAGTGATTTTTGTGGTATCAGGAGATGGATGATCAAGTGGAAAATGGTTGGTTGGTTGGGTGGGTATATGGTAGAGGGACACAGGTAGGGAAGGCAGAAAGATGAATTAGAGTTCAAAATGACTCCAAATCCTTTCAATGGACAAGTTGTCAACCACATTGCAAGTTTTGTACCTGTTGCATATAGAGTCCCCAACTTACTAACACAAAGGGGGCCTAGAAATGTTGCTGTAAGTTGAGTTGGTAGAATATGTAACCACTATGTCATAATCAATAAGATCTTAAAAATGTATTAGTCCCTCAATTTATTCATTGGCTAGGTTCTGTAAAAACCTCAGATAAAGCCGAAATGAATTAAACATTCACTGCCAGACTTCATTTGTTGAAATAAAGAGTTGCTGTGTTCCAGTGTCTATCCGAGAAATGGTGGGCATGAGACAGGGTACACTGTGGACAAGATGCCAGGCTGTCACAGGATCTGCAGTTTTCATCATACTGTTATTGGTGAAAACACTCAGGAACATAATACATGAGAGGTAAACAATGTGAAAGTGAGTTGAATTACAGCAATAGCCTGCTAAGCACTCAGGATAAGTTCACAGAAAATGGAGCACTAACAGAAACAATGTTAAGTGAATTCATTATACTATTATATTTTATTACAAAGATAAAAACACAAATACAAATTCAGTAGAAAAATGAACTTTTATTGAAAATCTTCTCATCGGGATCACATAAATAGTTGTTTCTAATTTATCTTTGCAATTGTATTGTACACATCCATGAGAATATATATAGAGATTCTTGGAGTCCATAAAGATAGCAAAAATGCAATGAAAAGAAGGCAAGATGTGTGTTCACTTCCTCCTTAGCTGGTCAGCATCCTTGGTGAGGTGTATTATAATAACTGTAATATGTGTATGTCCACGGCAAGCTCCTCCTTTCAGCTTGTCCCAGTGCCCGCAGGCATCATCTCAATAGAGCATTAACACACACACACACACACACACACACACAAATGACATCCAAATGTTGGAAAACTTTGAGAATCAAAGAAAATGTGTGAAACGTGTAAAATTGGTCAAAGAAAGGTGGTAATGTGGTTGAGAGAGTGTGTGGCAAGAATGGATTTCTTACACCCTGTGTGGCAGGTGTGCTGGACCCCGGAACTAAATGCAATAATGTTACAGCAGGGGCATGACTGCTATATCAAAACAGTGTTGAACAGGGCAGCATTAAGTGGGGTATTATTGTAAACAGGTTCAACTCTCCTAGTCCATCTGGGTATAATTTACTGCTAACTAGTGACTGGGTGTCAAAACACAGGTTGAATTAGCTCATTAAAAAACAAATATTGAACAAGGACAAGCAAACAAAAATCTTTAATTCATAAACCTTTATAACAGAAGGACCAACTGTACTTGGAAGTATGGTGGGGCATTTTTCCATTCATGTTAATAAAACTACTTGGATGATAGTCCATCTCTGTCAGATCTTTCAAGCAGACAAACCTGTCTCACTGGGCCTGTGGTGTTAAAGCAAACTGATATTCTAAATCTCATATTAGAGATTCACATCTTCTTAGTCTGGGCTGAAAGCATGCCCTGCTTAATATCAAGGACCAGACTGATGAACATTTGTTATTTGTGAACATTTTTCTATCTATAAGGAAGACTGCATTCTCAATGTTGTAAGACAAATTGACAGCTTATTCAAAACCACTTACATTATATATGTGTTTTTGTGTTTAGTAATGTTCTGTTTTTATGGTTCAGATGGAAGACACAGAGATTATGGGTTCCACACAAGCATCTGTTAAAAAAAGTAACTTTCAGCACCATTTGATTGAAGCAGTTTGTAGCAGACAATTTAAGGAGTTATCAACTTCAAGTTGATAATTCTCACTGCACTTGCTCTGCACAGTTCACAATGCAAACAGGTGACAACATTTGGACTGTTACTCCCTCTGATGTCTAAGGTTGTTTGTGCAGTAATCTATTTTTGTGCAATTTTTTAAGCATAGTTGAAATAGGAGTGCTATGGTTGCAGAGAATTTATTTTACATGATATAAATTATAAAACCCTGATGGACTGGAGTCCCATCCAGGGGTTGTTTCATAACATAACAATGAATGATAAAATTCAGACTGCTGCATGTCTAACAATGATAAAGCTGATAATAATAATTGATGGATGGATGGTTGGATGGATACATCATAAAACCATAAGAAGAAATGCCACCACTGAACTGCAAGTCAAAGACAGTAGCAGTATATACTGGCCCAATAGGAGAAAGCAACCATCAGGACATTTATATTGCCTATGTAAAGTGACTGACTTTTTTGATAATTGGGAAAGGGATGATTTATATTTCCTGAATGTTTTGCCATACATGTGCAGTGAATGAACCGTATTAGTGTCACAGCTTAAAGTGAACACTCACTGTGACCAAAGAGGTCAACCTGGCGCTCACCTGTCGATGCTGATAGCGCAAAGGTTGAGGATGCTTGCAGTACACATCATGACATCCAGGGTGACAAAGACATCACAGTGGATCATGCTGAATCTCCACTCTCCAACTACCTGAAAAACAAATATAACTTAGAGTCAACTGGAGACTTTGCACCTGCTGCTGGACAAAGAAGAGGTGGAGGTGGTACAGCAGTGGGTTTATGGAAAATATCACATGATAGCATGAAGGTTAGTCTATGTTCATGTACCATTTACCGTATCTGACCACCTGAATGTGAGTCTAACACCAAATAGGGCCAAGTAGTTTATATACAACAATATGCATGTTAAACAGATGCAAGGGCTGAAAGAACTGCATAGAATCACTGAGGAAAAATATTACTTTGAAAAATTAAATTCAAGTCAATATGTACATAGATGTCATGACACAGTTAATGTTTGTGTTTCAGCCTTTTCATTGTGAAGCTACAATACATTATTTAGCTGTCAGCAGAACAGCACTATCCAGACACACTTGCATGCTCTCATGCACAACTAATATGGTGCAAGGTGAGGCCATGTTTAGTGTGGGCCAAAATTTCGATATGGAAGGACTGTTTTGACTCAACAAAACACAACTTGTGATCAGATTGCCTCCATTAATAAGCAGTAAACTTAAAATGAGCTCATTATATTATATTATATTATATTATATTATATATAAATAACAGCAATATATATACTCAATTATTGACAGATCTTTTGTGTGGCATTATGGAGGTTGATGGCTGTTGGTAAGAAGGATCCTCAGAAGCACTTCTTAGTGCACCTGGTGGCTAAAAGAGCTCATGGCCATCACTTTCTTATATAGTGCACCTCAGTTGTGAGACCAGTCCAGACTATGCTAACTCTAACCCTCAAGTACTTGTAGGAGTGGACCAACTTTAATCCACTTCTTTTGCTTTTTGTATCCCACTTCTATAGGTAGCTATATGGTGTTTTGGAGAAAAGTGTCTGTTAAAAGTATAAATTTAAATGTAAGTGTTCGGATTGATACCTTGTACACTAACTTCATGGGATCACTGTATCAACTTTGCCTATACCCTGAAAAGTTTATAAATTAAATATTTGCATCACCGATCAAAACAGAAGCTGCTTTAAAATGTCACAGTACATTACTTTTTCACTGAGGACTGATCTAATCCACTGAGTCAGCTGTTGCAGTTCTCATTTTAGCTTGTTCTGTTATCACTTAATGGAATTCATGCCTCAGTTGATGAGATTCTAAACACACATTTAGACACAAAATAATTTTGCCTGCACCATACTTACTTGCACCACACTGTAAGATAAATTTACACTTGACCAGCAGAAAAACCAATCTCTGTAAAGGGACAGAATGAATGATCCGGTTTGATCTTTATACTGTGTCTTAAGAGCTGTTTCTCTTATTGACTTCCTTTCAGGCCCTGTGGACGTAAATCTTAACAAATCTCTTTCACAATTTTCGAAGTTGTCTCATAAAAAAGAAAAAACCTTGTCTGTATGGAGAAAGGGCTGTCTTAGCAACTGTTACACTGGCTCACAGTTTAATACTCAGGATGCATAATGGTGATGTTTCTCTTAGTGTTTCAGCATATTATGCCCTAGTGCCTGGATTCGAGAGCAGTTTCTTCAAGTGAGTCCACTCTGACACTGTGCTCTTTTCAAATTGTTTTAAGTTTTACTATATAAACAATTTTTTGTGGTTTCTTCTTTACAAAATATTAGATACCCTTAAAAAAATTAAAGACAGTTGTTTCTAATAATTAAAATATGGTTTAAAAAAATGATTAAAAAATGTGAAGAAGATAAGTTTCCAAGTTGGAAAAATAATTTCAATTCCTAGTTTCAGAATGATGAAAAGTTTAGAATAATGGTGTAATTTTCCTTATTCTATATACATCTTCTGTGTAAACTTACATTACACCCATGAACTCCATAAATGCTAAAAGAACTCAAAATAAAACAGAATAAGATACTTGAAAGTTATGCATCATGCTGAACTGCTTACTATAATTTATTCATTTACAGAGGCAGGTTTTTTAACTTGAGCAATTTTAGGGTAAGAACCTTACTCAAAGATATAGCAGTAGGATGTGGGATTCAAATCTGAGTCGTTCAGTAGCAGTATCCCTAACCATGGCACTACCCTTGCCAGCTCGACCATTTCTGTACTGCCAGCATAGTACAAAGAAAAACAGTGCAAATGAGTAGTGGGCAAAGGAACGTGCAAATCTGAAAAGAAAGTTTTAATGTGCATATATATTTCGCGCAAATTAAAACCTAGACTTGAAGAGAAAGTATAATTTGTGCATAAATTTATTCATCTTTACATAGATTTGAAAATAAGGTTTCAATCCGTGTTTTTGTGTATAAATCTGCATGTAAATGTACACATACAGTACTGTGCAAAAGTCTTAGGCATGCAACTTCAATGTCTGTTGAGAAGTACAGGTAGATTCTTATCTACCATCAGGGAGGTTTCTGATTTGTCCCAAATTCATTCTGCAGCCTGAGAATGACCTCAAACACCCAATCTCAGTCATACAGAACTATCTTCAGCAAAAAGAAGGAATCCTACAACAGATGGTACGGTCCCCACAGAGCCCTGATCTCAACATAGTCAAGTCAGTCTGGGAGACCATGCAGAGACAGTAAAAGTCTGCAGAAGAACTGTGGCCAGTTTGGAAGAACCTACCAACCTCTACCTTAAACTGCATGCAAGTTTGCATAAGAGAATTGATGCTGTTTTAAAGGCAAAGGGTGGTCACACCAAATATTGATTTGGTTGAGGTTTTTTGTCTACTGCACTTTTTAGAAGGTTTATTGATTAATAAGTATTCATGGCATTATTTTTGGAACCATCTTCCCTTTATAGCATTTTCCCACAGGTGCCTAAGACTTTTGCACAATACTGTAGATTTATAGTTTATTAATGCATTAATTGTTTTCTTTATTGCTTATTGTTTTTCCATTTACTTTATTTTTTAATGCATTGTTTTCTAATTTACTTTTTTCTTTTTCAGTTTTTTGACAATTAATGGGTTACTCTTCATTGTTTGCATGGTACTCTTCCTCCATAACTATCATCACTATTAATCTTTTGGTTGAAATTCTGACTTTGATGATTTTTGTGACTGAATGAAATGAAATGGATCACAGGTTTTAGTTAGAAAATAATAAAATATCTGCCAGTAACTGGAATGAGAATGTTTCAATGGGAGCACAGGCTTTCTCTGTTTGAACTCTGTAACCACTGAGACAAGACATTTTGTGCACTCAAGACAAGTCGATTTTTATTATCCACAACCTTTCTCCTCCATCTTGACCTGGGACAGTGTTGTTGGCAAACTGCCCCAAGCTCTGCTCCACTTTCTGTTCCAAATGTCACTGGTCAGTGGATTACCTTAGCATGTTCAAATTTGTGAAGAACTGCTACAGCCTCTCCTAGCTATTTTAAAACCTCTTGGCTTGTTCTGAAATGGTTGAAAGCTCATCAGTTGAAAACAGGTAAAATGCTGGAAAAAAATCACTTTGTTTCCTGTCAAATTCTATAGTTTTAATTATTAACCATCCATCCATCCATCTATTCAATATCAATAATGTTTTGTTCAGTGCAATGTCTTGTTGTTATTGTTAATATTATTACTAATAAACATTTTAAAAGTATGTGCTCTTTGTATGTGTTTGGGTCTATGTCACTGCTTTGTTCAGTGGAAATGATCTTAACTCAAGTAAGTTGCAGTCCAACAGTTAATAGTGCAAACACACTTCTTTTCTTATTCTGCTCACCTCCAGGTAGACTACCCAGGGCATGACGAGGGTGGCCACCAGCAGGTCAGCCACAGCCAAGCTGACTATGAGGTAGTTGGTGGTGGTCTGTAGGGCCTTCTCTCTGGACACGGCAATACACACCAGGACATTGCCAAAGACAATGACGAAGATGAGCAGTGTCAAAAGCATGGCATAATAGTTGTACCGGTGCCTCGGTGTAGGATTCGTGACATTAAAGGCTCCTGTCTGATTGGCATGAAGAGTGTCATTTTCGGTGTTCTCAGAGAGGAAATCCATGAGTGCTCTGAAGTCAGCAGCAGGTCCTGAAAACCAGAACAAACAGAGGAAAATCATTTCAGTAATTTCTTGTCACGTGCAATTAATGACTATTTTTCTGAATATGTACTTAATAAAATGCATACTTTCTAATTTATACAAACAGGATGATACTGAAACTTAAAACAAAATACTGTGTATGTGCAGTGCTTGTCTTAAGCATAGCAGTAAAAGGTTGAATCCTGATGGTTCTGTAGATTCCCCTGTTTATGTGGCGTCAGACCATGATAGTAAAATGCAGCCAAGCAGCTACACAGAGTACTGCTTATCATTTATTTATTTTCATATTAATACAAGTAATCCCCAGTCAAGGTCCAAAATATAAATCATTCCAATTATTTAAATGCCACAGGACAGGATTAAAGTGGACTTCAGAGTGCATTTCAGCTCAAGGCCAAGAAAAGCCATATGTTTTCCCCACCTGCAAGTTAAGTTCATTTTTAGGGACAGTGGAGTTGGTTTCTTTGGAGCTGGAGGGAGATGCCTAGTACAAGTTCACATGGAGATGGGTTTTTCTCTGATGTTTAATCCTAGTGCCTGATAAGGGTGGGACTGTTGTCTGCTCAGCACAAGAGGTAGGGTAAAAATCAAACAGATCCTCCAAACCTGTTCAGATTTCAAAACTGACCCAGTATTTTCAAACCTTAGAAACAAGGAGCAAGGTAAAGGAAGGAAAATGAGTCATTATGTCCAGCAGCATCATCTACATAGTCCACCTCTCACATGAGAACTCACAGTGATGAGGATCCATATGCATTACAACCCTCCATGGGACAAAGAAAAGGATCCTGATTCTGAGCTCCCTACCCATGGCTTTGATGTGCTACATACATATTTCATCTCATATTTAATGAATCACATGCATTTGCGTGTGCCTGTATGCTGAAACAACACAAAGAAACTGCACCATTAAATACTTATGGCTGGAAAAGTCTTAGGTACAGTACAAAGTCAAATTGAGATGGTTCTTATAGATCATATAAGGGGAAGGAGTGCTTATATTTAATGCATAAGACTGAGATTGATTAATTCTATAATTTAATCATTCATTATCAATCATTGCTTGTCCAGTGTGAGATCACAGCGGACAGGAGCATATCCCAGAAGCTTAAGGCGCAAGAGTACAGTCTGTCTGGAATTTAGGTAAATGTAAGAAACAATTCAATGATTCAAATGATAATAAATATTTTCACGTGTGCATAATTTTGTTATTTTCTGTATTGGATATCTGTGATACTGAGCACCATTAAAGACTCATTAATCAAAATTAACTGGGTATTTTCTCTGTACTTTCAGAAAAACATAATTATGCTGTATTTTTCAACTTAGACACTCATCATATTTACCATCACCTTTTTATATATGCAAACAGGTGTATTTTTTCTTATAAATTATAATCATAATGTTTTATACTGGAAGTAATGCTGGAGGGAAAGAATAATTGTCTTTACTGATTAGAAGCCTTGACTTGTCCTTATGGATCAGTAATATGAGCACAGTAACAGCATGACACAGCATGTTAGGCCTTGCAAACAAATGACTGTCAAACAGTACTACTAGCAAATTCAACTGGAAGGTCACATTTATTTTTTTGTCACATTCTTTCTTTTGTCTTGTGCTCCATTAGATCACTTCTTGATTTACAGTAAAATGGCTGTTTGACTACTACAGCGTACGAGAAGTTATTGTACAGCATTTTCTTGGCATTATGGTAGCTTGACCCAAGATGTTACAGGTCTAAAGCCTGTCAGAATTGATTTTTAAGATTCAGTTCCAGTTGGAGTGATTGTGCAACACATAAAATAACACATATTCAATTAAGGGGAATTATTTTCTAAAATATGGACATCAAATATTGTCGGTTGAAAGAATAGTATTTAAAATTAATCATGAAAGAAAACTTGATGCCTGTGGAGACAACATTATGATAGAAGTGTTCAGGAAGTATTTTGGCCAAAACCATTTTGGTCAAATACACTATGAAAATGTTGAAACAAGCTGTTATGGGGAAATCATGACAGATTTACAAATTTACTTAAGCACTGTGAATGCAAACGTTGGCACTGGAATGATCTCTACAACAAACTGGATAACTGGACCCTCCAAGACAGGGTATTTTTTGACAGTGAATTATTAATGCTGATCACTGACAAGCTGCTGAGTAGCAGGAACTCTAACCTCTATATGTTATATTAGGAGAGTCATTCAGTGTTGCTCTCACTAAGTGTTCACTCTGAGCATGCAAGGGACCTTATGTTTCCTTCTGACTCAAATGCTGAAAGTAAATAATGTAGTTGTCACAAATTTTAATTTTACCAAAGTCATTTAAAATGTTAAAGTTGCAAGTGAGTAGTTTAAATTCCTAAAAAAATATATCGCTGTTGAAGGGTGTACATGAAGAAGTCCCTGGTAAAAGTTGTGAAGCTTCCCTTGAGCTACTGCAGCTGCACTGCCACAAGAACCACACACAGAAGCTGCACTGAGCGACAGATATATACAGCGCCTAGTAGGTTCTGTGTGAAGCACCTTTAGATCCATCAAGGTAGAGCCTGCACAGGGACACTTTCCTCATGCAAGAGATCTTTCCCTCCTTCTATGATGCTCAAGGGGAAACACACAGATCTTTGTGTCAGTTCCAGCAATGAGACCTCTGATAGACCCTGGGTGTCACACTATATTACAGGCAAAGACTTTAGTGCCTTGCTGAGGTGTTCTGTTGCCCAGAAAAGAGGAACATATAAGTCTGGTCAACTCATTCAGCAGTTTCCTGATTTATTCCTGATTTTTCCACTTCTGAACTCCTTGAGGAGCACTCGAGTTTGTCAGGTTATTTTGGAGCCCGAATTCCAGCAAAATCGATTCACAGTACATTAAACCCTGAGTCCAAAGGTGGACTCTCAAATGACATTTTCTCAGCAGTTCTGACATCTAATGCTCAGTGAAACATCCTTCATTTGTTGCACCTTTTCTTCTACAGATAAATGGAAATATAAAATAACCAGTTTTATAATAACAGCCCTGCAATGATTATGGGCCACTTTTTTCTGCATCAAATTTGTTTAAGTTGTTGCTCCTAAACGCTGTGGGTTTTGTTTGATATGTAAATAGATTTTCAAGGTCAGAAAATCATTTAAGCTACTTTTGTGGAGACATGTATTTAAGTTATATGTAAAATGTGAGTTTTCCCTTTATAAATGATAAAAGTATAACCTTATTTAACAAGTTACAGTAGATAATGTTTGGTGTTCCAGTGAGGTTAAAAAAACATTGAGAAGGAAAGAATTTGAATGGGTGCCCAAACTTCAGCTTCTCAAACATCAAGGTTGACCTGGGAGTCTTGTGGTTAATACTGTGCGGTGTGACATCCATCAGTTGGTATTGCTGACAAATCTCAGCATGGAAACTGACAGCAAAACACAAATGGTGTCTTTTTTTAAAGTGCCCAGCAGCAGCTCATAATCCAAAAGACCACAGCTGTACTGCTGGTTGCATAATATACAAGATGTTACAAATATGACCTTTGCACTGCACCCTTTGGTCTACCTGAGTAAATTGAACTGGTTTGAGTAAAACTTTCAGTTGCAGTAGAATTAAAAACATTACACTCTTATTACATTCTGAGAACCTTTTAAAAAAGTTTATAGATTTTAGTTCATAACAGACACACCCAATGGTTCAACAGGGGTGCATAAAGGCCAGGTACTGATGAATGTATCGCTACCAAACTTTGGATGCTAGTACACTGGAATGGAACAGAAGGATGTATCTGGATGGGATCATTGCAGTCAACATGGATGGAATAAGAACTTATGCTGTGTACTGTAACACCAGAGTTAGACTTCTAGAAAGATTTATGAAATAAGATGCAGCACATTAAATGGAGCTTATGCAAAGTGTAAGGGTAGCAAGGGAAGCAGTATGATGTGCCGAACAACTTGTCTAAAAGACCTCTACTTAGTTGAATAAATTGTTAACTGTAATATTGTGGGCTTGGGCGAAACAGTCTGCTAAGCAAATCAATAATTTAGTACTTAACCATTTCTCTGCCTTCCTATCCTATTCTGTTGATGTGAAATACAAGGCTTTGATTTTTTGTGAACCTTTTGGCCCAAGGACAGATTGTGATCTAATGAACCTTCTGCAATGATGATTTTGTAATCATCATGCTAGAAAAGAACTTTCCAGAGCAGGAGGAATTGAGGATTTCCTGTACATAGCTGACAGCACACCTGTGCTGATATGTCAAAAAACTTCAATAAAAGATTGCTGTACTGTGTGGATTTACCAGGATACTGGCATGGCATCAGACCTGCCAACCTTTGGATAAGTTGCAGGCCATGTCTTGAAACGGTCTGTTAATTCTGCATTTCATATGATAAAAATAGAGTGCAACAGCAAGGGCAATGCCAGTGTGGTCAGCAAAAGATGAAACCTTAACTTTCAAATATAATACACATATGTTTGTAAAGGGATAACTCAACTTTTTAATTTAGTTTTTATAAACATTTTAACTGTATTTAACATCACAGGGCTGATGTTTTTCAAAATAAATACCTTCAACCAAACCATGGTGGTATAGCATGCAATGCTCGAGCCTCAGTGCTCTTCTCTTGTTCTGTCCTTGTGAATTTTTGGGTGAACTGGTGAGTCTAAGTTGCTTTTTGTGCGTAACTGTGTATCTGTATTTGTGACTCTGTGTGAGAATCCTGCAATGGCCTTACATCACCATGCAGGATGCACCTCTTCTGGAAGCTGCCCTGCACCATTGTTACATTGTATTCAATGGGTGCCTTCAGAAAGTGGACGGATGAACAAACCAGCAAAGCTTTTATTTTCTCTTTAATCCAAATTGCGAGTTTGAAGTAATGAATTACAAGAAACTATGAACCAAAATGCATTTTTAAATGATAATTCTAGTTCTGTCCTATGAGTACTTAGCCTCAGACACACAGCCAGAAGTGTCCCGGTCATTTCTCTCACTACACAGAATGAGGGTCTTTGAAAGACATTCCCCAGTGATTAAATTTTTCTTTTTTTATTGCAACAACAGTAACACTGGTTCACAAAAACATAATTTAAACTGTGTTCATACCGAGAGTACAAAAACTGACTGAGCTGTCTCTGTATCAGGTCCATCTGCTTATATTGTCACTGAGGGCTGAGCAGTGACAAAAAAACCCACAAAGGGAAATTAAAATATAACTTCAGCTACTGTGTTTTATGAAGAAAAATATAAAGCACAAAGTAAATGACAATTCTATAATGAGAATTTGACTGAAGTTCATTCATTAGCCAAATAAGTCAGCCTACTGTATTAAACAAACAGAGCAACTTTTTTTAATCTTATTTTTTTTTATTTTCATCTTATTTTTTTGACCTGGTAACATCTGAAATATTTTTATGTAAAATATCCTAATATTCCGCTGATGCAACTAGAGGTATTAGCGTAAAATATACATAAATAAGAGAAGTACATTAACACTCAAAAATGAATATATGTTTGTGAATGCAGCCGAGGCACTTTTGATACACACTCATGCTGCAGGAGAAAGGGCACTGGTTTCTATGGCAATTGCAATTTAAAATATCACAGGGAGTTACCAAGAAAGACATTTCAAGTTGTGGAACTGTGTTAAACTATCATTGCTTGTGGATCCTCTGCATGATGAAAACCATAAACAAATAACTGAGACATACTTTTTTCATGCATAATTAGAGGCTCAGTCATGTAGTTTAAATGGACACAGAAGTAGATAACAATTGATGTGCAGTTATTCATACAATAACTGCCCCTTAGTGTTTGTTAGTATCCCATTCTGGTCGGTTAAATGAAGGAGGCTGAAAAACAACCAGAACCAATCAGCAGGCTTCCCAATTCCCAGACCAGTGCTATTTCTCCTTCCAGTCTGAATGTGAGACTACTAATATTTACAGTTGGTTAATATATATTAAGTGGCTTTTAGTTGCCTTGTGGTTACTTTATTTGCAGTCTTTTCATTCACAGTTGGCTCATGCTGCACTTTCTTGTGCTGAACAACATCCTTGCATGCTTTGTCTCAGACTTCTGCTAAAATAGGAAGTTAATGCCTGTATTTTACTAGTGTCTGTAGAAATAACACTTTTGGAGGGAAATATGGTTGCTTTTGGATAATTAATTAGGTATTAGCAACCTTTCTATTGTGCTTCTCCATACACAGTTTTCTACAAACCCATATCCATCTGGTGTCTAAGCTAAGACGGAGAATACAAAAAGCATTTGTCCAAGCACACAATCACAGTTCAAGGTGGTTTTGAAGATTTAAACTCAATGTCTGGTCCAACAGATCTCATGTGAGACACATCTAACTGAAGGCAGACACACAAGCCATTTTTACACACCCTGTGCATGTCTACAACCCTGAAAATCTGGTAACCTGTATTACTTTAAGAAGGCTGTTCTATCCCCTCTGCTGATAATGTTATCTACTATGGAGCGTTTTTGCAATATGGAGTATGGCAGTGGAGTGGCCAAAAGGGACAAGGTGGGTTTCAAAGGCACTTCACTGCATCAGACTGAAGTGACAACCCCTCTTTCTGTCCCAGCTGTGGTGTATTGGCCTACGCTAATCAGAGGAGGTCCTGGAGTAGCCGGCTGTGCTAAGAGGTCTTATGAGGGGACAGTAATGAGCCACTGAAGGACTCATTAGCTTCATCTGCCTGTGTTGGAGCCCCATAAAAAGCATTTTCTTCCCCAAAAGCACCCACAGGCTTCCCACACCCAGAGGCAACAAGAGATGCATACTTCACCTACCCTGAGGTCCTGCATTACACAAAGCCAGAAAGCCTGATTCACCTGTAGTTCACCTAAAGCTATTCATAAAAGCTCTTACATTCATTAGAGCTAATTTATCCTACCTGGATCTCCCTTCACTACAGTTTCATACTTCACTCCACCTTTTTTCACATGCGTAGATCCAAAGAGTTTGATAGATCAAAACATTAATCTTCTCTGAAATATAAATTTGATGGCAGAAAATAAAAACTGCAGCTAATTTTGATCAGCTTAAGGATATTAGGACACAAGCTGGATATATCTATCTTACTTTCATGGGTAAGATGCACATGAGTATAAAATTTAAATTGCACACAATTGTTTATGAATGTGTGCACATTAATATGGATGTTTCTGGTGTGTATACTATTAAGTCAAACCTCCAGCTAATCTATGCTCAGGAGTATCATTAATACTACTATGGTACAAAAATTAAATAAAATAAAATTAATGTTTCAGTTACATTTAATGTGTTATTATTTATGTATTATGTTTATAAAATAACTAAACAGTTATTTCATTACCACCTCTCTTAATACAGCCTCATGATAGTAGAAAGCCTGTCCCAGATGCATAAGGCAAAGCCTAGACTGGACACTGGCCAGTCAAATGATGATCCCACACAACTGACAGACTACAGGCAAAATCACCTGAAACACACATCTTTGAGAGCAAACCCATAAAAAAAACATGCAGACTGAGTTGTGGTGGAACACATGTCTAAACACAAAGCCCAGGTGCTATGATGCACAGGCACCACCTACTACTCCACCTTAGTCTAAACAAGGTGAGGTTGCTCCACATGACCACTGAAATGGGTCGGATCAAATGCTGATTCAACTCCGCATCACATTTACAGCCCCGGTGTTGGAGGAACATAACTACTTACAAGATAACCTTTCAGGCCAATCAGATAAAAGTAGTTTCTATGAAGTGTAAAATTCTTTATACCAATTATAAAAAATAACAGACAAATGTTCACTTTCCTCATTGTAAAAAAAAAGAAAATAAAAAAGTAAAATGGGATTATTTTTTGTCTTAAGTGCTGGTGAATTAATTATTCCTTGTTACAATTCAGTCATATTTCAAAGGAACTTTCAGGATGGCAGCCAACTCTACTGACAGATGTTCTTTATGTGTCTGCAAGTTTAGATAAATCAATTCTTCACTGTTTTATTCACCACAGCTAGAGGTTATACTACCAGATACAACAGCATCTTAATACTTTTACTGTCTGGTAAAAAAAACTATGAAAATTAATATCCTCCATCCATTATCATTAAATGCTTATTTCAGAACAAGGTTGCAGCAGTATGGAGCCTGCCCTGGAATCATTGTATGCTAGGCTTTGAACTACTTTTGGATGGGATGCCAGTTTTTCACAAAGTAATGTCAGTATGGTAAATATTTACAACTTTAAGGTGTCAGTTTTATTAAGGATGTGTTGTACCTAATTTTTTGAGAAAGCATCTGACTAAGTATTAGAGCAATTTTGTGCAATAATGTTAAGTTCAAAAACCATGTTCTTGTGCAATAAAATAGACTGACCTTCATAACGCCAATATTGTCCTTATTGGTCCTTTAAAAATATTAAATGTGTAAAGGAAGTGGATGTAGCTCAGACTATTAGACTTGTAAAAGGAGTCAGTGGCATCAATCCACCCACCTACCCATTACCCATTTTTCCAGTGCAGGTTATGGTGGTTCACTTCAATTGCTTCTTTATCTCAGGTTTCACATTTTATATACGAGTGTAATGTTTTAAATTGTGCTTATATTTTACAAATCTGCTTTTGAATACATTATTTAATTATCAGTAACCACTTTTCCAACTACAGGGTCACAATGGGCCAGGCCCATAGAAGCATATGGGGTAAGGTGGGGTAAACCCTGGAGAGGAGACCAGTCCTTCAAAGCTGCAAGGTAATCACACACACACACACACACACACACACACTAACATACTATGGGTAATTTACACTCACCAATCCACCTGAAATCCTGGGACCATGGAAATAAACCAGAGCACCTGAAGAAAATCCGCATAAAAACAGGAAGAACATGCAAACTCCTAAATGATGAATTCAAACCCAAATCCAAACTGTGAGAACTCAATACTACATTCTGTGTTAACAGTAGATGAGCTTCACAGTTCTCAAATGAAAACAGTTACATGGCAAATAAATATCTATATGAAAGGTATTTGCTCAAAACTTGGTATGAACAAATCTGTTAAAGTATGCAACAGTTATTATGCATATAAATGATTGCGCATCAACTGCCACACAACAGATAGCTTTTTAGATTTCATTTCCTTGCAAACACTTTTGCAGACCACTTGTATTATTCTAGCTGCCTTTTGAAATTTTTGTTTCTTCACACATGCATATCTGAGACAAAGTAAGGAACTGAAGAACTAGGGAGACAAAAGACTTGATGATGATTTACAAGTAATGCTTTCCAAGCATAAAATTTTATTACTGAATTTTATTAACAGCAAACTATGGCATTAATCCAAATTTATTTCTGCAAATAACTATGGACACTTATAGTTCAATGTTTAATGCATGTGGTCTCGTGAACTCTGTGGTGATGGAAAGTTGATCCAGTCAGGACGGTATTTAAAAAATTACTTTTACAATGTACAGACTGTCCACAGGGTACTACTGTATGCACAGTCTCTGAAGGCTCTAAGTTTGTTCTGTAACGGGAGTCTGGCCATGACTGCAATGGATTTTGGAAAAGGATTTTTTAACAAATGTAGGTTTCTGATCTTGAGTATCTTTGATAAAATTTTGTAATGGCATGATTTCATTTCCTCACTCTGTTGTAGGGATGCAACCTCACCATCTGGCATTAGAATACTGTTATATCAAAGCATGATCATATGATGGCCTGTAAAAGAATACATCTAGACTGTAGCAGAAATCAGAAACCCAGGGTCTCAGCTGTGTTTCACTCTGAGCCCAAATGCCACAAATGCAACACTGCTTTTGGTGGGGCTGTCCCACTGGTTTTGTCCTGCCTGTGTGCTGGCCTGCACATACTTGTGGAGTTTGCACAACCTTCTGTGCATATTTACATCAATATTGAGGAGATTTTGCTAGGTTTCTGAGGACACAGTAAGGCCATATCTCCGCCCTCCCCTTTGCCCAAGAACGTTCGTTCTGAGGCCCCATCTGAGTCTTGTGCTTTACTCTACTGCTTCCGGGAGCTCCAGCTGCAGTACCATTCAGGCCTGAACTATTACAGAGCAGAACTGCATAATCACAGGGTGCACTTAGATAACCCCTAAGAATATTCATGATATTTTTGTTAAAGAGCATCAATAAACTATATATAAATTTGGGATCTTCTATGAACAGCATAGAAAATAAGAAGAAACTTTCACTTTGTACCATTTTACAAGTACAGGACAGTGGCAATTTAAATTCCTCCTCTGTAGAAAAGGTTATAGGTGGAGCTGAAATCCTTGTAAAACCTAGACAAGCTCACATAGGGGGCCACATGCATCTGTCACCAAATGTGTTCCATGATAAGTAATCAGGGACAATATTTACTCAAGTTCACTAAAGTACCACATCTGCATGATAGGTATGTTTGATAACTGAGTGTTTCACATGAGTTTGACTGTGAGAAAAATTTGAAGGTACAGATGGAACCAACCTGATAATTCATAAAGACTTGAAGATCCCAAGGGACCTTCAAGGTCATTTTGTGCATTTATATAAAAAACCTTGCTTTTGCCACAGTCAGTGAGTCTGACAATTGCACATCTGCATCTAAAAAGTTGATGTGGCAGAATGAGCTCCTACTCTCTCTCAAAACTGCTGAATCACTTTAAACATTGTAGAAGGATCTCAAAAAAAATCTCTGTCACAGCCCCTTCTGTCCTAATGTTCTCTCTGCTCCATTACATGATCTGTCACAATCACCTTGCACTTCTTAACAATTTTGCAATCAGGTACTCGTGTAATGTGCAAATGAAGATATGTAAAAAACTGGGGCAAAACATTGCCTTTGTAATACTTGTATAAGACAGAAAACATAATTGGTACTTTCACCCCACCTGTTAAGATACAGAAATGATGCTGCATGATGGGTAATGCTCTTAACCACTGCACTAGATAATGCAAAACAATGAAAACACTCCAGTGATTTGTATAATCCTGCTGTGAAAGTTTCTCTACAAACAGCATGACAAAATGACCTAACACATAAGATTAAAACACATTATGAGCTGAATTCAACCAAACTGCACTGAAGTAATATGTCTTCTGTCTCATATAGACGGACCACTTAGTCATTTAAACCCATCATTTTAAGAGTGTTAAAGCTGAATTTATCGTTTGTCTTGCTAGGCAGCTATTAAATAAATTACAATTATAACAATTTAATTTAATACATCCAGCACATTTATATTTAAATCAACAGAGTGGGTGGAGGAGAGGGTAACATTTGAGATGACACCTATTCAAAACAGAATATGGCAAGTTTTTTATATAACACAATTATTCATTTATTTCAGTGTCTTATGGTGTAGATAAAGGTTGGTAATAAATAATTGTGGAAAAGTTCCAAATACTTGGATGCTCACTTAACAAGGGGACAACAGCAGGAGTGACTGTAGTGTAAACGGCATACTAATTGCTCACCTTACTAATACCTCAGTCTGTGCTCTTATTCGCAGGAAATTAAGACCTGAGCCAAACAGCATGTTCCTTAGATGAGTGAAGGTGAAGATCTGAAAGATGAACTAATCCGCAAAACTGTTGTCACTGACAAGCATGTAATGTTACTGATTTAACACAGTTCTCCACACTGGGTTTGCTTTAGAAATGCATCCTACTGGCTTTCCACCTGATACCCAAAATAGGTGATTTGTCAAACACAAATTTAAAGAACTGTCAGGCAGCATCATGAATTATGAGTACAATGTATTTAAACTCATTGTAAAGACCACAATTTCCAGACGTTTATATAACTCTCTTTCACACAGGCAAATGATTGCAAGGACTTTTTTTTAAAATAAATGTCAACATGATCTCCCGATTATGTGATCTCAGAAATCAATGTTAGTAATAATTGGTATAGGTATCGATACTCACTTTTGACTTAAATCCCCGCATTTACATGTCACATCCCGACACACTTATCTCTATAGGCGGTTACAGACCCAGTACCGTTGGCGTCATTGTTGCACCCTTTACTGTACAGTAACAAAATACATCACATACAGTATGACTGCTTAGTTCAGTGAGGTGGATCGTAAAAACACATCTGTTTTATCGTGTTTTTCCCATCGTTGATCACTTTATTATATACATGTGCATTTCCTTTCAAACATGAGCTCTTTTAAGAATTAAGGACAATTATTACAGAGCCACACGCTTGTATATAAGTGCTTCCAAAGAGTCCTACCTTCAAGCCATACGATATGAGAGACTGGAGCAGAGACAAAGTTTCCTTGTCGATTTCCAGCTCCTCAGATAACCGAGTGTCCCGTGTCCATCCTCTTTCTCCGTCTCGTGCTGCAGGTGAGCAGAAAGAAGCGGGGAACCTGTCTTATACCCGCAGGACCTTGTGCGTAACTGGCAACTACAAAAAGAAAAACATATTGTAACACATGCATATAGGGACGTTACAGCGGCTGGTTTTTCAGCGAGTCGCAGTACAGCCGTTTATCTTAGGTTTGCGCGACACTGTGCGGAACATTCACATCTTCTCACATTTCCCGTAGTTCCAGTTAGTTGAGATGCAGGAATCGGCCGCGGAGCTCAACCCACGGCTCCTCCATCCCCCGGGAACGGGGCGAAGCGGCCAGCTCCCGCACACAGACCTCCCCCCCCCCACCCGCGCGCGTATTTACACGCAAGGTTACCTTGAGGAACGGGGCAGGGCTTCACGAACTGGAGTGTTGGCGGGCGGGGAGGGGAAAAGGGGTATAAAACCCTGATTCTGATCTCTCCATTCATATCTGCACGGGTGACACTGAGCCAAACACATGTACACAGCCGTTAGTCAGTTAACTGGTTTAAAGCGTTGCATGAAATCAGATCACGAGGAAAAATCTCGACTGTTCTCGATTAAAATAACTGATGTAATAGGCACACGGTTAGTTTCTGAAAGTCAGTGTTCAGCAGCAGCAAGTTGCGCAGTGGTTAGAGCCTTGCACTGAGCGAATCGAATCGAATCCCTGTCCGGTTTCCTTTAGTAAATTATCGCTCCTGTGAAAACTGCCCTGCTGTACAAATATGTAAATATATACCTCACAAGTGGCTTCTCAATAGCTAAACATTGTTTCTTTGGAGAAAAGCGTCAGCTGTTTGAATTGTATTGATGACAAGAGTGCTGACTCTGCTCTTTCAGTTGTAGATAAAAGTAGATTTCCACTAATGGAATACCGTGGTTGGTTAAGGTTGCAACTGCAATAGGAGATTGTTAGTATATAATTCGGCTTTATTAAGGAATAAGTCATACCCTATTAATAAACTGAATAAAAGTAACCAGACTGACAACACAGAGACATGGAAACAGTCAGGGTTTCAGACACCAAGTATGGAGTCCAAGACGTCTGATACAAGATGTTGTTCACAACCAAATACACGTTGGTGGAAGTAAAATGGCCACATAATGGGCAAAAATGCTGCTCTGAATAATAGGCCTGTTTGTGCAAAAGGGTCTATTTTTTGATCAGATGTAGTAGCAGTTTTTCGTTGTAAGGATCCCCGTTATATGAAAGCTGAATGAAATTTGATTTAACGGTGGAAGCTGAAGATGGCAGCATTGTGCTCTTGTCTGGTGTATGAAAGCCAATAAATGTTATTACTGCAGTTTTTAATAACTAGACTCATATGTAGAAAGATTTACAAAGATGAATGAAAGAAGGTCTTCATTGATATACAGTCTCATTGCAGCTGAATTTGCACAGCCGCCATTTACAAAATGTTGTCATAACAGGATATTAACACCCCAGCACCTTGAAACCAGTTATGACTGAATCCCTTAAGCATAAATATTCCAGTATAAAATGCTTCAGACAGCAGCAGCAGGTGGTGTTGTGTTTGTTGGTTTGAATCCTTCTTCAAGGTACCGATTCATATAGTAAGCGTACCTTACTATATCAATGGGTGAAGCATATTTAAGTAACTTAGAACTGAATATGGGTCTTTGCACAAAAGCATCAGGTAAACATATGAATTTATATTGTATATAGCAGTGGGTAGAGAAGTGGCCAGATTTTATTTTGAGAAATTTCCACTGCTCCTCTCAGAAAGGCCAACCACACAATAACACAGACTTGCAGCGGGATCACAACACAGCCTTCAAGAGCTAGTATCTCAAGATCATATATTTCAGTACTTAGAACCATCAGACTGTAACAGTAGCTACAGGGGAAAGTTTGGTGTACTTCCATTTTGGCTCCTAGCCTGCTTGGAAGGATCACACCTGGCATCAAACAAGGTTGCTGAACCCCCCCCCCCCCCCCCCCNTTGGCTCCTAGCCTGCTTGGAAGGATCACACCTGGCATCAAAAAAGGTTGCTGGACCCCCCCCCCCCCCCCACGAGACATCATTTGAGAGATGAGTGGGACTTTAAAGATTTGTGGGAGTTTAAATGTTTTATTTGTGATTGGCAAGTGTGTGCTGAGTAAAGGGGGTGAACTATTAATTTTCTGGAAAACTTTTTGAAAAATCATGATAAAACAAGCTGTATTTCAGGGAATATGTAAGTCCATGTGGGGAGAAACTGAAGACATTTTACATCCATCAATCCCATGCAATTATTATCATTAACTACATGTCCAATACAAGGTTGAGCTGGTCTGGAGATTATTCTGAAAGCATAGGGTGTAAAGTGAGGTACACCCTGGCTGGGATGCCAGGTCAGTCCACGGTGATAATACACACTTATTTCCTTCTAAACCACACAGAGTGCTTCACCAGTTCATTTGAAGAACACATCTTTCACATCAGCCAGAGGAAACCCACATGAACATGAGAAGAACTTGTAAACTCTGCACAGACTGAAATTAGATTCTGAACCCACAGCTGTGAGGCACAAGCACTATCCACTGTGTCACCGTGTGCCCTGAAATCATATTTATCATTTTAAAATGAGTTTTCTAGAGTTCTCTTTAAAGATTACATTAGTGAAGGGTTTTTCCTCCAGTGTAATATGTAATACATGCAACAGCAAAGTACCTTAACAGTAATACGATATTAGCCATTAAAATTTTCAGTTTCAAAATTGTACAATTGTTATTAAATAGTTTATCCAGAAAAAGAAGAGAACCTTGACAAGGGAGTGTGCAAGCCAGATGATTATGTATGATGAAGCTTTTGCCTTCTTCCTCATGCTTCTCTCTGCATCCTTATACTTGGCTCTGTAACTATTACATGGTAACAGTGACTCACCGTACAATGCTGTTTAATGCTCTGTAAGCCACCTGTCTTTAGAGGCTGTCCCTCCACAGAACTCCCATTGCTTGGTAAGGGCTCTTACTACCGGTCCATAGGACTGAAGATTTGTCACTGATCAGCATATAGAGAAGTGCAGGTATCAGACTCAGATGGAGTAGCAGGAGATACATAATCCTGGATCAGAAACTATAAGCAGCTGAAGGCTCTTTGCTGGTTAATAACTTGCTTTTTGCCTCATCTTCCAAAGGAATCATTTCAGTATTATTATGAGTAATATTATGACCGGTATTAGGTCACAGCAACATGTAGACAGACACAGTACACCTTTTGGTGTTATTTGTTTAAAACAACATAACATGATTTATGGGACGCCACATCTGCACTTAACCTCCTGTTCAGCCTCCTTACAATTCAGAGCCAAGGAAGATAACACAGTAGTATTTATTTTGTCTTCCTCCAGTGCCCATAAATAGGACTGGACCCAAGCCACAGCTGTTAGATGGCCTCTAAACCCATTCCTCTTTTCTCCTGTGCTTTCTCCCTATTAGTGTCCTAACCCTTGGCTCGCTTATCTTGCTGCTGACTGCTATTAAAACAGCTGAACACCCCCGCTTAGTCCTCCCAGAGAATTTGTGGTAGAAGACCCTGACCTGATCAGCTGTTTCACTTGCTTCATATTACACAGCATTGGATCCCTACAGTTATAGAAACAACAGTATTTGAGGTGAAACACAGCTATCTTTCTTCATGTATTTTATTTTGTACTGTCTCATACACATTGTATGATGTCAAGTTGCACTCCTGATCATCAGCTTCTTTTTTGTTCATTTCCTTCCAATTACTGCCACCAGGTGGGGGACAGTTACTGACCCGCATCTCATGTGTCCCCAAGCAGAAGAGGAGGAAGGAACAGTTGTTTTGCAAAAGCAGAGCCTACCTGCTTGATCTAGATTGTGATGATCTTTAAAGAGGGACCTGCAGAGTACAAAGCAAAAGAACATTTACAGAAAAATATACAGTATAGATTTTAGTGTGAAAATCAAAAAGCCCACACCTAGAACAACAGCACACCTATATGTAGAGATGTCATAGGCAGGATTACGATCAGTGAGACCTACAACAGCCCCACTGCAAAGCGAGGATTGGTGCAGCAGCAAAAATGTGCGTACATATGTCTTTGAAGCTATAACCCAGAGGAGGAAGCTGATAAACAGGTTAACCTACCTTCTGCAGTCTCCATGAGCACTATGTCTTTAAGCCACTGAAACCAGCAAAGTGAAGTGAAGACATCATGACGTGTAAAACAAGAAATGCTTAGAGAGTAACATTTGGCTTTGGCAACTCCCTGTGACTCTCCACATTGGACCACGAGCCCTTCCATGTCATGGTTATGGAGACTGTAGGTTGGACAGCTGAAGGCCACAGAAAGAAGTTGAGGGGCACCAGATGCAAAAATGCACTCAATGGATCATTGAACTGGTTTTAGTTTTGCTAAAATCTTTTATGTCACCCAAGAAAGCTTTTTTGGAAAAAGCCTTTATGTGTTGCTGAGGAGGCAGAACACTGAGGTTGTGTGGTAGAAGAGTAACTGCAGACATCTATTGCCTTTTAATTCCCGCACAACGGTGGTCTCTTCAAATCCACACACCTGGCTCCTGTGCCCAGCTTCAAGGTTTAAATGTACACAGTAGAGAAGCCAGATCCCGTATTAAAGCCATTTGCAACCATAAATGGCCCCATTAACTTGTACTGATGAGGAGACATCTGTGAAATGAAAATAAATTAAAAACTTTGATGAGACCTGAAACAGGATGGCACACAATTTAATTCTCAGTTTAGTTTACCTGATACACTGGAAATATTATTTTAATTGTGTGCATAGGAACTGTATGGCACAACTTCTGTCTCTCTCTCACCTTGCTGAAATAAATATGAAGCAAATGAGCATTGCACCATTTGTTCCATTCATCAGTAATAACTGTCTGGTCAGAAATTATGTCTTAGTTAAAAAGCAAAAATACATTTGAAATGTTATGAGAAAGCTGGTTGGATCAGACTGCAGCTGTGCCTGTACTGTCTCACATTCACTTTAACTTTTTTAATCTCAGATTTAACATCAGATTTAATGCCAGATTTAATGTACTTCATACATCCATGCACCCATTTGGGCTTTTCTATACTGTGTAAATTTAAAGGAAATATAATCTGTGAATTTTCAATCAGTGGATACATTTTTCAGCTTGAAAGAAAGATTAGACGGGCCATTCAAAATGGTTACCCTTTATCACTACAAAGTAATTACAATATTTAATGATTACATGGCACAACCAATATTCAGATGGTACATTTTTAACGACTAAACACTTCCTCAATTTCACACACATATCAAAAGAAGATTTGCCAACTTTTAAAAGCCCACTCCTACTATTTATTTTCAGTAGCAAAATATCTTAAATCATTCTAATTACATCATACTGAATTTTCTCTTCAAATGACCCTGAACCCTGTCAAAACCTACACATACTGTACATACTATTATTTTAGATAGTCATGGCATACCGTACAACTCTTGTATACTCTTAGCATTTGCATCACTTTATGAATGTTTTAACGTGAATTTATTTTTTCATTTTCTTGTACATTGCCCCTCTCTGTTGGCTTTCTACATGCCTGTAAAACTTGCAAGATCAAGCCATTATCCACTTGATGAGATATGCTGGGCTGCAGTGAGCTTCTAAGTATATCAAAAAAGTAGTTACTAATCTTACTACTACTAGTAGTAGTAGTAAAATAGTTACTAAGCAACAGTCCTGAAAAAGGAAGAATGACAGGTTTAATGAATGAATTTTTATACTTTACTGTGTCTTTGGCCTTGATGTCACCTTTATCTTAACTGACCAGCAGATTGGAATACATTAGAAATAATTGAAAATATCACAAAAACAAGAAAAACTCTTATCTCAAATTAAACATCCACGTGACAAGTCATAATTGTATACAACATAAAGACTGTCAGACTTCAAAACCAAAATCAAGAAAATTTTAGGCAGCTCAATGCTGTAGCAAGCCACAGCACCTAAGCTGTTTGGGGTTAGGTTCAAATCTGGCTCTGTGTGGGATTTGCATCTGCTGCACCAAAGATATGCATTTCAGGTTAACTGGTCACTGTAAATTGCCCACAGTGTTTGCGTATGTTTGGCTACCCTGCGACAGATTAGTGTCCCAACCAGGGTATAATGTCCTAGCCTAGTAGCCAGTAATTACAGGATGGGAACTAGATCCCTGCAACACAGACCAGGACTAGCAGGATGGATGGATAGATAGACTGAATTTTGAGCCCAGACTTATGTATAGTGTCGTGAAAAAGAAAGTAAGCCCTCTTTCAATTCTATGGTTTCATATATCAGGACATAACAAAAAAACATCTGGTCCTTACCAGGTCCCATAATTAGGTAAATTTAACTTGTTTTTACAAATAATATATAACAGATTCCACTGTGTTGTTATTTATCAAAAAATAAGGCAACAAAAAGAAGCCATGCGTGAAAAATTAAGTATACTCATGATTCAGTAGTTTGCAGAACCACATTAAGCAGCAAGAACTTGAAGTAATCATTTCTAATATGAATTTATTGATTTTATAATTTTAGTTTAATTCTTGCCTGCTCTTGATGTTTCAGGGAATTTTTTATGCCCAGTTTAAGGTCCCACTACAGCAACTCAACGGAAGTCTGGGATTGGACTTGGCCATTCCATTACCTTGAGTCTTTTTTTCAGCCATTCAGTTGTATATTTACTTGTGTGTTTGAGACAGTTTTTCATGACCCAATTTCAGCCAAGCTTTAGCTGTCAGACAGATGGTCTCACATTTGCCTATAGAATGCTTTGGAATAAAGAAGAGTTTGTGAGCAGCTGAATCACTGCAAGGCACTCTATCATTTGGTGGCAAAACATAGCCAAATCGTCACCCTTCCACCTCCATGCTTGACGGCTGATGTGAGGTCTTTTATGTGTTTGGTTTTTGGCCAAAAATGGTGCATTATGACCAAACATCTGCCATTTGACCTCATCTGTCCAAAGGACAATGTTCCAGAAATCTTCTGGTTTCCTCAGATGCAATTTTCGAAACATACACTGTGCTGCCATGTTTTTTTTGGAAAGCAAGGGTACCCTCATGGCTATTTTTCTATGAAAGCCATACTTGTTCAGTCTTTTTTGATCACAGAGTCACGAACTTTAACATTTAACAAGTTAACAGAGGCCTGTAGATCCCAGATGTAGGGCTTGGTTTCTTTCCAGTTTTTCTGAGCATTATGCAATCTAATTGTGGAGTGAATTTGCTCAGTTCCCCACTGCTGGGAAGATGGACAAGAGCCTTGAATGTTTTCAATTGTAAATAATCTAATAATCTTTCTTACTCTACAACAGTGAATTTAGAATTGTTTGGAAATGGCTGTATAACCCTTCCTGGGTTGATGAGCAGCAACATTTGCTTGTCAGAATTCACTGCTGATGTTTTTCTCCTTGGCATTGTGTTAACACCTGAATGCTCCACACAACAAACTAATAAAGGTTCTGCTTTTATAGAGGTGATCACAGTGAAAGAATACCTGTCCTACTTTTTGGTCACTATGTGCTTTAACATTTAATGTGGAGAATAAAATTTACGGAGGGTGACATGGAGGTGCAGTGGATAGCACTATAGCCTCACTACACCTAAGATGTTCAGGCATGGATTTGAAAGTGGCTCAGTCTATGTGGAGTTTGCATCTTGTCCCTGTGTCTGCATTTTTATGTGCCTTCCTCCCACAGTCCAAAGAAAGGTGTTTCATGTTAACTAATGGCTATAAAATTGCCCATAGTGTATGTACATGTGAAGGAAAGTATGTGTCTAGCTACCTTGCAATTTACTGGTGTCCCATCTAGGTATACTCCCTCCTTGCTTTGTATCCAATAATTCTGGAATAGTTTGTGGACTGTTGAGGCCCTGATTTAGACGAGTGATGAATGAAAAATTAATGAATAAGATATGTATTTTATATTTATGAAAATAGCACTTTTTTGGAAATTAACCACTAACGATAAAAATAAAGCACACAGTGAATGAGAGTGACAAATGCACTCAATTACAAACATTTAAGCACCTTTGGAATTGCAGTCTTCAGAGTGAAATGTTTCTCATTTTGCTGCTGCTAACGAACTGATCTTTGTCTTCCTTCCTTTCCTTTATAAAGCCCCAGTCCAGCATTCTTCTTACACTCTTCAGCCACAGATGAGGATATGCGCTCCAGGTATAAGATAGTCTTGCCTTTCACACAAAGACTGAATTGTTAGTGCAGAGATTAGAAGAGATGCGTTTTGTGTGAATGTGTACAATAACAGTTGGGCACTGTGAATGCAGCACTCTCAGCTATAGATTGAATACTCTTTCTTATTTAAAAAATCAAACATTCAGAAGTGTGAAATTTCCTGTTCACTGAGTTCTCTTGATTTTTCTCCTGATCACTTACCATTAACATTGTAGTTCTATAGCTTAAGTTAAAAGTGATTTTTTTCTACTCCTGAAAATGTGTGAAAGGTAAATAAACAGACAAGACAAATTATTAGTGCTGTATTAAATTGTTTTACTGTATTACATTTACCATCAGTTACCACTGAAATGGTACAGAATTTTTCAGAAATCTGCTTGACAGTATCCAAACAGTTTTGTATGGTCATTCTGACTTTAATAGGAACATAGAACCCAAAGGTCAGTTAAAAGTTTATCTCTCTTCTGGCAAAAGAATTTCTCTGCAGCCTATAGCATTAGTCAGGGTCACCACTTTAGAACCAGTGGTTGGAATTATGGGAGACCTGCTGCACAATTGATCTCTCATTGAAGCAACATGTGAGTCATTCTGGCAAGATAAAGAAAGGAAAGCAGCCACACTCCTCACTGGGTTCTAATGGAGATGATGATGCTGAACCACAGATAAATGAATGTGATGAGCATAAGCACTGTAGAATGTTAGCTTTTTAGCTGCTTGATCTTAGTCTGCCATTTAGCTTGCATAATGCATTTCCGTCCAAATTTTTCAATTTGCTTATTGCCTTTAGTGGGTCTATAATCAGTCTCTAAATGCTTTAACATTGCTGAAATATCAGTGAGAGAACTATCCTTGGTCAAAACTTCACTATTTGCTCTCTGTTCCTAACACTGTAACAGGATTTTTGACTTCAGTTTGTGTACAACCTTCTTTCTGGCACACAGGGAGACAGAACACACACCCAAAGAGAATCACACATACATGTCAAGGACTTTTCACAACCATATACATACACATGTGCTGGGCTCTTCCCACCATTTCTAAGGTATTACACACACCTTCACTTGGATGCTGTGCCAAACCCAACACATATCCCTAGTTACAGCCATAAAATGCCTTGTTTAGATGACTCTTCTATTTAAACCCCTTATGTCTATAGTAAGAGAACATCCCCTGGAACGAGAGACAGAGAGTCAGAGACCATTTCTAGTCCACTTTTCCCCAACATTTCCCCCAGCCTACAAGCTCCAAAATAAAGGGAAACAAAATCAAATTTTGAGTCAGTGTTCACTTGTCCCATGAACCATTTGTCACAGTGCCGAAAGCTAGGACAAGAGTGACTTGATAATCATGGACCATATGTTTCTTAGCCAAGTCACTCCCGCAGCTGCAGCACATGGGGCAGGAGGAAGACTGTCAAACTCTCAAACTCTCAAGGGCATGCTAGCTCTACTTATAGATTGTCAAAGCTTGGCAGAGGATGCCCCCCAATGGAGTTTTCAAAGATGTCTCCTGATGGAGATCCAGAAACCTTCCTCAGTTTCTTTGAGTGTACTGCCCTGGCCTGTTGTCAGACTAAAAGAGAATGGGCACTTCAACTGACCCCCCCTTGCTCATTGACAAAGCTCTGGTGGTCAACAGTCAACTCGTTTTGACTATCCACAATGGACCACAAGACCTTTAGTGCCGGGGTTATAGAGACCAGAGGTTGGACAGCTGAAGAGCAGAGAAAGAAGTTGAGGGGCCTCCAGCTGCACAACTCCTGCACCCACAGGATCATTGAACTTGTTACCCTGCACCAGTTAATCATTACACTCCTGTGAAAGAAGTGTAATTGGCTACACTGTCACCCACCAACAACCCCGGCTAAAGGGATCCGTTTGGTGGAAAATTATTCAGTAATTTCAATAGATCAACCCTCATGTCCTGTAGACAAGCCCCAACCATCCCCCTTAATTCCAGCTTCATGGACACAATATCTTCACAGCTCAAGTCCCACCCAGGCAAGAGTACCTCCATCTGGAGCATCCTCAACAATGCCACTAAATCAAGAATGATTGTAGGTCCTCCTGCCTCCTTTTGTTAGTTTGACTTCAGCAAGCACTGGGCAGACAATGAGATCCAGAGTTCTGGCACTTGAAAAAGATAAAACCCTAAACCCTATGCTGCCTAGAAGCCTGGTTTTACTGGACTGAGATTCAAAGGGATGTTCAGCATGGGTGTGTGGAATGCCCTGACTGTAAAGGATTAAATCCAAAATGGTATGGTAACACAACAAGTAACACTGCTGCCTCACAGTGCTTGGACTGTTTGAGAGTGAGTTTTTTTTTGGTGTACACTTTGCATATTTTCTGTTTCTCTGGGTTTTTTCCATGTCCTTGAGTTTCCTCCCACTGTCCAAAGACATGTGTTTTGCCTTGCAATGCTCTAAATTGCCCATTGTGTGTGTGTGTGTGTGTGTGTGTGTGTGTGTGTGTGTGTGTGTGTGTGTGTGTCTAGCCAGTCACTGGTTTGTTAGTGTGAGCCCCTAGGCCTGGGCAAATGGTTGGGGTTGTCCTGAGGAAAGGCATCAAGTCATAAAAATTCAGACTCTAAAAACAACTCCAAATGCCACACATTGGCATGGCTTTTAAAAGGGCAATGGCCAACCAACTACAGCCAAAATGATGGAGATGGGAGTAAGAGAAAAATCGAGAAGTAAACTGATTAGCTCAGTAGTGCTCAGGTATAAAGAGAACATTTCAATACAGTTCTGCACAGATTACAGGAAGGTTTGTGCTGTTACCAAATATGATGCATCTTCAATGCCTCAGGTGGGCAAACTCCTGGACCTGGACCTAACAAAAGGCTATTGGCAAATTGGCCATCTTGAAAAATCCTTGGGGAACTCAGCCTCCTCAGCTTTGTTTGGTTTGTACCCTTCTGTTTGTGACCTTGCTATTTGGGCTTCACAGTACATGTGTTATAATGTGATGACTTCTGGACTAAATTGTTTTCCACTGCTTACCTAAATGATCTGATCATGTTAAGGCATCTGATGCACCTTAGAGTCATCCTAAAGTTACTCAAATGAATTGAATGCACAGTGAAGTCAGTAAGGAAAGTGGAGCAAATTCCTGAATCTGGGCTTCCTTGAGGGTGAAAGCCTGACTTGGCCCTAAATACATACGACAGTGGTCATTTCAGCCAGTCAATTTCCAAAAACCAAAAAGCAAGTGATATCCTTTCTAGGCCTGCACAATTACCACTGACACATCATCCCTAATTTCTCATAGTTGTCTGAGCTACTCTCACACATCAAGGGAAGCCCAAATCTATTGCATGGAGCTAGACCAAAATACCACAGAGTAAAAATGCAGGCAAATCAAATATAGCCCTGACTCTCTAATATTACATTCTGGAACAGCAGTGCCACCTCTGAACCCGCTATAACCTGCTTTCGTTGGCTACATAGCATGAAGGACACCAATGTCTGGATTAGTCATTACTACTTAACTGTACAATCTTTTAAGTTTCAGGTGATCTACCTGGCCATCACTGGGCAGAAAATGAAAGCAAACTAACCCAAGTGTTATTATTTATGGGATTTCCTGATTTCCTGCTCAAACTGTTATTTTATGGAGAAAACGCATTTCAAGTGCATTCAGATTTTTGATTGGCTCTGTACACTAAAAAATACATGTTTTTTCTGGATTGTTTTTACAATGCCTCTGTTTCTGGAAGCACATACTAAAAGACTCTACAGGTCTACTACAGCAAGGATGCCCTACACATTTTAGTGTTGCTTTAGTGGTGGTGTGAGCACACCAGCACTGGTATTTAGGTGTAGGGTCTACCTGACAGTTGTGCTTTCTAACATGTTTACAACATACTGCTTCATTTTCCCCTGCCAAGTCGGTGAGAACATCTGCCTATAGCAATTAGGCCTGGATATACACATTGCAGTCAAAACATGGTGGTTGAGCTTTAATTTTTTTCCACTTTGCTAAATTTCATCCTGAGGGGCCCAATTTTATAGGTATCAAGCAAGATGTTTGCCTGGTTTGTTTCAGACCCATCTGATTATGAAGGAATAAGATTTAAAAATAAGACCACAGCTTTCAGAGCCAGGAAATGACTATGCAGTATACATAGTATAGTAGATAACTATTTTGACATAAGAAGTCAAACAAATCAAAATGATGGCTGATTTTCCTAAAAAAAATGTGTCTGTCAGTCTCTGAAATGGTTTGGAATCTGGCTGTTTTTTAAACAACTCCAATTGACTGAAATTCTGCTTATGTTTTTGGAAACATGCACGTATGCATTGTCACAGCCTGACCTCTAAGTCGTGACATATGCATCTTCTTGGAGCTGTCTTTGCATTAGATGTTTGATCACTTGCAGTCCCGAGTCTGCTTATACAGTAGTACTTTGGTTAGCACTTAGGATGCATTCCTAAAAAGTGGAATGTCATCCAGAACAGCACTAAATGGGGTCATTATAATATTATAACTTATTGGATAGGTGAAAATATGAATACAGTAGAACAACAATGAGGTTTTGCTGAAAATAGCTGTTTGTAGATGTCCATGAAAATATGCAGGGAGATTGTGGAAATGCTGAAAGACAGTAAAAATGTAGTTAAAAGTGGATAAGATGGGAGTAACTTTTTTGGTTAGCATCCTCATGTGCCTTATATTAACGGCAACAGCTATGCAGCTGAACAAGTTCCTCCCGTCAAATTGTCCTAGTCTTTGTGTGTATCATCTTAATACAGCAAAGCGCTCACACACACACACACATACACACACACACACACACACACACACACACACAGAAAAACCCTCAATGAAAAATTAAAAATTTGTGAATAATTAACTCATTGCTGTCCCTGTGACAGCTGATGAAGTCCTTAGAGATTATAAGAAATGTGTGATCAATATGTAAAATTGGTGAAAATAGGTGCCTGAATGTGCTCCTGGTGGTGTGCAAGTGTGAAACTCCAGTGAGAACACGTGCCTGTGAGTTGTATGTGGTACTGGAGGGGCCTAGGCCAACAATGGATGTGTGGCACCATGTGCAGGGAACTATGGGTAGGGGGTTGGTGCACAAAAAAGGTCAGGGAAAAGGCCAGAGTGTGAGGAGTTGAGGATTATGATAGCGTCATTAATAAAGAAAGATATGCAATGTGGAGCACACTATACACATATGCAATATAACTATAGCAACAATGTTTTAACAAAACAGCACTAAACAGGGCAACATCAAGCAGGGTATTACTTTACTATAAGTGCACCACTGTCATACATTTCATCATCTAATTTTCTTCAAGAAAATGAATGGTTCTTTGGATGGAGAATTCCAAGAGCTGTCAGTCACTGGATTCAGCAATGAAAGAGTTTCTTTTGATCTCTCATGGACATTCTCAAATAACTCAGAGTTATGTTCAGATCCCAAACAGTTATCTGAGGAATCATTCCCCAGTCTCACCTCTCTTCTTCATGATGACAAACTACCTTACTCAAAGCTGGCCACAACCCCCTGGTAATAATCTCTAATTATCCACTTACAACCTGGTCTTCTGGCATGTTTCTGCTTCCAATATGAGGACCCATATAAGTGTCTCTAAAGGTAATTCCGGGCTTGGCCCCCTTTGCCATAGCAAACAGTGAACTTAACTCTCACTCCCATTTCACTTTCCTCTGCTGCTGATTGATTGTTTGTGCTTCTGTTGATACTGTTTGTAGCTTTTGGTTTATAGTTGCTCAAATACACAAACAAGCAAACAAACAAATAAAAAATAATAAATAAATAAATAAATAAATAAATAAATAAATAAATAGATATTTCAAATTTCCCAAGTGGATATGTTTTTAGGATCTTGAACAAGGGGAAATTGCTGACATCTAGCATCTACCTGCTAGAGAAGTGAAATGGAACAGTAATTCAGTCCTGTACATGATCTACACATTCAATTTGGCTTCCTTTTCCCTGGCAGATTTACTGATTTTAATCACATTTCTAACAAGGAATCTTGTAATAAATATACAATTTCCCTCCTTGCAAACGCAGTCTCCGCAGGCTATGGCAAAAATACACTTTTCACTGTTGTTGGTATAGCAGCTACAAATTCTGATATGGAGTGGAGGGTAACACACCAGACACACCTACTCCCTACCTGGACTGATAAATGCACCTGGAGATGGATTTTTAGGAAGAAACAAATACCAGGTGTGGTCAGGCTGAGCAACTTGGAAATTTTATAAAGAATTGGCATTTGGAGAGTTCAAAAAGAGGTGTCTGAAATGTTTTGATTTTTTGGAAAGTATTTATAAAGTTTTGTTGCTGCTGTGTTAAATATAAAGATGGGAGTTGATGTTTGGCTTTCTTAATGGGTGTTAGAGCAGGTCTGACACAGTTGGAAATGTCTCAAGTATCTATAATAACATGACATGTTCCTTCCAAACATATAAGCTGACTTAAAGGGTGCCCGCATTTGGTTGGCTATATTTTTCATACTATATGCAAGCACTCAACACACACACAAACACAGCCCTCCTCTACCAGACATGTATAACATTTGTGTGTTACTCACCTATTAGCACTGTTTACTTTCACATCTGAGAAAAGATGCAAGTATGGTTTTAGGTGGCCTTATATATTGCTTGTTTCCACAGTACACATTCTCAATCGGGTTAAACGGTCAGTGGGAAAAATCTTTGTTAAACAAGTTTGTTTGTTGCTAGTTCAATCAGTAATTGTATGTTACTTAATAGTAAATTATAATGTTAGGGTAAATGCATGAGTGAAGCAAACTAATGTAATATTGTGATGTTTCTTATATTATATGTTGTTGTAAGAACAGTCTTTACATACAGTTTGAGATCTGTATTATTGAAATACCTATTTGGTGTAAAATCCTTCAGTTCTCCCTAAAGACGGAAGGGATGCTGTTCACAGAAAGGTGGTGCACTTACATAATAATAATGTAAAAGTACCTTCATAAATATTGTACATTGCATTGCAAAAACACTTAAACTCCTTGAATGTTATCAACATTGCCTGAATAACACCTTTCACTTACACTTTCACATATTTGTCAATCAGTATATTTATCGTAAACTCATATGCTCTAACACTAAATTGTCAGGACTGGAGTTATTTTTTCTTCAGATGTTTTGAAGAAAATTGAAAAAAACTGAAAAATGCTGCTCAGATAAGTATTCAAACACCACACATTTATATTTGGTAGTGATTCCTTTTATTTGGTAGCAACACCTTTAAGTCTGTACTTAGGATTTGTTCCTTTTTAATCATCTATTAAGGCACTTTTAAAGACATTTTTGGCTTTGCAAAAGTTGTTGTGACTTGCCAGCAAATAAAAAAACCTAAGAAAACTTTATCTCTCGCCACAATGTGAGGTGTGACAGAATGAATATTTATACTGAGTTCGACTGGCAAAGAATAATGTTTCCTTGCAAACAACCAATTAGTTTTGTCAGAAGAGTCTTGGTTTGAGATTTATTAACTAGTTCCATCAAGTTCATCCCCTGCCTGGTCACTTCCTAAACCTGACATATCTCCATGTGTTTCAGCAAAGAAATAAGAAAAAGTGCTGACCGTGGGGTGAGGTGAATGTTGCAGCTGCATGGGTCCTTTAGGAAATCTGTCTGCATTGCAGACCCTAGTGTTTGTCCAGCCCATTTGGGGGAGAAATAATAATTGGAAGAACAAAACATCAGGCTGGGGAACCCTTTTTGGATTGCACCACTAACCACTTATAGGGGTTCATCACAGCTGTTTTGATGGAAACAGAGCCTGCTGTAATAGGCAGCCATTCTTTATCACAGAGATTCAAGAACACCCATCAAAGATGTTTCCCCACACACACATGCTGAAGCAGACCCTCTCCTGGGAGATTTAAATTAATCAAGGTGCCTGTAGACACAAACTGTCAAGTATCAGTACAAATATTCCTTTGCGTGAACCTTTGCACATTTCACTCTTCGTTCCTATCAATAATTTAGTCATTGAAACAGCATTCTCCTTCTTATACTGTTCCATCCAATATAAATTAGACTTTAAATGATTTTATGGTCTGTCAACAGACTTTATTCAATGGTAAAAAAAATACCACTAGCATAACTAGTGGCTTTTTATGACTCGGGCTTTAATGTCATTTCATCATACCACATTGCCCTGACAGTTTGATTAAAACAACATTGCAACAAATGCTCTCAACCTAAAATAATGTCCTCTCAATAAAATAATTTCTAAAAGTAGATAATGGATAATACTAATTTGTTTCTAGTTATCTCAGTAATCTTATTGCTCTGTGAAAGATGAACATTAAAATGCAGCCTGTACTTGTTGATATTACTGGACTGGAGGCTGTCTAAGGCAGAAGTTTAAATGCCTCCAAATTTTATTACAATAGCTGACATTCTCATATATGTTATCTTGTTTGTTTCTGTACTCTGAGTTTAGTAAAGTTTCCTGTAATGGGTATTTGACATTCACAGCCATAAAAGACAAGAGAAGGCTTTTGGAGAGGCTGCACTTCCCGTATAACCATCCAGGCAGTCCAGGTTGCTCCAGGGGTAACTGTGATTTCACCTGGCATAATGAGCTTGGCCTTAGGGTGGCATTCCCAAATGTGGTTCCAAAGTGAGGATTATTTCCAGAAGGTCAACCACCCCCTGGCCACTGTTTTCACACTCATGTTGTCTAAAGAAAGACTGAAATGTAATCACCTTACAGTGTCTAATACGTTTTGTTTACCATAAAGCGTAATGTGCAGTGGAGCAGTTGCTCCACATGTACACAACTCCATACTTACAGTAAGTGTAGTGTGTAAATGTGTTACATATTATGTGTCAGTGCAGTATGCATTATAATGTAAATGTGATGCTATTATGTTACAGACCATGTTTACTGTAACTGTGAGTGCATATAGAAATGTGTTTTACAGAGAACAATTGCTTTCCGTACATATAAGAAACCGCAGACTCCAGACATTTTCATAAACACATTTTTTTACCTACAAAAGAAAAAATGGATATAAGCCTTAATAACCAAATGGTTATAGGCTTATGAAATTAAATTGGAAAAAAGGTGCAACTAGACTGAAAAATCCCAAATCAGCGGAGTATTTCTGAAGAAAACGTGCATAATTGCTACGATTTGACAGAAGATCAAATTTTAATATCAAGACTTTTATACAGCTGCAGTGTCTTATGTGGGTGTGATAAGCAAGGTAAGAGAGTAAGCATGAGTGATAGAGAACCTGCCCCATCATCAGAGCGCGATTCCATTTTTATCTCACAGAGAGAGATTACTCGCAGAGAAGTATCATCTCACAAACAGTAAGATTTTCTCACAGTATGAAAGCAGCTGCTGTAATCTGCCTGAATCGAGGAGGGGCTTAAATGAAACGAATAACAGAGTCTCAAGCTTCATGATGTGCTTAAAGCCTCCAATCTCTCTGTCTGAGATACCACCTTCTTAACAACATTACACAAGCTGATGGCACTTCAAAAAGCTGATCAAAGTAGCAAAAGCTTAGTCAACAGGAGTAAAAATGTTTACCCCTCCATATATGACCATTGCAAATATGAAAATCAATGCCCAGCTATTACATCCCACACGCTTCCCGCTGGAAATTGCTCAGGTATTAGTTTACTGTGATTTTTTTAATTACAAAGATTATTTAAACCCACACATATTGATTTCTTCTTCTGGGCCTGAACATGATCATCAGGAGTGTTCTGAGGGTTTCCACTGATGAGAACTCACCTGGCAGAGATTTCAGCATTGCAAACTCTTGGCAAACACCTTTTCAGGATTTGCCCTTGACTCACACCTCTTCATACATGAGACCTCAAAGGCTTTGCTCCAAATGAAAATGTAAGACTACAATTGGTGTTAACATTTCATTACTCCATTACTCTTCTTTAATATTTTATGGATGAGAAGAGAAACACCTGAACGTAATCTCTCAAAGTGCATCCATCCTTCATCGGAATATTAAAAGACAGGTTTTTAACTCAGTCAGAGCGCTATCTGAGACCTCCCTTTGGAACACTCCTGCCTCTTTTCCAGTACTGAGGTTGAACTAAGAGTCAGACACTGAGCTCCTTCAGCTCTTATCACTTATTCATAGTTTATACTCCTTGGAGACACCAGCTCCTGGTGGGAGACCCCCTACTGACACAGGGGATGAAGGGACTCATGTATACAGCACTGTGACTAAGTGAACAGAAGAAGGATGGCACACTTTCTGCGCAGCTTCTTTCCACAGTGGAAATTTATACCTACAGAATGTATGCACTCATGTCTATGTGGAGCCCCTTATGGTAAAATTAAACATTCATGGAACCATTTAATTAAAACAAACTGGGTTAAAAATGAATTTCAGCAGCTGTATTTGAGGGTTCTTGCTTGATAAGCACTGTGTTCTAGTTAAATTATAGAAATAGCTCAGTTGACCTAAAACTTGTCTCAGTGCCAAAAGTAATGTTTTATATTTTAAGACACGAAGACACTGCAGCATGTTACCCACATACTGATGTTAGAGTACAGTGTTTGAATGGGGATAGATGCAATTATAAGAAGTGATAAGTCAAAAGCGACCATGAATCTATTCAGCATGACCAATATTTTTTTTAAATTGACAATATTAAATAAAAATAATTTAATCTTTCACTTCTCATGCTTATATGGAACAGGCAAGGTAATTTTACATGAATGTTATAGATCGCTTTAGAGACATCCAGGCCGCCTCTGACTTGACAAGTTTTCTTCCAGTTCAAGCCCTGTTGTAAAGGTTACATAGATTAACACAATAAGAGAACTTAAAACTCTCTGCCTACCTGCAGGCTAATTTATTTTTCATAAAAAGATCCCCTCACTATTTGAGCAGAACAATTTAATGTAGGCAGCAAAAAATATGATTTTCCCCCTAAGGTATAAAAGTCCAACTCTTATGGATGTGGTGCATCTGAGGTTGAACAAAGTGGTAAGATTTAATCATTTGGTTCTACTGTGCGATGCATTGTACTCGCTGCTGTGATATTGAATGGCTGCTGCATCAGGGGACTTGCTGCCGGCATGAACTGTCAACGCTTGGGTAATTAACAACGTTCCATGGGTTACCTGGTCTCCTGCAGAGAGAAAAGGCTTTGTGCCTAACTCTCGTCTTGCATAGCCCCCCTGTCAAGGCACTGCAGAGGCTCTATGCTGAGCTGATGCAAAACAGCAGTAAAGATGCATCCAAGAAGTCAAAGCATAGGACCATTTGTGCTAATGATGCGAATGCAACCAGCAGAGTTTGCACAAAGTTAACTTGAAGACAGTTTTAATTTCCCTACATTCAGTGCATACACATTTTAGAATAATTTAATACAATCTGCCTAGAATAAAAAAGAAAATGTTAATGAACTCAAGCAGATGTTGTCATTTATTACACTGATACCAGGTGTCTTACCTCACAGCAGGGAATAACAGCTCTGAACTGTACAGTTAACTTCTTCGGTAATACTATAAAAAGATGTGTCTGCACAGCAAAGCATGAGGCGTTTCCCTCTAATCAGTTTACTTTAACTGGTCCCGTTTGTCTTTTACTAAGCCACATAAATATTTTATATTCCATGTCATGCGTTCACAAAGATAGTTCCATATTGTACTGTTATTTTTAATACAAAAAAAATCAGAAGGTAAAGCCACAACGAAAAAGTGATGGTGTGAGTGATATTAGTGGTGAAAGCTTTCGTAGAATAACTTTGATTCTCATGTTGTGAAGATTTATGTTTATTCCAGAGAGGAAGAGTTCACTAATACTTGGTGTACAGTAGGCCATCAGATACCATGTATTCACCTGCTCAGTTATTGAAAGACTAAATTCCAGTTCAAAAAGCTGAATCTGAGTGAGTGAGTATTATTTAGCCTGTTTGAACCCTTGCTGCAGACTGCATTCGTATGTTGTACTTTACTGTTATCTAACTGAAACAAAATTTGAAGGAAATAGATTTTATTTGCTTTGTTTGTTTATTTGAATATTGGATGGCTGGTGTTTGACATGTGAAACAACCAGAAACATATTGATGAAGCTCCTGCAGTCTAACAGTAAAACAAAGCAGTGCTAAAAACAGGCATATGTTTATTTTCTTGTGTTTTTTCAATGTGATGTGGTTGTATGGTTGTAATGTAGGCCATATAACATTTTTATTTTCACATTTGGACATGAGTATATTGTTTGAGGACTGAGGAACTGTTTTTCCTTTTTATGTTATAACTGAGTTCTCATGACTCTCAGCATCCACTTTCATACACCTGTGTCAATGGAATGAGCCGTCACCAGAGGGAATTTTGATTTTCTGTTTAGTGTTTCTGTTTAATGACAGTTATGACATTTTGTGCTGAATTTACTGTGCATTTAAATGAAAAATAAAAGGCTGAATTTCTCAAGTATTTTCTGTCAACAATGGAAAAATATTCAGTTTTTTTTGAGCAATAGGAGGACAGTTCTGGGGAAGTATTAAATAAACTCTTAACCCTGGACATATTGTTCACATGATGAGCCATATGATAAATTTTCCATGTCACACCTTTAATAACTACTTCAACCCCTCCTGCTTCTTTTTTGCTGTCATGAGGAATTGCTGCATACTGACTTTTTCAATAATTATTTTCAGATGAATCCCTCTGCATGCCCCACCCTGCAACTCCTCAATAATTCAAATTTACATGCTTCAGGAGACATCTTCCAGGCTAGGAAGCTAAACACAGGCAATTTAACTTCAGCAAGGTTAAAGAAATTAGTCATAACTTCATTCAAAGGAAACAAAAAAAATATTTTGCAAAGGAAACTACATTCTGTTTTTTTTAATTTTTTTTACTGTTTTCAGTGATGCATGCAAGTTGTTTGAATCTATTCTCTCCGATCTGAAATCTAAGATTCGTGCAAATTAGTTATTTGAAAAGCTCCCCCACCTACAGGTACAAATAGGTTGAAAATCTCAAGATGCCACATGTTAATTCGCTTGGTTATCTGCAACTGCTTGTGCAGGCAGCTTTGCCGCAATCTAGAACAATTCCAGAAAATAAGGTGGGGTATGTAATGGACAGCACACCCTCCATTAGAGGGCATTCACCACTTACTAAGGGACGCATGGGAGCACATGAGCATGATGGTACAACATTCAAAACGCACACAGACAAAGCCAGTGCTCTTAAGGATCTTGGATTGTTTGGCACATTATGTCACCTTTACAGTAAAAAAGTAAAAAGGCATATTACAGCTTGTTGGACAAAAACAGCTGCTTAATAGGGCTTAAAGTTTTGGGATGAATTCTATCCTGTGACTTATGGTGTGTAGTGAATGTAGACAGGGGTGCATCAGAGTATGTCAGAGCATCATGAATCCTCCCAAATGGACAACTAGCTTTGCTTTGTAGGAGTGTGGTGCCCCAATGAGCTGGACTCATAAGTAGAAACTAAATAGTTTAAACTTTTTTTCATATTACTTATTTGTTAATTCTGTCATCTAAATTGACAGAAAATGTATGTGTGCCATGAATAGTCTGTCTCTGACCTGGCTTGTGATTGGCTGAAGACACTGGGTGTATAACCGTGCGACACTGAGACGCGCTGACAGACGTGGCCCGTTCAGCCCTAATGGAAACAAATGAATGCTATTTTCTCACTAATGGCAACAAGATGCACCCATCAGCAGCTTGCTCATAAAATAAATGGAGCAGAATTACATCCAACAGTTTGACGCCAGTCTCATGGGCAGCAGTTTGTATTCTGTTTTTTACTGCATACTTTATGACAAGAATTATTCCTTCTGATGGTCTTATTTGTCAAAAATCTGAAGTTCAGATCAGTTTATGGGCTATTTTGGAGGAGAAAATGACTACTCCCACTTACATTTTCTTTATTTTTTAACTTCTATTACCCTTAGTGCATCAGAGTGAAAATTATCACTTTTGTTTTGAATGATGTCAGAAGCGGAATTGTCCGAGGTTATTCACCGTTACTGTAAGGATTTCTGCTGTGATGTCCCATGGTATTTCAAATGCAAGCAATACAATGTGGCTACAGTAAAGACTGCTGGACAGCTGGTATTTGATCTCTCTATGTCAGAATTTTCATAATGGCTCTTAAAAATTAATACGTATTAAGACATCTGAATGGAAATTTTTGCTATAATGGATTTTTATCTGAAGCTTATCCATAATAAAAAAATCAAGTGGGAATAAAAATCAAAGTAAATGTAAAAAAACAAATACCGGACAGTGTACTGTAATAAAATAATGCTGTATCTGTTGTAATGAACTCTGTCATGTACTGTTACAAATTTATCTGAAGCCAGACACGCACGTGCACGGGTGTTTATCAGCTTTGATACAAACAAAGAGGTGGACCTAAAGGCACAATGAACTCCCAACAAACCCCGTGCACATGCCCTCTCATCAGAAATCATGGGTTAACAGTTATATAGGTGTTTTCTGATGAGCTGGGAGCGCATTATTTATTTTTCCCCATTTTTTTTCAAAATGAACAAAAACAACTGTCAAATAATAACATTTTCATTCTCTTTCTCTTTTTCAACAAATTGCATACCAGATCATGTGAAAGGTCTACAATAACAAATACAAACAGCACTACAATAAATCTTACTATTATGATACAAAAGTGTTGGGGTTAGAGTTATTTGAAATTTGAAATTAGGATACTGCTGATTCAAAAGTCCTCTTAAGTTAAAAAGTTAAATTACAGCTAAACTCTGCTAAATTACAGAATAAATAAAACAGACAGCAACAGGATGACAGCAGATAAGATTGTGTCTAAATAACCCTGAGGTTCTTGGGAAAGGAGAACTTATTTCTCACTGTTACACACAGTGTGGGTGGCATCAGGTTTCTGTACCCTGTCCCAGAGGAGTGCTATCAGACAGCTTTCATTAGTCCCTTTCCTAACTGAAGGCAGGCTCTGTCAGTGCAACTCCAGCTCTACTCATCAAACTGTTTTCCTTGTAAAATTCCCATAGTTTCTTACAGCAGTTCCCTTGGAGCTGGTTTTGTGCAGAAGATACTTTTTTGGGTCTTCATAATTGCTAAGCAGTTTCATTATTGTTCATTTGATGCCAGTTCTGTTTGTATGTTTTTGTTCTTTCAGTGAAGTATTCATTCCAGTAATGTGTCTAATTAACATGACAGCTTCCAAGATGACCTTATTTTACTTCTACTTGTGATCTGCTCTGAGTTAAAAGTCCTCATTTTCCATGTATTCTTTTTTTTCCTTCAGATGGGTTAACTGAACAGAAAGGCCCTATTGTCAGAAAATTTTCAGTGATAACTCACATATGACATGTGGCACTGCAGGTAACACTGATGTCTCACAGTTCCCGGGCTTGTGGATTTGAACAGGGGTTTGTGGGAGTCCTTCCACAGTCTAAACACATGGGTGCAAATATGCCCTGAAAAAGTACACCTGTAACCTCTCCTACTGTGAAAACTATGTATTGCATGTACAGCCACAGACATGTCACCCTTCAGGGTTGTCTGCCACGTCCAATTAGGAGACAAGGGACATGACAAGGATGAACCGGAACAAAGGTTTGACATCAGTACGTTAAGGGACTATTGGATAAAACATGGTGCGTGCACTGCAGCACGAGGATGGGTCTAAGTGATATAGTATAGTAACAGATATATATTGATATAGTAAGAGAAACAATCTCTTTTTTTGCATGTTTAAGTTGGTAGGTTTGGCCTTTGTATCTGGTTATTCCCCAAACCTGACAAACCTTGGCCTACCAACCATGTGAATTGATAGAACCTACTCTATTTACATATGTGCAACAGTTCTTTATAGAAATATACGTTTGTGAACTGTGTGCAGAGCTTTTCTCAATTCCTGTTGAACTGAGTTTGTTTTTCAACGCAAAGACTATTTTGACAGGAGCTGGACATAGAGTATAACAGAACAATATGCATGCAAGTACAGTGTGTAGTATCAAAGAACTACCAGCACAGTATTGTTGTGGTGCTCAGTAAGACATTGTTTGTAGCACTGATTTGTAATAGTATTTTGTTGGAGATTATGAAGTTAAGGAAACTGCTCGAGCTTCACTAAGCAAAATGGCCCCCAGGGGTGAGTCTGGAATAGGTTGAAATCCTCTTTAGTACTGCAGGCACATGGTCTAGATGAGATCAGCATGTCCAGGAGCAGCGGACAGTGCTGAAAACACCCCGTGGAACCCAAGAGGAAGTTTCTGGCTCCAAAGTGGAGTTTCCAATACAGGAATGAATAATTTTATCTAAAGTAGCTTGCATGGGTCACACTTTAACCCTTTACCATCTTAGTAAACTGCACAATTTTTTGAAGTAATTCAGAAAAAAAAAATCTTTGCTCAAGGGCACAACAGCATAGGGATTTATACTAGTAACCTTTTGATCACACAGTGGCTAATGACCGTCCACCTGCTGCCCCTATATAAGAAAATGAATGAGGACATTTGGGAGGAATCTGACATTATACAACAGAAAGGAAATCACTCAGTAATGTTTTCCCACAACATGAACTGCCTGCTTCTGCATCTCTAAAGGAGGGGGCTTGGAGAAGCCAGAAATAAAGGAGAGGAAATGGCTAAGCCCAAATGTACCCTTCCCTTGAGGAGATGAAATGGACTGTTCTGCTGCCATTTCCAAGGGAAGGAGCTTGAAATCAGTGATGCTGGAAGTCATATTCAAACAGATCAGTCTCCAGCTCAGCCCAGACCACTCCCATTACAGTTTTTACAGTTGGTTGGTTATGTCTCAATATTTTGTTCACTTTTTCAAAACTGTTTGAGCAGACTAAACTGTGGATCATTTTTCATTGTGCTGATACAAAATGCATTCAATAATCACATCTATCAAAATTCATTCTTTTCCCAGGTAAGCTCAACCACTAGCAAAACTCTATGTATCTACACATTGTACGTTTACATGTTCTTTTCAAAGCTGTTAAATTTAAATTCAGAACTTAACACAAAGTTGAAGTGGACAGCAATTTCCCACATTTCTATAGCAGTACAATATTTAAATAAATATAGAAGTGTTCCCAGCTATCCGAAAGTGAAGCGTTCTTATGAAACCTTTCATAAGCAGAAATAGCCTAAGGTGAAGCACAATTACCATTAATTTATATGGGAAAAATTTTTGAGTGTTCCCAGACCCAAAAAATAATCTACCAAATCATACAAAATAACACATAAAACCTAAAATAACAGTAACATATAGTAAAAGTAGGAATGATATGATAAATACACAGCCTATATAAAGTAGAAATAATGTACACTGTATGTACAGTGCAGTTTCATTTACCAGAATCAGGAAGACAGCGAGCACACTGGAAGGCTGAGAGGTGGTGACTGATTTTTCCTTAAGTATAAGATAACTTAACGGAACACCATGCTTTGGACACCCATCACTCCACTCAAGCAATAGACTTTCCATTTTATCCACTACTGGATGCCAACGTAAAGAGACCACTTTTGCTACTAGAAGAACCAATAGTAACTTTGGCAGGTTTCAAGATTCTTTCTCTCTGCATGTAAATAGTATGAATGGTGGACACAGGCAAGTTCAACACATGCACAATGTCTTTATTTCATTCACCATGATCAAAAAAATTAATTGCTTCCGGTTTTACGTTAAGCGTAACACCCTTACAAGCTCTCTTAGGCTTTTCTGATACCTTATGACACATCTTATGCACAAAATAAATCGAGATAAAGCACAGATGCTGCCAGACACAGTTCAAAGCTATGGCGGCTTGATGCTGAGATGCTGAGTGTACTTCTTGGCGAAGAAGCTTGGGGGTGCCACTCTCACTGCTTGGGATACCTGCATAATGTTTGTTTTGCTCAATGCAAAACAAACACCGAATGCTATTTTTGCTTTTCACCTTTTTTCGTAAAAGTGAAAATCTTATTTGAATTTCTTTCAGTCAGCAAAAAAAAGGTACTAATGTAGAACTTTCCTAAAAGTGAAGCGGTGTAAAGCAACCTTGCAAAAAGGTTGAAATCTACACATAAATTAAATAAAAATTAAAAATATAGATGATTCTCCTTTTAGCTGAAGACCTACCCAGGTATTTTGTTTTCAACCACCTCTACATGTCTTTGGAATTGTTTATTTTATAAACATGGACCCAGTCACAGAGAAGTGGCTGACAGAGGAAGAAGAGTGGCTAGGAGAGGGAGATGAGTACGCACCCATGGCAGAAGAAAACTGAGAGGAAAATCAAGAGCTGTACTCTTAGATCAGATGAGAGCTACTATAATTTATCATATCATAAATCATAGTATATCAGTGACAGAGGTCGAGAGTGCAGCCAAATCTATAATGCTTAACAGTTGCATCTCTTGTGAACATTTTTCAGCAAGCAAACAGGTCATGTGCGCATTCTGCAAGTGTTTCTGACCAAACTGCATATTGCACTAATACAATAAGCAAAGTCTCCAAAACCACTTGCGCGTGACTGTTTTCATGTTTCTGCTTTAGGTCTCATACTGTATCTTTACACAGGGAAAGGAGGTAGAATTTTCACTGCTGAGCATAAAACTTCAATCATTGCTGTGGTCCTAGCCAAAAATGCAATAAAACTCAGAAAGATTCAGGTCAGAGGGCTGGCAAACGATATTACATTTGGAAATATTCAGAGTGTAAACACGACAACTATTGGTCCTGAAGATTTAAGAGAGGATGAAGCAATTGTCCACTGTCCCCTTTGAGAGGAAATTTGATCATGTCAAGGAACTCAGGTATTAATATGTCTTGGTAAGATGCATATACATTTTACAGTATTGTACAATGCAATACTGGTTTTGAGCAAAACCAAATCCCATCACAGAGCCAAGTTTAGGTTTGCTGACTTATTTTACAGAATCATGGAGCTCAAAGTCAGGCAAACACCCCATACATGAAAATTTGTGGATGAGGTTGGTTTTAATTTGACCAAAATACACCAGTGAGGGAGAAATGTGACTGAAAAACAGAAATAATGGATTTCCGAGCCCAGACGAGTGCCAGCATATTGCAGCAATGTCCTCTGATGAATTGTTGTTACTGTTAACTGGGCCATACAATACAGAGTGCCTCATTTAATTTCTAAATTACCCCTGTGGAAGGCTTGTAGAAAGATTGCAACTGAGATGAAACATGAAAGCATTTTTATTGCATGGGACAGCGTGGCATTTCACCACTCCTATGTAGTCACAGAGTGGTCCTAAGCTGATGGCATTTTTCCTCCCACTTTAGTCTCCATTCCTCAACCCCATAGAGGATTTTTTTTAATTCACGGAATGTTTATGATCACCATCCTGATGATCAGGTGTCCCTTCCTTGATGCAATGAATGCAGAATGCCTGGACATCTCTGCAGGAGATTTCCTGGGTATGACGAGATTCTGGCAAGAAAGGACATAAGGTATGACTGACCTGGTACTGTTTTTGTGCTGCCCCTTTTCCAGTCATTGAGAGTTGGAAATTGATCTGTTCTATGTATTGTAGGTTGGCCAGCACTGCTCTTTGTGGTACATTCCTTGGACGGGCTACACCTCTTTGGCTTCCCTACTATCCACAACTTCTGACCTTCCCCTAGCTCATCATTCAGGTCATCATCCCCTTATACAGTCTTTGGGTGTTGGATTTTGGATGGATGGTTCCATGTACTGAAATGAGTCTTTGAATCTTGCATCTGGAGCAGCAAGACATATGTGTTGAAAGCTCTGATCTTGTTCTTTTTAGGGGTAATTGGATGTTGGATTGATTCCCATAGCTGTCCTGTGACAGTTTAGTTATTTATCACTTTTCCTCTAAGTCCGGAAAGGAGGTTTCTTTGGATGATGTTGAGCTGTGGATGATGGCCTCTTAGCCTTACCCGATTCCCTTATGTGTGTCTCATGTAGCATCTGTCATTAGATTGCTGTCTATATTATTGCTTGACCATCTGTGATTGGGTCCAACATTCTATGCAGAACTCCACCTGTCACAGCTCTCTTCCTTCTAATGATGACTGAATAGCGATAATCCTGGACAGGGAATTGAACCCCATTTTTCCATATGTCAGGGGATAATGTTATCCATTATCTGTCAGTAGTGTCCTGGTCAAAAACAAAGGCCGAATTTCACCTTACAATAGAACTGTTGTATAAGGTAGTACAACTTGATTCTTGGTTTTCTTACTTCTAATTGGGCAACAAAGTGTTTTAAATGTGTCTGGCTGGACCGAATGTGTTGTCATTTTGGACTGTTTAAAATCCCAAATAGTCAGCAATTCAAACAAGTTTCACTACTGAAGAAAAGAGATATGTGCTCAGGTTGCTTATCTGAAAATGAAAGTCACAGGTTCTTGTAGTTTTATCATCTCCTTCTGATCCTGTTATTGACATTTACTGTGTCTTTTATCCATATAATCTATTTGCACTGAAACATTTTCATAGTTTAAACTTCTGTGAAAATGATCAGCTCATTTAATGAAACTTGGCTATTGATTGTTTTTTGCATCTGAACACAACATTTTGCTTGATGTGCTGAATATGCCGTGCATAACTTGCACCTAGAAAGCCCATATCACAAAAACAGGTTTTTCAAGAAGTCAGTGTCACACATCAAGCCCTTCCTTCAAAGCACCTGCTTTGTTGGGCCAGTGAACCAGTAGTCACCCAGCAGGGTTTTTCTGTGCTGGCACTGCTGCCTGGGGTTTGAGCCATGTTTAGACCTCTGCCTCAGACATATTGGCAACACAAGATCCCTTTTAAATGAGCCCCCCTGGATCTGAACCTCTGCTGAGGAGAAGGGGAAGAGTTAACTGGATAGTCTTGTGTGTGTGTGTGTGTGTGTGTGTGTGTGTGCGCGTGCGCGCACTAACATTCCTTGAAGCAAAGACGAAACCCTGAAAATAAGATTTTATTTAAGCCATTTTAAAGGTCCCTTGGCTGAAAGTGGTAAAACTTTTTATATACTTTCTGTTTCCCACTTTCTGGTATGCGGTTGTTCGTTTTCAAATATTTTGAAGTGTGATTCATGTTATTCTTTGAAGTGAGTGTCCGTGTGACATTTCTGCAAGCATTTGAATGTGTGCTCTGTGTTTCTGAAAGTGTTTGTGAATGTGTTTTGCTGTTTTCTAACTGTATGTGAGTGTGTGCTCTGGGTCCAGTTTTGTGTGTGTTTCTGAGCTTGTGAGTGGGAATGTTTGTACAGGGCAAGTGCAGTTAAGTCCAGATGAGCATAAATGTCATGGTGGTCAGACTAAATAGCCCTTTTCAGCCTACATGCCATTTATTCAGTTCCAGATAATTAGACACAAACCTCTGTGTTTTTGCCCTGCGGTTGACCTGTTTGGGAGGCAGAAACTGTTCTTTTTGTACATGTATGTAATGTGACCTTTGCAAATGACATCACCATGAAATGTGGACGTGTTGCAAAATGATTCATTGAACCCAAGTGAATAATATAGAGGAATATACCACATTCACGGAAAACACAAATCTGTCCATCTACATCACAATTCAATTCATATGACCTTTGACAATGTTTTCTGTCATCACTAGAATTATGTTTTATATGAATTCCTGTTTCCCCTTTCTGGTCTTTCAGAGAGTTTCCAGTGCTGTTCAGTGAGTTCCAGTATTCCAGTCTGTATTTGCAGTGGTCGGTGCTGCTTGGGTTAAGTGTCTGTCTGCAGGAACCTGGTCAGTGAAGGGAGACAGGCTACGCACCTGCTGTGTTGTTGCTTTCTTTGTTTCACACCCAACAGAAAGTGAGCAAAGAAGACTTGATATACACCATGCGTTGAAATGCTTTTTCATTCTCTCTGCAGGCGTGTTATCATCCTCTTTCACTATATTACAACCCTCTTGTAAGTCAACTGCATTTTCTGTGCTGAAAATGCCTGGGGATTAAGATAATGAAGGCAGTTAACTTTCCCAATTTCTCTGAGCGCAGAAAGTCATCAGAGGAGCAGGGTGATGGTGAAGATCAGTGATGTGTGTTCAGGCAGGGATTCATGAGACCAAATGTCATTGTGCTGAGATGCAGCTTCCCTTTGTCACATTCCACTACATGCATTTATTGGGAACACTTGCTAGAAGGGGAATATCTTTCAATCAAGTAGGGGCCACTTGTCGGTATTGGGTGAGGAGCTGGCAGAGTATTCAAGGAACAGATTTTTTCCCCCTGTTTTGCCAAAGGAACACATGTGGATATGAAATACTACAAAAGACCAAGCAAAAGGGGTTACTGATTTACAGTAATCACTGCAGTCACCTGGTTGTGATCATTCTCCTCATGAGGAGAATGTCATAGAGTGTTGTTTGAACTACGATGCAAGAAGTCCAAGAAATATCACCAGGACTCAGGTCCAACAGTATATGCATAGTATGGTATTTAATGACTGACTGCCTCACAGGTACTGGCAGAGCTTCGTTGCTTCTGATCCTGATATTCTATACAAACTATGTTGGTCAAGTCCAACTGCAACATCATTTTCATTTTTAGGAACATATTTCATACAAATCAAGGACCAGTGTGTGATGCTTTAGTTGGGCAAATGACCAATCAGTATTATTATTCTAAAATAGTTCTAAAACCTTGGCCTATAGTGCATCTTTAAATAATCCATCCAACAATCTTGTGGAAAAGATTATTGGACGTGCACTATAGAGGGCATGATACAAATTATCATATCTTATAGTATTTGTGATTTACACAACACAGCTTTAATGAGTCCAGTGGGAGAGAAAGGCACAAAAATGGATGTGCAGGGGACAAATTTTAACCCCCCTGTACAGCAGACCTTCTTGATGTAAACTGGGCAATAATCAAGGGAGATTCAGGGTTTAGGTTCATAATTCTAATCTTTCAAGTTCAGGTATTCCTGTTAGATTTCAGCACTGAATTAACAAATCATCTAGTGATTTTAATTAACCTGAACACAAAAGTTTTCATTTTCCTGGGGGGCATATACAAATTATGCTGTGGGAACAATTTTCTTCAGGAAAACTTTTCCTAAAGTGCCTGTAGCTTGTAACCAAGATCAGAAGTGACATCTGAATCAGTGGTTTTTAGCAGGCAGATGAAGTGTGTCTAATTCAAGGGGGGTGCTGAAACAGGAACTGCAGATGACTAGTAGGAGGTCTTCATGCAGGACCAGGACTATGAACCAAGGATTCACAAGATGAAAGGCTGCAGTGGGTTTCAACTAGCTGCCAGGGACATTCAGCACTGGTGTTCCAAAGGGAGGGGAGGGGGGTATTCTTAGATACCGCTGGGGATATATGAATGATGTGCATTGGAAGATCTGAAACACCTGGTGATTCCTAACAATGTGCAGAGAAAAACCTCCTACTTTGATTTTATATGACTTGTTCAAAATTTAATGTTCGTAATTTTTTTTTGTCACATACCGATGTATCATTTCAACCTTCATATGCCAAATCTAAAATAACACTGAAGTAACGGGTGTGGTGTATTTTGAAAGAGTTGAAATGTCTGCTTTTGGAGGTATCAAATTCTGCTTGGGGAGCAGGGAAAGTCTGGTTTAAATAGAGAATTTGCAAACCACTGCAACAAGCCATCAGAAGTCAGTAGTTGTGTGAGCCTACCTAGTTAGCAGCTGCGGTCATTTTATGAATTGTCCACTGAAAGTGGATTTCACTGCTTAAAAGAAAGAATTGCTGTGTGTGGACGGCTGACCAATAAAGGATCGATACTGATGGCGGCAGCATTAACTCTGAGCACTGATGTAGGACCAATACTAAATGGTGCAGTGGTTTCATTACTCGTGGTGGATGGGTACTAAACGTTACTGAAGGAACTGATGATTCATTTCTTATGGAAGCAGGATCAGCACTGAGTAGTGGGAAAAACAAGAATATAAGACAGGATCAAAATGGCAAGGGAGGCAAAATCAGCATACATTTAGGTTTACATTTATTCATTGGAAGGATGCTTTTCTCAAAAGCAATGTACTTCTCAGACTAGAGAAAAGGGCATTTCTTCAACCAAGACTGCAGTTCTTAAAGTACGCTCGCTTAGTCCAGTATCGCTGTTTTTCTCGGCACACACTACACAGCTGGCTCTGTATAAAATTAATTGAGTACAATCTTTTTTCTTGAACATGTAAAGTAGTGCACGTTGTTTTTGGAACAGTCAGAAAATAAAAAAAAGTCTAAAAGTGAATAAAAAAGAGATGCATTTTCAGCCATCTGGCTGGGGTGAAATGATCATGTCCACATATATCAGGTTGATGGTCTTGTAGTCTTGAACTGCATATGAGGAGTAACTGGGAAAGAATAGAGATGAGTAATGGAGATAAATACTTGAGTACCTGGAGCCAAGAAGAATATTGGATATTAGGATCAGTAACATGAGGCAGGTAATTATAAAGATGGGACCAATACTTAAAGATAGAATCAATATCTGAAGCAAACTCAACACTTGCAAAGGCAGGATTAGACTGGGCTGTCGGCTGTTCCCAACAAATTGTCTCATCACTGGGCTGCCAAGGCTTTGCTTGCATACAGTGGTTAAGTACCTTCACAAAACGTTTACTTGGCTGTTGAACATTGAGAGGAACTGATTATTTAACCTGGAACGTTTTATTAAAAATGTACAGGTGTAAATTAATGCAAATGAACGGTATTTGTAGTTATTTTTACACTTTGCATGCAGGTAGTTCTCTTTACATTTGGAAGCTTTCAGATTTGTCAGTGAGTGAGAGGATTTTTAGGGTATTCTACATACACACAGAACATAAGAAAGAATGGGAAATGGTGTGATAACAGAGCTGTCAAAAGTTAAAAGGTGCAGATTAGGATGCTTCATCGTAATTCTGAGGATCTTGATAGCATTCATTTTTGTTGTGACGTGATATTTATATTTATATGGATTTTTCTCTGCTGAGCAGAATGTAATTCCTGATTTAGTTCATAAATATTGCAGAGTGCTGAACTTAACAAGAAGGATAAATTGAAGAAGTACTGCTAACTGCAAAACTATGCACTGCAACAATCTACTGCAGTATGTATGCTGCGAATTACTTGCTGAAACACTGCAAATATCCTTTTAAAATCCTGGCACCTAAAATGATTCAGTTGTATAAATGGATAAAATCATTACATGAAATTATAAAAATGTATCAGCTTAAGATGAGCCAGCCTGGTTCAAGGTGACTGTATCATTCCATCTTATTTTCCTGCAAGATGCCGCAGACAACAATGTTCACTGTAAGGAAAGGAGGTTCCTTTTGGCGGAATTGTTGTTTTTGTGTGTTCTGTTGCAGCTTTAATTCTATAGGCTGACTTTTAGAGATCCTACATTCAGATGTGAGGACAGAATGCCTGACAGTGGAGCCCCTTTATCAATATGGGGGGGGTTCACTCCAGGCAGAAATAGGGTGCCAGGGCTGTAAAGAAATGTTTGATTACAGGGAATTAAAAAAAAATTATATTCACAAGGGGAATTACTGGGTGACTAAAACAGGTCAAAACAAAATAATTACTAAGGCTATTTGCAGAGACCAGACACAGACCACAAGTCCACAGCTTTGGCACATAAATAACAAAGAATTATTATAGGACAACCCTGGTTCTTTGTGTCATCCATTGGCAGGAGCTGATTCTCTGTCTCTGTGGGCAAGTGTGTGGTGCTCACAGAAGTCTTTCCACCCTGCCTGTGCAGCCATGTTTCTGTTTGATGTGAGCCTCTATATATAAATATTAAAAAATGCAATAAAAGAAAATCTAGCTTAATTTGTTTACTGACTGCTTCTTTTTCGCCCATTACTAACATTCATTAGATTAGGTGGTACATATGGTTATTACTATAAATAATTTTACCAGACAATATACTGGGGGAAGAGGGGTGCAGAACAAAGGATCCGTCCTGGGTATCTAATACCTTAGGTACAAATACCTTGGAGGGTCTCAAATAAAATTTCTCAAAGGCAATGAACACTGTCATTCCAGCAAGCAGACATAATACAACTATGCTTCTCCAATACACCTCTTTTATTTATAGGGAATGTGCACAAATAGTGAGTGAGTATGGGGCAGTCAGTAGCAGCAATTTGTATCATATTCTGAAATTTTTACATGACACTTCAGGCAAGTCCCTGGTCTTGGATCACAAAGTCACACACAGGCAGAGAAGCTGAGGCATATGTTCCCAGTGCACCCTTGCCACGTTTTTTATTAAAAAACCATAATCTTTTACATCTTGGTTTTATTATCGTGTTTACTGTGTGAGCCAAAGGGTGGGATGTGATTCTTACAGTGATCAACTAAAAGGACTGGATTTGTCTGACTCCTGGAGATCAGAGTTACTGGTGCTGCACAGCTTTCAGAGACTGTTCCCAGGACTCTAATTCAACTCAAACATACACCTTGTCTTTGTCAGCACAGTCAGAGAACCTTCAGTACTCCATTTTCTTGTAAGACTGTGTGGGCTTCTAGGTTGCCAGTTAATCTTAAGTAGGTAAACAAATTGCAGGAGTTCCAAATCACGGCTGTACCTTGAAAAACAAATGTAGAAAGATTGTCTGTTTGTTTCATCAACTTGACAAACGACCATAGTTAAATAAACGCTTTATGTATTACTCACACTGGAAACTTGTAGACTCTGTTGCCACCATTTCCACTCAGTAAGTTTTATAGTCTGTGTTGTTGAAAGTACTGCACTGGCTCCTCATGTTGTAAATGGTTGGTCAGTAAATTTGAGAAAGATATAAGCAATTTATAATTTAATTATTTTTAACTGTGAGTGTTGGCAGTTGATAACAAAATAAGGAATGTCATACATTTATACAGTAAATAAGAGTTGATGGAGCCACCATATTTTTATGTTCAAACACTTATACCCTTTTCTACTGGCTTTGTCATACCATTATCCCCAGTGCCCTTAAGTAAGAGTTATGGCATGTCCAAGAAAAGGCAAGATGCCCTAGGAAAAGGTTTTGATGGTTAACAGTTTCCGTGTTTCAAGATCAGCAGTTGTAATGTATATTAAAGTTGCCCCTTAAGACAGCTGAACTGTGCTATTGAAACACATGAGGGAACTGACCTGTTCAGCTTCATGTTCTTCTTTTTGTACATTCGACTAATATTTTGCATATGAGTAAATAACTTACCGCACTGTCATCACAGCAGATTACTATATAAACCTAACCCCATTGAGCTAAATAATGCTTAATTATAATTCAGTAACACATTATTGTCAGTTTCTCAGTGGAATTTACCAGCCCTACTTCTGCAATAATATGGTTTATTTCTATTATTAAGAACTACTTAACAGCAATTTACTATTTCATTAAAGAATCTTTGCCCGAAGGGGAACACACTTTGTGAGCTGTTGAGAGATGGGGATGTTATAACTTGAGGAAAATCATTAACTGCATTCTAACCACTGTGTGTGAACTCCCATGTGACCTCAAACTTTTTTAATTGGGCCTTTTGGATTTATCTAGGAGAAGCTGAATTTTAAGATGCTAAAACTTTATGTCCTGTTGGTCTAGTAAGTGAAAAAAATTCAGTCACTTGATGCCAGCCTTTTAATTTGATAGCAGCAATCTATGTCCTAGAATCTTTTGGGAAAACTACTGTTGTCTGAGTCCATTTTGCTCCAGAAAAAGAAACCTATAACCATCCAGGTTGCTTTTCCAAAAACTCCAATGCATTTATAATTCAACTGGGTGTCAGGTACCTACAAACCTACAAACAAAGTGCACATTGGTACAGGCAATCACAGGTCTATGAGGGATGGATGCATTGAGGAGAAGCTAGTCCATTGTTCAGAGAAACGATCACCTTCAGAGGAGGTGGGATTATCAGCCTATTGGTGGGTCAGAGTTTCAACACCAGAGTCACGTGTCACCCGGCACACAGCTGGCCACGTGCCCTGCCATCCCACCTAAATGAGGTGATCAAACTGATCATTGGCCCAGAGGAAGAAGTCTTGTTAAGGACACCAGACAGTCTGGATAAAATGCACTGGAACAGATCAGGTGGAGAATGACGACAGCACACAGAATCACATTAAACAAGTCAGGATAAATGTGGAACAGAGTAAACACACCATGACGTTCCTGTGGTTTGCATGCTTTTAAGAAAGTGCACATTCTACAGACCCCAAGAGCAAAAGCCTATTCTGGCTTCAGGATTCAGTTGTGTGGGTTGTGATTCATACCCAGTACTTTTCTGGCACATTTTGACACGCTGTAGATTTGATGCAGACATCGTTTCAGCAGATAATCCGTCCTAACCTAAAATGTGTTTCCCATTTTTGTTGATGACATTGCATTTCATTATTTTATATTTAAGCATGGGCAGTGTTTTTAAATGAACAGCACTGTACCTGAGATGTGCCTTTAATCCAGCCTTGCTTGGATTACTTGGGAAGAAAGTTCAAGAATAAACATTTTCATTTAGATTATCCTGATACTAACTACCTAACTAAAAGACACACTGCTTGGAAGTATTTGATCGACTTTCCTGCCTTAGTTTAATGTGAAGACAAGCATGAGCACTCCAGAGTGTCTGGCCAGAGTATGAAGGTCACACACTGTGGTGGGCTGATTAGCAGACAGGTGGGGGGGAACACCTGTAAAATGAATTGGCTGGGAGCACAGCTGAAAAGTGTCTTTTACTACCTCCAACCTCCATGTCCAGTTCAGACTGTGACAGGAAATGATCTTTCCCTCATATCTGTTCTGAGTCCAGGCTCTGTGGAGTGAAGGCCCAGGTTGTTTCAAAGGATCAATTTGTTTGCTTTTATACAAAGATCACCGAACACCAGCCGTGCAAATTGTTCTGCTGAAGCGTGTTCTTTTAATGACTCCACATTAAGAGCTGATCACCATCTGGGGTGCTGACAGAGGCTGTTTTTTTGCAAATGTCAAAACCCAAGAAAGGCTTTTATTCAACATGATGATTTCATCGGAGGCTTTTTTCTGTTCTACAGCTGAAGTCGTAGATCATGCATGTATGGAAATAAATTATTGCTTACTGGTGGTTTCGGTTATTTTCAGATGCAGAATACCAGAGAAACTAGAGACTTTGGAGCTTCACAGGAAGCAGAACCTTCAATCAGGTAGCAAGTAAGGACTACTGTGCGAATCTCTAGCAACACATCAAATGCGTAGCATTTGCCATACCTACAGCAAATACAATAATTTATTTAAAGATTTTTTATTGTAGGATTGTAGATCAATGTACAGTACTGGTTTTGCCTTTAGGGTGGGTTTATAAATCACATAACAGGCAAAATAGCTTCCAGGTTGAGAAATTATACTGTAAAGTATAAATAATAGGGAAGTAAAGGTGGAGGCTGCCAGCTTAAAATAGATATATGGGCTGTTGCTGATGACATCTGTAGCTATACTGTGTGATGCTCATAACCTCACCTAAACAAATTTCCTCAGCTTACAAAGAATCAGTCAAAAAAAGAAATGATTAGTAAAATTTCATGGTCTTCCATTGTTTAAAGATGTAAAGATGATTTCTTTTGCCTAGATAAATGTATCAAAAGTAATTTTTGAACATACTGGCAGTAGGCAATATTATGATTATGTGTTCTGGACTTGTCACCAAAATGTTATCAGTTCAGCTATTGCTGCCAGAACAGTTATTTTACCCTTGAGCAAGTTCTGAACCAAAATACTGAACCAGAATAGCTTCAGTACAACATCCATCTAGAGGGAGAACACAAAGACTCACACAGAAAGCGGAATGATCCTGCAATGATCTTTCAGATTACTGTCACAGTTCTACATATTCCCAGTTCTTCAAGATGTGATCCATGGGTCCTAGATGGATTCTACAGTCACAGAACCACTGCAATCTTATTTATGAAATCTATATAAATATATAAGTATATAAAGGGTACAAAGTCAGAATGATTTTTCAGGCCCCACGCTGTCTTGTGCTTTAGCACTTTAGGCAATACCTAACTGTGGAAACCCAGGATTTTTATGCCGTTGATACCTGCAGAACAAAATAACGCACCTTACTACTATAAATTCAACTTTCACCCCCATGAGACTTGAGAGGACCACAAAATCTGTCCGTTAAACAGAGAAATGTTTGTAGCTTAAGGGAAATTGTTACATAAAAAAGATGTCACATCCACAGACTTGTAGAGATTGCCTTCGTCGAAACCGTGCTTCGAGAACAGAGCCAGTAAATACACTAGTGAGTCCTAGCATATGGTTTATAAACACCATAATGCATTCTCAAAGTTGTGTTCAGTGGTCAATTTATAAATGTTTACAACATTTTTCAAAAGCAAAAGTCATCAGATTGTGTTTTGGTACTTGCAGTACTTGTACTTATTGTTAGGGCTCAAGATTAAAGGTTTTATGTGAAATGTGACTGGCAGTTAACTGATTTGAATTTGAAAGCATGCGCTCAAATAAAATTACTGTACTTCTGTCCTCACATGAATACTAACAAAAAACCACAGTATATTTTGAGAGACACGAGGAATTATGGCAGCAGTCTGTATGAACAGCTGGCTGTGTGCTGTGCTAACCAAATACTGAGTCATCTACCTGAGTGGCAGTAGGCTGAGCTGTACCAGAAATATAAATGCAAATGTGAAAGGGCAGGAAGTGATTCACTCAAAGAAATGTTTTCAGCAAAGACTTTAGTTTTTATATCTTAGGTTCAATTCTTCAACTACTGGGCCACCTGCAGGCCACTAGCATTTACACACACACAATATGTTTAAAGTGCTCAAAATACACAGGCATAACAGGCAGTGCTGGCACCAGAGATTTAAAAACAAATCCTACCTCCTGCCGTTGTACCCTTGAGCAAGGCACTTAACCTGCATTGCTTCAGGAATTACCCAACTAGGTAAAGCGCTGTAGGTAGCTACATAGCGTAAGTCACTTTGGAATGGAACCTGCAACCTCTGCATACGGAGGAAGCAGATCTAACCACTGTGACACCAGTATAAAAATAGCGTAGAGGGGGTTCACATCTAGACCTCAGACTTTGCTGTTTACAGGTAGAGAGTTGGCATGGGGAACAGGCACACAGTTCTTCAACATTAGCAGTTTCCAGAATTATGCGGTAATGTCCCTGAAAACTACCTGTAAACCTCTTTCTGCTCTCTGAATCATTTGCCTTTGACCTGTAAAAGTGACACACCATGTGTACATAGTGTCACTTTTACAGGTCATAGTCTCCTCTCCAGTATGACTATTATACTGTCTGGTCCCTTTTGGCTCATAATTAGCAATGAACTACTGTGAGCAGCAGGTGGCGTCCTGGCTACAGTCAAAGGGCCTGTATTGGAGCTGCTGCTCAAGACCAGCATAGTGACCCGAGTCCCCCAAACATGATATAGTTTGATACACGAGTAAGATTGTCAGCTGTTTTGGAGAAGAGTGTCCACAAGATTAGTAGTAATAAATGCAGCATATTAGGACTTAAAGCTTAAAGGGCAATATTAAAGGAATTACAGAATGTCCTCAACTTAAGACGTACCTGACATATGACAGGCTCACACGTATGACAGTGAATAATAAATAAATAGATAAACTGTAGTAATAAAAAACAAAATGGACAACAACTGGCAAATATTGCAAGGACCTGCACCGGCGGTGTTACTGACACAAGGCTCTAGAGACAAAGTTGTGGTTAAAAATGCAAACACGAACTTCATTGTCGTGTGGCCTGATAGACTGCAGTACCAAACAAGCACCATGACACAGCCATCCACAGAACTATTGTACATCAAACACAGGCTCAGCATCATCGCCAGCCCTAGACTTCTTACCACAATTGGACACATCATGCACACAAAGCAAAGCATGATGGGAGCCACACAGTTCCACCCATTGTTATAATACTGCATGACTTCCAGAAATTCTGGTTCTTTGACTGGTAAGCGAATAAGCATTTTATAGCAAATTAAAACATGTACAGTACTGTGCAAAAGTTTTAGGCAGGTGTGGAAAAATGCTGCAAAGTAAGAATGCTTTCAAAAATAGAAGTGTTAATAGTTCATTTTTATCTATTAGCAAAATGTAAAGTGAATGAACAGAAAAATCTAAATCAAATCAATATTTGGTGTGACCACCCTTTGCCTTCAAAACAGCACCAATTCTTCTAGGTACATTTGCACACAGTTTTTGAAGGAACTCGGCAAGGAGGTTGTTCCAAACATCTTGGAGAACTAACCACAGATCCTCTGTGGATGTAGGCTTGCTCAAATCCTTCTGTCTGTTCATGTAATCCCAAATAGACTCGATGTTGAGATCAGGGCTCTGTGGGGGACTCCTTGTTCTTCTTTACGCTGAAGATAGTTCTTAATGACATTGGCTGTATGTTTGGGGTCGTTGTCCGGCTGCAGAATAAATTTGGAGCCAATCAGATGCCTCCTTGATGGTATTGCATGATGGATAAGAATCTGCCTGTATTTTTCAGCATTGAAGACACCATTAATCCAGACCAAAATCTCCAACCCCATTTGCTGAAATGCAGCCCCAAACTTTTAAGGAACCTCCACCATGCTTCACTGTTGCCTGCAGACATTCATTCTTGTACCGCTCTCCAGCCCTTCAGCAAACAAACTGCCTTCTGTTACAGCCAAATATTTCAAATTTTTGCTCATTAGTCCAGAGCACCTGCTGCCATTTTTCTGCACCCCAGTTCCTATGTTTTTGTGCATAGTTGAGTCGCGTGGCCTTGTTTCCATGTCGAAGGTATGGCTTTTTGGCTGCAATTCTTCCATGAAGGCCACTTCTGGCCAAAGTTCTCCGAATAGTAGATGGGTGTACCTGGGTCGCACTGGTTTCTGCCAGTTCTGAGCTGATGGCACTGCTGGACATCTTCCGATTTCCTAGGGAAGTAAGCGTGATGTGTCTTTCATCTGCTGCACTAAGTTTCCTTAGCTGACCACTGCGTCTATGGTCCTCAGCGTTGCTCGTTTCTTTGTGCTTCTTCAACAGAGCTTGAACAGCACATCTTGAAACCCCAGTCTGCTTTGAAATCTTTGCCTGGGAGAGACCTTGCTGATGCAGTATAACTACCTTGTGTGTTGTTGCTGTGCTCAGTCCTACCATGGTGTATGTCCTGTGACATGAAACTGTCTTCCACAACTTCACCTTTGTAGCAGAGTTTGGCTGTTCCTCACCCAGTTTTAAGCCTCCTACACAGCTGTTTCTGTTTCAGTTAATGACTGTGTTTCACCCCACATATGAAACGATGATCATTCTCACCTGTTTGATATAATTGGTTAATCATACACCTGACTATAATCCTACAAAATCCCCGACATTGTGCAAGTGTACCTAGAAGAATCAATGCTGTTTTGAAGGCAAAGGGTGGTCACACCAAATATTGATTTGATTTAGATTTCTCTTCTGTTCATTCACTTTGCATTTTGTTAATTGATAAAAATAAACTATTAATGCTTCGATTTTTGAACGCATTCTTACTTTGCTGCATTTTTCCACAGCTGCCTAAAACTTTTGCACAGTACTGTATACATGAACAGCTTGTATTATACAATGTATAATGCCTGTATAGTCAGGTACAATGTTGTAGCATAATGATACCATCTGCTGACATGATTGAGTGTTTATAGCTTATACTGCACATGGAAAAAATTTATGAAAATTGTTAAGACATTGCACCCAAGTACCTGCACAGCATGCACGTGTGAGATCGAAGCATCATGATTGCATAAGGTGAACGTCATACAAGACTGTGTGCCATTACATGATGGTGGCCCACACACAGCCAGCAAGTATCTTCTGGCATCTCACACAGTGTTAGTTGTTTTCACTGTTAGAGAACATTTTTTAAAAATGCAGATGTGGTTGGTTTATACAGCACATTTTCCCTTTTTTGTGCATCTCAAAGAACTGAACTCGCACAAAAAAGCCCTGTGTCCAAGTATCCCTGTCGTCTCTCATGCTGGAACATGGTTTGTCCTGTCCCAACATGAAAACAACTGGTGCTGCATGCAAACACGAGACACACCAGTAATAAACATCTTCTCATGACCCCCAATAGCACCACCTCCGCCTCTGCATCAGTCACCCCACTGGCCGCAAGTGATCACGTCGCTTGCACTTACTACATCTCGCTGTTGTACCGAGCAGATTACTGAAGTATTTAAAAAATGTTAGGAACATACTCCACTTTTTAACAATAAACTTTGGCAAAAAATAAAGTGTTGAATTATTTAATAATGGTATGGATAATGTACTATACCATGGCCAGGAATAAAAAAGTCAAAAACCAACAAATGTTTGAAAAAAGTTACTGTATGGTTGACTACACACTGAGAAATAATCACTCTGCCCTGAGTACAATCCGACTTTCTACTACTGTGGCTTACGACCTGACTATTGGTCCCTAATCTTGTCTGTACACGTTTACCATTTCATCTATAAACAGAACCTCAGCCCGGCACCATTTGATGACAAGTGAGAAAAGCTGTATTTAAATGGCGAAACGTTCCTGAAAGGTACCTGTTTCCTGTGAAAGGATAACTTGAAGCTGTTGCAGCTGGCTGCTGTGTCCTACACCACTTTTCCGACACACAGACATAAGAACTGCAGCATCCCAGATATCTCTAAATATGTCTCCTTTTGGGTTAAATGTTTTGCATAACACCTTCGACTACAGAAGAAAAAAGAATCTGCCATTTCAGCTCTCAGCATTACTGTGAGATGAACACATGGTGGTTTTAAATTGAGCTGTAACTGTGGGCCGAATGGCTGCGCCATGTACTTAACCTCATCCTGTGCCGCACGACCCACATGCTCAGCCTCAGTTATAGTTGGTGCTGAGGGCCCAGCCTCCTCAAAGTACCCCTCACTAGTGGATTTTCTTCAGCCTGTTTCACATATTTTACAGAATTGTACCTTATACACTTTAAAGCCCTGAACTCCAGGAGCTGGGTCTCTCTCACTCCCTCATGATTGATCTGTTTAATAATCTCTGGCAGGAGCATGAGCAAATTTTCATAGCAAATTAAGTATAAATATAAATTTAGTTACTAAAAAAATGGCAGAGGCTTCTGTATTTGAATATGAAATACCACTTAGATTTTCAGTCTGTAGTCAGTCAGTTTAATTTAATGCCTCTGTTATATCATATTTTTATTTGCTATTTATGCATCTGGATATTTCCATCAGATTGACTTATGCTAAACACTGTGGTAAAAAGTTCTGTGGGAACACATTTGTGGACTTGATTTCATCTGCCAGGGCATTTGTGATGTTGTATTACTTTACCCAGTACATATCCTCTCTCCTCACACCTGCTCAGTAGTACCTGGTACCTGTTCTGCAGCATCTGATACCTGCTCTGTAACATCTGATACCTGCTCTATAGTATCTGCTACCTGTTCTGTAGTACTTGGAACTTGTTGTGCAGCATCTGACACCTGTTCTGGAGTACCTGCTACCTGCTCTATAGGAGACAAAGTAGTAAAATAGCAGGGGTTTAGGGTTAGGGTTAGGGTTAGGGTTAGCAGGGGAAGTTGTTCAATTTGCTTACGGAAGACTGTTGTTCTTGTTTTGAATAATAACTTGAGCATTATTTACATAATCAATGGAAGGTCTCTCACCTTATTTCACTGACCTGATATCATCAGGTCTTATGATATGAGCTGAGTGAACACATTATACAGAACAACACCCTAATACGCCAAATGCAAACCAAAGAAAGGACCATTAATATTAATAAAGGTCCCAAGAATTGCCTTGAATGTTTTTAATAAAACACATACAATGACAAATTCTAAAATGATATTATAAATCAAAACTCGTGTTGATTAATATAGAACAATATTTTATCTTGAAAGTGAACAGCAGTTATTCTGGCTGGACCACAAAAAATAATTAAGCTATCAAAGCTGCAGCACTATTTAGATGAATTAGGTGAGTTACATAACGAGACATTTTTCAAAGTAAAATTGAAATGACCTAGAGTGAACTTAATATGTTCCCGAAAGTGACAGAGGAACATATTCCTGTAGTGCCTTCTACAGTGCACATGAGGAACTTATCAGTGCTGAATTTTTAAGGGTAGAGGGCCCTCCAGTGGTCAAAGTGCAACATTGCGGATCCTCGTGACAACTCTGGTGCCCCTCCTGAGGTGCTTCGTGTGCTGGAGGGCACAGTAGGTGGCACAATGGTTAAGTGCTTAAAATGAAAACAGATGGAGCAAGAACCAGTTTGATGTCTTTCCCTTAGGTAGAACAGGTACAGATGTAAACCATTTGAATGGCTAAAAATACAGAATAATGGAAAAATTATTTTATTTCCACCAGAAAGAGATAAAGGTCTTTTAATCTGTACTTCAGGTTTCAGAAGTTTGGACAATTAATAGCGTTGTTTTTATTCTGGTAAAAACCAATCAGTTTAGAAACAGATTTGTTAAAACCTAAATTTAAGTGTTAGAGAGTTCAAGAAATAAAACTGAGTGAAAACAGTGCTGAACAAATAGAGACTAGTGAAGAACACACACTTAAATCATACTAAAAAAGCTGTAATTTAATATAAATAATACTTCTATGGACTGTTGTTCCATCCAAGGGTTGTTTTATGACCCAGGTCCCAATAATTCCAGATAGACTACAGACTATTCCAGCCCCACCCACGATATAGAGGTTAAGGATTATGGATGGATGGATGGACTAAAATAAAGAGTGACATAGTGGCAAAGTAAATAGTGCTGCAGCCACACAGTCAGCCATTTTGGCATAGGTTTAAATCCACTCCAGTTTGTGCAGTGTTTTATGCACTGTGTGGGTTTTTGCCCACACTCCAAAGATGTGTGTTTCAGGTTAAATGGTGATTCGAAAGCCATCATGTTTGACTAGCTTGACGTAGATTGATATCCCATGTGAGGTGGTATCCCTCCTTAGCCTAGAGTACAGACACTCCAGGAAAACACATAGCTTCAGTCTCAGAGACCAGCCCATCCGCTTAAAAGAAACGAGAGTACATAATCTAAAAATTTTTAAATCTAATTACTTATTACAACTGAATTATTTATTGTTAGTAGACCTTAATTTTGCCCGCTAATTCAAAAAAACATTTAACAATGAGTGCTGTATTTGTGACAAATTTGTACTTTAAAAATCTGAGATATATTGTACGAAAAATATTTATAGGATTACAGATTTATTCTCTACTACATGAAATCTAAAAGATTGTAATTGGATTGTGCTATAATTGAAAAGTGTGTTATGAGGTCATGTCTTCAGGGATTTAGAAATGAAGACTTTGAAGAGAGCTTTGTGACTTTAGATGTGACAGATGAACTCACAGGCGTAGGAAATATTACGCAGTGTCTTGGAAAAAAACTGGACTACCCTGAAATATATAGGCCTTTTGCTAAACCGGAGCAGACTCTGTTTAGCTGTTATTTTAAAGATGTGTTGTATAACCAATATAATGTATAATTTTTAAATCTGTAGCTTCATGTGAATTTCTGTTTGTATTACTTGGGCTAAACCACATAAATAAAAAAGAAATATTTTTTTCTTTATGGGAATTCAGCACAGTTTTAAGAGGTCATCCTGTAAAGCTGGCAGCCTGTACAATGTCCTGAGATATTGTTTCTTTGTAAATCGTGTTTTCTGTAGTGTTTTAGTCTTTATTTTTGGAGCACACTCAGGGAGAGATCAAGAGTTTTTTTTTATTAACTTTGGGCATCATTAAGACAATACTCTCATTTAGGCTCAATTGTTTACTGATTCATGTCAAAAACTTGCAACATTCCTCATCTTATTAATGATCACCAACACTTAGTAACATCAGACACTGGAAATAAATTAGAAAATGTTAGTATCTTTAAAAAAATGTAAACTATAAAATTTGTACAACTATTCATAATATGAGAAGCTGGTGCATACATATAACGCTGCTTTGTGGGACATGATCTTTCTCTAAAACCAGGTTTTAGGTATATACACAGGTTGTTTAACAAGACTAGTACATAATTTAAAAAAAAACTCATATACAGGTATTTTGTATGTAAATGCACGAAGAGGAATCTCAGGACAACATCATATTTAAAATGCCTTGTTTTATTACTTCAAGACATCAAAACATGGCAGTTATATTGCAAAGTGAGCAAGTAATACATTGCTTTAAATATAACATACATGATAGGAATTCTCCATTCGTGCATTTTCTGACCTTCTCATTACCTCATTCTTCAACTTTCCTTCAAGTGAGAAAAAAGCAAAACATGAATTGTTAAGTTCTTAACACACACAAAAATCCCCATTCCTTCAGACAGCAGTCGGTACTCACAATGCTGACGGATAATTACAGTGTGGAACCCTGACCAGTACAATGTAACAGTCCCTCTGGCTGTGACTGACCCAGTTACTAAACACTTGCCATGACTTAAAGCACATGCTCTTTTTTGAGGGACACAGTATGGCCACACTGTTGTCTGGAATCAAAGAAGGAAAAAAAGATGAATAATGTTTGTAAACAATGACAGAAACACTCTCTCAGCAAAGTTTACCTTCCAGAAGTGTGTTCAAACAAAATACTGGTTCAGTAATACATTTTTTTTTAGTCTGTATTAAACCTCAATTAAGGCAGGGACTAGGTTTAATACCAGAAATATGATCAAGTCTCACATTAAAAATAAATATCAAAAAATGAGTCAACTTCAAACAGACAAGTAAAAATGTGACTGAACAGAGTTGGTTGCTCATGGTGGAGATGAGAGAACGGTGTGGAGTTTCTCACTGCAACTGTCGTTCATTTCGTACAGCACGGTACCAAGTGATGGCTTCTGTTATGTTGAACACTCAGTAGCACAAAGACACCTTAGTACAATGACGTAGCCAGGAAGGTCGTGGAAGTGCTGCACATGGACACAAATGGCGACCGACATGGACACGCTGCTGCGCTCTTTGCACAACACACCAGAAAAGGATTAACTTGGCTAAATTCCAGCTAGTTGACAGTTCTTTGAGACACCTTCAGTGCCTTCGAGAAGTTCATTTTGCTTCCTTCTGCCAAACAACCATAAATGAGGACTCAGTACCTGCAAAAGACAAGAGAAATGAGCAGTTATTCCAGTGGTCTTCAAAAGCCCAAGTATCTTCTCTTTGTTCCACTGAACTCACTGTCATGTTTACCTCACACTTGAGTTGTCCAGACAAAAATGGTATGCACAATCACCTAAAAACAGAAGGTCTGAATAAAAAGCTTTGTCATATTCGGTGTTTATACAGCCAAAAATTGTATTAAAAACAATTAACAGTGAACAGTGTTTGCTTCAGACCAACCCCAAATCTGGCAGTAACACAAAGCAATAAAGACATGAAGCCTGTACAGCTAATAACACCAGCTTCATGTACATTTCATAAACTTTTCTTGTATATAAAGAGTTCAAATACAATTTAAGAACTCAGTCATTTCTAAATAAGACATTTATTTTGAACAAGCTTCATTCTATTTGTAATAAGCCTGGTTATATCACTAGTTTAGCTGGCAGGTTAGATCATTACTTGGTCTCATCTCTCACTCAGTTTCATTAACTGCTCATCCTGGTCAAGGTCAGGGCAGTCTAGAGCATATCCCGGGATGTCTGGCCACTCCGCAAGGAGAGGTACACCCTGGATAGGATGCCAGTCCTTCACATGGTGCCTACATACAGGCAATTTACAGTGACCAATGAATCTGACATACATGTCTTTGTGCAGAGGGACGAAACCAGAGCACCTGGAGGAAACCCACACAGACATGGGGAGAACATGCAAACTTCACTCAGACTAAGCTGGTACTGAATCAATGCCTGAACAGCCTAGGTGCTGTGAGCCAGCATCACTAACTTGTCAGCTATATATAAATTAGTATATTACTCATATAATATATAATTATATTATATAATATATAATATTAAAATATTACTTCCTGATACAAAGCTTTCTATTTAATTTGCATGCAAGTGCATAAAAATTATCTGTAAATGTTCGCCCTAAACTTCTTAATGAAGTTTTTCAAGGTATCAAATTTTTCTGCTGGTCAGAATGAGAAAAGGGCTTTCCAATTACAGCACTTCAATGAAGTTTATTTCAATTCCAATGTAAAACAGATACTGTAAATGTTATCAGGCAATTTAGTGAAAATTTCGTGTCACTGAAACAGTGAAGCTTGGCAAGAAATGTCTTTCTAGTTGATCAGTGGAAACTAACTGTATGTCCAGACACACCAAATGTAGCAGTACTGTACTGCTATGAGAATCAGGACAATATGGAGACAGAACACAACAGGTAGAAGTACAGGACGTGGAGCGAAAGACAAACATTTTACCGTATTCCCACTGCCAGTTTTGTCTTTCTCTTGTAAACGTTTTTACATCCTGTGACTGTGTTCCTGACTTGTATTCTCATCTGGTTTCAGTAAATCCCTTTTGCTCTGCTCATCCACGGGTGTGAAGTGGTATTGGCAATAAGCAAGATCAAATCACATCGGGGAGATATTTTGGGTCACATCATAAAGGGGAGTTGGTGTCCAGAGGAAATGGAGATGAGCTTCATGGGACTAAGTAGATGGAAGAATTATAGGGCTGATGACTTTGTTTAGCCACAAACACCATGAGTGGGGGGAGAAAGGATGCATTTAGGCAGGATCACATGGACAGGCAGGTGTAAAATACCGTTTCTGTGTGAGAAAATCACTTTTATTCCATTACTGGAGCACCCGGGTTCTCTTTATTTTCAGATGGGATGGCTAGGTAGTCTGCCCTGTGGGTAAATGGGTACAGAAAGAGAGCAGGTCTAAGCGCTGATGGTGCATCCCTCAGCACCAAATATGAGATGGCCCCATATAAGTGAGATTCAAAAATGCATAACATTGAACCGCCGCTGGCTGTAATCTCTGTGAGCAGAGCTGGATGCTTGCTATGGGGGAGTCCTGCTCCATTTGAACAGCGTGCTCATTGCTGGATTTGCTTCATGCCTTCACATGAACAGTAGAACTTCAAGCACAGGGCAGGAGAAGAAACATCCATAAAAAGACATTTGGAAATGGCTACAATACTGAAACAATACGCAACATAAACACCGAGGATGCGGAAAACAAACTGTATCAGCAATCATTCCCTGGAAGAAGGGTACCAAGTTCAGACACTTTTTTGAATGCTCTGCTTCATTTAGTTCATTTCCTTTCAGATTGGTCACAAACAGGTGCAATCTAAACTCCAGCAGACTGCTGAACAGTGGCATATTAGACAAAAGGAAATGTGAACTGGTGTGTACTGAATTTGAGTACTATTTTGGAGCACAGTAGAGCCTGCTTTGTCTTCTGATCTACTGTGATCATCAGATAATGCTATCATCAGAACTTGTTCAAGCACAGGAGGACTGATACAATTAGCCTCTGCCAGCTGTCTGAACCTCACATTATTCCTGAGTACTCAGTTGAATGATTTAGTCTTTGTGACAAGTCTTGTTGTACTCTATTTCCTGTGCTGATACTTTTGGTCATGTCTTGTGACATTCAGTAAGCCCCTCTCAGGGATCGGAGCTCCAGTGATTATGCACCACAACTTGCAGGCTTGCTTGACAAACTGCGCAACATAATGGCCCTTTAATAAAGCTGTAATGTACATCATGGTGCACAGAAATAGGATTAATGCATATGAAAAAGCTAGCTGCCCCTTCAGGGCTTCCTGTTTAATCACTGTTCAGTAGAGGTGGACCTCAATCCAGGCCTTTTCTTTGGGCTGTCATCTGATGGGCTTCGTGGCACTCAGGTCAAAACCTCTGAAGTAGCCATAATTTCCTGATGAAATCCCCCTTAAAACCCCTTGCGCCAGATATCAGCCTTTCAACCAGGCAATAAATCATTATTAGTATCAAAAGGATGTTATTTTACAGAGTTTTTTTTTCCCCCACCCTCAACATGTTTAGATATCGTATATGTAAAAAACATTACTGGCTGCAATAAAATACAGTAAAAAAAAGCAGTTGACAGTTACAGTACAGGGAACTTACGCGTTGTCCTGTGTTTGCTCATCTGACTTGGATATCTTCCTGTAACAGTAGATCATCTCCACCAGCAGCCAAAAGGTGAGAAACACCAACAGGACATACATCATGATCTCAGAGTACAAAGCCGTGGTGTCTTCACTTGCTGCACAATGAGAGACACACAAATCAGTGTCAAAAGGTCTGTTCTGTGGCTGTATTGTCTATTTCCACATTGCTAAAAAAAAACCTTTTTCTACCTAAGTGAAACACTGCTGAAGCAATACCGTTGCTGAGGGAGTACCAGAGTGCATGCCGGTTTCAAAAATATTTATATTATCTCATCTCCAAATTTATTTATTACATTTGCTTAACATAAGTAATGTACTAAATTCCTATCACATTTAAACTTGTCTTTAGACACTACAGATTATGTTGATCTCTTCAGAAGTAAGGCAACGTTAAGGATAGTCTGAGTAAAGGTATCTCCCACTTGCAAACGTAAAGCATTCCCAGAAAGTGGCTCGTAAAATGAAATCTCAGAAGTTGGAGAAGTAATTACCAGTGCTTTGAAAATTTCCCCATGCTTGGCGCTTGTTATCCATAAATGAAAAAGCTTCATATTTGGTCATGACTTGGTAAAGATTATTAAATAATTTCACTCATATATACATAAACGTTTAAGTCAACGACTCATATATTAAGGAGCACCTGTGTTTGTCTCTATGAGTTACACAGAATGTGTACACCATTAAGACCAAAAAGGCAATATTTACAAAGCCAAGATATAATGGGCAACTCAGTCAGCATGAAGGTATTGAGTATTTGACAGCCTTGGAACAACTAGCAGTGTTACATCCAAAACCTTGTTTTCATTCTCCTTTAAAAGGAGATATATTTATGTAATGAAATGACACAATTAAAGCAAACCGCAGGAGGAGAGATGTAGTTTCTCTGAGAACTGTTATATGTCTGCTGTCTCTTAGTCCAAACACAAAACTACATTGACCTAGCCATTGCTATTCTACAGATGTGCAATTTAAACAAATAAACCCATCTAACAACCACAGGTCAAAGGCGCACATTCTCATACAACTGAGGCATACATCCACAATTCCATTTTCGTATGATGCTTAGTGTTTTAATTCCAGAACCCTGAAAAGAAAGGAACAACTGCACTGCATAAATATTCAGTCATACAACAAGCAAGACCAATCTCAGTAGCATGGTACACAGTCTGCATGCTGTGTGTCCAAGTGGCAGATTTTTTTTGGCAAATTCTTTTGGGATGAATTTGATACACTACAAAAATATTTAGGACAACAGGCTTTATTTCTCAATCTTATCATTTGAAAAAAGAATACAAAACAACTGGCCAACAATTTGGCCATGATTGGCCAAAAAAAATCATTTGGAATGCATCTGTGTGTTACCCTACATGCACTGTACATTCCTCAGTCCTGAAAATGCATATGCAAGTGTGTCCAGTGTCAGTAAATGATGATCTGGTCTCAAATCCACAGTTCCATGAAAAATGCATCTAAATATTGTAGCACACTTCAGTACAGCACAAGATGTATGGTGTGCCCAGTCCAGGCAATGTTACACCCCACCCAGAAACCCAAAAACTCAGTAAAACTCCAAGGTAAATGGGTTAGAGTAACCTAACATGCACCCAACCTTTGCATCACCTCCACTGTAATCAGGTAAGATTCAGCTGTTCCCTACTGAGGGTTATAATCAATTCATGTCAAATGTGTTCTCAGTTACTACAGTTCTAGAGGGGTGATCAGTCCTAATAAGCCACACTGAAAAGATGCTGCACACACACTAAGCTCCCCTTACTAGCATGTTTGATAGAACAGCACACTGCCTGGACTAGGGCTCCCTATCACTACAGCTGAGCCTCCTCATGGAAAATGATATCCAGAAATATTCAGAACTCTTTTCTGATGTTGGTTTCACACACTTTTTCTTGATTTATCTTTTTCACACATGTTTTTATTGTATATTATTGTAAGGAGCATAAACAAATCTTCTCCAACTATACATTTCACAAAACACATCCTCCATTTTTGCCTAAGTTGCTACAATACATAGACAGATAAACCACTGATGCATGACCACAGAGGTTCTCTACTGTTACGCGTTCTTCTTCAGTTGTTGTCACTACATCTCATGCTGCTCTGCTCTAGCCATCCCAGCAGACAGAAATCACAACACCAACTGCCTGATTGACACTGTGCCCACACCTAACAGAACAACCATGCCGTTGGATTTGTACATGCTAACCTCCACGTTTAACAGACTGAAATGGCTTCCCATTCCATTCTATAAATAGCTTGACACTACAAATATTACACAATTTTCACAGCAAAAGCCTCCATTGACTTCTACCCTCTGAGCTTTACAAGAGCTTTGAGAGAACCACTGTGATCCATTTGGGTGTCAAACTCTGCACCAAGAGACCTGCAGAATTAGTCTGATCTAGTGTCATTTTTTTCAATATTGGTGGTAACAGCTATAAAAATATTTTACTACAATGTTGTACATGTGACAATACTTGACAGCTATTTTCAAACTAAATAGTCAAGAAAAAATGTTGGAGGAATAATTTTAGAATTATTGTTCAATGGACCTCTAGAATGTATACTATCTAAAACTATCCAAGACTAGCTACAAAGCTCCTGAGCACAAGAGGTTGACACCCCTATGAATAAAGATGTTGAGAGACAAGTTGTACATTTGTGGTGTGCAGCAGGAAAATCTTAATTTTGGTATGTGCTGATTTCAGCTATCAATTCAATTGAGATAGGCCTAACCCACCACTATAATACAACTGGGCCCAGCTCTATCTGCTCTTCCTGTTTCATAGTTGCTAGGAAGCAGATAGAGGTGCAGTTTTTAGCATCCATGTGCAAATATACCCAAATATACATTTGAAATGGTATATTCGATAAAATTGACAGGAAATTATGAATAGCAGTCTCATAACAGGCAACCATAAAATGAAGGAAACAAACCACAGTCTATACATTACCCCTTAAAATAGACAGTTACAGGTGGTTACCTAAATCCCTCCCCCTGAAACCAAAGTCCATTTTGCAGTTTCAACAAATGTTAGGAAAAAAAACAGACAATTAATCAGCAATGCAATCAAGTGAAGTACGTATGCCAGTGGAGGTGTCAGAAACTGAAAGTGTTAAGCATTAATTTCAGCAAAAATACAACAGGTTTTCTTTTATAAAGCATTACAAGTTACAGCTTGTGTTACTTTGGTTGTTCCTTTGTGAAATATAAAATACAACATAGATGTAAAACAGTACTTAAATATGCATATGAGACACATATTTTTAGCCAGTCTGATCTTTAGATCGTGTGGCCAGTTAAAAGCAGTGTAAGATATCAGAGGCATAAAAATCCTTACCTTCTTCTCGTACCACCAGCTCAATGATCTTTGTATCACGGACAGAGGGTGTATAGAAGTCAAAGTTGAACTGACGAAACACCTCACACTTGTAGGTCCCGGAATCATTGTATGTGACATTGATAATACTGATTGACACATCTTGAAGGTCCTTGCTGCCATTCCACAACAGACGCCCCTTCCAGGGCCCATCCAGGTCCTGAGGTTGTCTGTCATACTGGAAAATCTGGCAACCCCACACATGCATGTGTTATAAGGACTGTATCACACAGCAATGTTTCATTAACGCCATAGATACTTTTGCTCTATCGGCAAAGAGTAGTTCCATTGCATGCATATCTTACGCTGTCAAAAGTCGTTCTTCATTGAGCTAATGGATGGTCAGAATAAAAGTTACACATTTAAATATGCACATCAGTAGGGCTACAACTAATATATGAAAAAAAAATTAAACCTTTCTCGTGACACTATCAATTGAAGATAACACCTACTGGCAAGTCCGTTTCGCTGGGCAGGACATAGTACCAATCAACACGAGTCTCAGCGTTGACCTCCTCCCTTTTCATGCAGGAGATGCAGGTGAGCTTCATAGTGTTTCCCAGAACAGCTTCTGTTTCGGATGGAACTTCAACACACACGGGCCTGGTCACCTGCACTGAGGACATATCCGCCAACCACCATTTGAGGGTTTAGCCTGGTCTATTGCTTTACATAGCATTCCTCCCTGCCTTCCACAAAAACTCTCTCTTTGTCCCTCCAACATAATTATAAAACAATGAAGTCCTCAGCCTTTTTCTGCATACTGGGCGTGGTCAACAGCAGTGCTACACTTGGGCTCCTCTGCCTCCCTCCTCCGCAGAATGAGGAAGAGGTCTATACACAGCCATCTGAGTAACAATAACTGTACTTGGGGCTTTGTCCTGTTCTGTTTAAGAAATCATGAACAACTACAGCAAAACACTCAAAGACAATTTGCCACTGTAACTGTGGCAGAATATAGCCTGTGTGTAGACTGCACTGGGACCATGCATGACATATTATGTGCTCTAAATTGAGATAAGTAGTGGAACACTTCAGTATGGTTGTCATCTCCATCTTTGCATCTCTGATTAAATTCAGACATCTCTTATATAAGGCACAGCTCAAAGAATTAACTGTTAGATCAGATTAGGCAACATTTATTTTATTTGTTTGTTCGTGTGTTTGTTTTCATTTATTTGAAAAGGCACCTCTAGATAATTTCAACCAGATTTGGATTCATGTAGTTATTCTTAAAAAACTTCTCATTCATCTAATACCTGTTTACTACTGTGAGCTAATGACACTTTATGCAACACGCACAACTTGCAGTTACTACTCCCTCTGGTTTTATCCACAGCTGCGGCACACAAAGTACATACAATGGATAAGTTCCAACTGGAAAATGCATTCAGTACTCTGTGTGGGTTTCATAAGACGTTACTTTGAAAATTGTAATTTCATAAGTAGAAATTTAAGGTGTGGTCACTGCCATATTTTAGCCAGTGCTCACAGCTATCACTATCAAAGACTGCCGGGATGATCACTCGCTCAGTAAGCTTAACCTTTTGTGATATCAGTGATTCACCTGCAATGTATTAATTCAATCAGTCATTAAATTCACAAAAGGCAACGACAGTATTGTACAAACAAAGTATTGTTTTACCAAAAATATATCAAAACTGCATTTCTAATATGCATAAAGTATTAGAACAACTGGTATCTTTGAAATTTGTATAAACTATTGTTTTTCTCAAATGAAGGACACCCTAAAATACATTTTGTTCAACTTTCTGACAGCATTAATAAAGGTTGATGGCATAGCATTAAGAAGATTATGTTTTTATTCTGTAGGGTTGTTGCTTCGAGGTAACAATTCATATATTGTTTCACAGAAACTGAAGCACAGAATAATGTGTTTCCTCTATTTTAGGACATAGAACAGGCAATTTGTTGGAGAATATACAATATGAAAAATTATTGCAGTTTCATCACTTTTTTTCTTGTTTTAGAGATGTCTCAAGTTAATCAGTAGAAAACATCATCTTTTTCTATATATTCTAATATAGAAATATCAAGGGTCGTTAATGAATTTACACTTTCAATAGCAAACCTTAGGGAAAGTGTTAGGGATGAGATTTTTTTGGCCGACACAGCTGCAACCTTGCTAGCAGCCATGTTTGTTAAAAGTGAAATACTATAAATTTCATAACACTGAATACAATAACATAAAATAACATGTTTTATACTTGCATAAATAAAATATATATAACATTATCTCCAGCCCTTACAAATATAAAACTGTTGTCTTTATAACGAATAACAAAGGTTCTGTGGTATCAAGCAGTACATAAAACCGCTCAGTGAATTTGTAGCAACTGACATCATGCTAATGTTTAACACACCATTCAGCTACTCCCATGCACACGTATAAGCAGGTAGCATGGTGGTTTAGGTTGTTGTCTTGCACTCCAAAGGTCCCTAGCTCGAATCACACTCCTGAGGCTCATGGAAGTGCTCACTCTGAACTAACACAAAGAATTTTCTGCTGCAGAAATGTATAGTAAAGCGTTGCAACGTTGTTTATCAAGCACTACAAGTGGTCTTGAACAGACGGTTACTGATAATACACTCGGATTTATTTTAAGAGACTGAAAATGTTTAAATATGGCTCTGGAACATGTAACAGATACATTAGTAACATCTCCTTCCACTCTGTGGAGGACCCTGTCCCCTCCGCATTAACTTTTAATGAAGAAGTAGCAAACAGCTTTACTCTTTTATTGCGCACGTGCTGCTGAGGATGAAGAGGCGAGGCGCGCGCAGCACCACACGCACAAAAAAGGCTATGTTTGACAACATAACCGCGTTTATTTAATAAGTAAATAAAGCCCTTCTTTGGGAGAAAGTGGTGACTATGCAGTTGTTGGAGAAGGGAGCCATCGTAGAGACTTACCCACTAGGATGAGCAGGGAGAGGCAGTTCAGGATCAGTCGGGTCTCGATCATGCTGCCTGTCGACTCGGTACGGTCCCCCTGTTGTCAACTCGGGAACACGCTTTTCAGCGCGGGATTTTACTAATCCGGGCCCGCAAATAATATATTACACTGTAAGAAGGGGGTTTCCAGCAACTGTGTGATTAAGGAAGGTCTCAAAAGATACTATCCGTCAAATTCTTCCTCAGATCTGCTGGCACCGCCCCTCTTACCCCCCGTAGCGATGGGGCGAAACGGCTGGAAAAAATCCTAAATTTACACTCGAGTTACTTCGGTAGAAAGTAACATTAATGAATGAAGATTGATAGTAATAAAAATGATTCCACACAATGTGTCAAATGGAGCAAAACAATTCTGAACACTCAATAACATAGATAATCGTCAGCACTGTTTCTCATTATTGTTTTTTCCTCCTTCCATTATATCCAGCCGTCCGCTTGTGTAAATGTCACCAGTCCAGCTCATGTAGACACGCTGTTTCCATGGTGAGGGGCGAGAAAGCGAAGCTCCAAATTAAGTTAAAAAAAGAAATCGAAATAACCTGATATAAATAAGCCTTAATTTAAACAAATGCGTATTTCAAAAAGTGTCAAACAAAAGCCACGGATCCCAGTTTCAAGACCACCTAGCTCTCCGACAGACATGAGGAAGAAATCGTCTTTACTGCTGACAGTCTCGCGCTCAGTTCCTCGACCGCGAGCGATGGGCCACTCGCCGTTTCCAGAACGTTTTCAGTCGCGCGCATGCGTTCACCTCACGCCCGAGTCCTCTATTCTGACTGGCACATGCAAAGCTAATGTTATTCTTAGTACGATCGTATTTAACTAAATCACTCATTTCTCTTTCTTTCTTTCCACTTTGTTGAATTTGGAAAAAAATACTGAACCGAACCGGTCGGAGATAACGTGAGGTGAGCAGTTTTTCACAAAGTCCAATGAAAAAAGAATATGAACGAGTTATCGTCTATTTTTGATTTGTTACTCCCCGACTATAGAAGAATGAGAATTCTTCAGCTGTTGTATGAAATGAAATGACCTAAGAACGAAACCAGCACTTAATTTAAGAAAAACAATAGTTTATACAAAGACAGTTGTTCCACTGCACATTAGTTGCTGCATAATTAACTGGGTGTGATGCAGCTTTCAGGCCAAATGAGCACATGAGTGATGGATGTGGTCTGTTTCAAATGGTCTTGTAAAGAGATTCAAGATCCTTTAGGGGAAAATGCCATTTACTAATCCATTTACACTGCATCATATTGAAGACTCAGTTACACTGGGCAGAGCAAAGGCACTGAGACTCATTTTAAATGGACACATAATCCCATTAATGTCCTAAGCCACATCCGTGGTAGTTGACAGATCCTTATACTTGTTTATGTGTCATGGTTGCTCAAATCGTGTGCCTGTCATGGTCAGACTCCTCTCTGTGGGTGGTTGTGTAGCTCTGGTTAGCTGTAGGACACATCGTTGGCTCCGGAGCCTTTCATTACGGGTCAATGAAGCACGTATCACAAAAAATCAGTGCTCATGTTTAAGCCCACAGAGGATTTCTAACATACATATAAACTTTTAAATATGTTAATGTGAAATGTTTAACAATGAAAACAACACAGCTGTGGTAGTAGGTTGCATGTCATGCCTCTTCTAATCTAATTCCAATTTTCCACTCAGTTAAGCGGGGAAATGTTCTGTTTTTCATGGCATCATTTTCATTAGTCATCCAGAGCAGAAGCAAATGTCTCACATCTCTAACTAAACCAAGACTAGATTTCAAACTGGCAACACTGTTCTCAAAGCATACTTCTGGCAACAGTCATGTTGATTAGCTATGCAATGACAATTGAATGTTATCAATGAATGTTATATATACACACCATCTCATGAATCTGACAGCCACAGCTTCTTTTGACTTTGCATGCAAAAGAGATGGACATTACATTATACCTGTTTTTGTTTAGTTCCCCAGGACATCAACATCATCCAGATGCTGATGGCTCAAGGTTGGGCTTATATTAGGGGTACTGGAATATCAGCCACCACCCAGTCTACCGTTTCAGTTGTTTTCATCAATCCTCAAAATAAAGAATAAAAAAGAGATTAGCAGTTTGGTGGGGGGGTAGTTATTAGGATATTTATGCAATCTTGAACTTATATGAAGGCAGGAACCCTGGGTGAATCACAAAGCTTGAGAGATGTTTTTCATAAGAAGGGAGTCAAGGGCCTATAACACGTCACATTTCCCACATTCAAAAGACAGATGTTTGAATAATAATGTCTTCTGCATCTGAGCTACTGTCTATGACTTATCCATACCCCAAAAAAGCAAAAAGAGGACATATGCCACGTTAATTTTAAACATGAAAATCATGAAGAACATGGATGCTAGTGACAGGGGGACTCTACCATGTTGCCCCCACAGCGCCAGCATGTAGCAAGACCTAAAGTGGTCTCTGTGCCCAGACGATGCAGGTGCCATAGCAACCGTGGAGAGAGATGACAGGCAAGGCAGACGCAGGCGGAGCAGAGGCTCCAGACGGAGACAGGCAGGAGGTAGAAAACACACACAGACACTCAGTCCACACGCACACCCAGCCGCCTGAAAGAGCAAGACCTGCAGCGCTCTTGACTGGCTTGCTGTAGAGTGTGTGGGTGTGTAAACACGAGGAGGACAAGAAAACACGGAAGAGGACGTGAATGCAATTTGTTCTTAGCTTTATATACATCCAAATGTAGTAGAACGTAATAGAAAAAATCCTTAACAAATGAGATTGGGGAAATTTAAGATCTGGATGATGGATCCAAACTTGATTATCTTTCAGTCTATGAATCATCATTACTTTTGTGTAATTGTATTTTTATCATTGGGGTCCAGTTGGGCTATAAATTATATCAATTCACTTAGTGAGCATTATGCTGAAAACACTGCAGACACAAGTAAAAGCCATTCACTGTGATAAACAGAGCACTCTGGAGAATTTAAGGAAATCACAGGTAGGTTGAAATTTGCATATGTTTAATCATTAGCCATTTTTTGAATTTGCAGTTACATTATGCAAATACTTTGCCATTCTGTATGCAGAGGAATATAACCTCAACATTTCCCTGAAATAGACATATGGCGCAACAGTGAATCATCACAGAAAGAAGCAGCTTACTTCATGTCCATCTGGATGAGGATAGAGGATTCATAGCAAATAGCCTGCAGTGATGTCACAATATAGCACTGTCTGATGTCATAGCTAGAGGAAAAGAATCATCCCTTTAGCCTCTGACATACTGCTACCTTAACAGCAAAACTTTGCAGATACAAACATATCAACAAAAACGGCTGCAATAACTTATGAAAATATAAGCCTTTTGTTCAATAGGCTTGTTATTTAGTACAACAGCAATGTTACTTGTTACACTGTCATTTTACTTCTAAATTAGATATTTTACTCAGTACATCTCAAATAACATGTTTCTAGGCAGAGATACTCACTTGATGTCACAAATCCAAAAATTAATGAATTTATATTCATTACCTGATATCTACTGGGAAATAAACCAATATGACCTATTTAACACCTGATGTAAAATAGTGGCACGGCTGAAATGAGCAGTTTCAGGCCCACAGAAACTATTTGTGCAATGATCAAAAACTACTAAATTTCAATAGTATTAGTAGTTATCGCTATCCAGCCTAAACTAAGGCTCTACTTTCCATCTATGTTCTGTCCAGGTAAGACTGATTTGGTTGATGAGTACATCATCATCATTATATACAGTGCCTTGCAAAATTATTCTTACCCTGGACAAAAATCATATATTTCACTGGATAACAAAATAACAGAACATAATTCAAAATCATACAAAAAAATTTTTATGAGTCAGCATGAGAAGCAAACACTTTTGACAGCAATTACAGCACAAAGTCTTTTTGAGTATGTGTCTCCTAGTTTCTGCCACTGGCATGGTGAGGTTTTTACTCATTTTTGTTAGCAAATCTGTTCAAACACTCAAGTTTTTGGAGATCACTTGTGGACAGCAGTTTTCAAGTCCCAGATTGATTTCAATCATGACTTTAACTGGGCCACTGTAGGAGAATAACTTTCTTCTTCTGAAGCTATTCCAGGGCAGCTTTGGCTTTTACAACATTTGCAGTCCCTGCTAATGAAAAGCAACCCTATAGCATGATGCTGCCATTCCATGTTTTATCGTGGGGATGGTGTTACCTGGGTGATGCACAGTGTTAGGTCTGCCAACCATAATGCTTAGCATGAACTCCAGAAAGTTTGATTTTGTTTCAACTAACCACAGTACCTTTTACCATTTTTTTGCCAGATCACTCGGGTCCTTTATTGCAAATTCCAGGCAAGCTTTGATATGGTTGTTTTTAAACAATTGCTTCTTCCTTGCCACCCTGCCATACAGTCCACTTTTATGCAGAGTTCTGGAAATTGTTGACTGCACATTCTCTTCTGTTGCAATCACTGAACTCTGCAACTATTTCAAAGTGGATATTGGCCTCAGTGTGGCATCACTTACTAGTTTCCTTCTGGCCCAAGCACTCAGTGTGGAGGGATGACCTGGTCTATGCAGTGTTTGGTTAATGATGGACTACACTGTACTCACGTGGTTGTTCGTGGTCTTTGATATTTTTTTGCTCCATGCGTCATGCATATCTCTGAATTCATGATTTTATTTTTTTTTTAGATTTCATTACCTAACTGAGGGAATTCACAAACACTAAGTTAAACACATAAGTGCTTCTATCTTGAAATCTCTTGTGATTTATTGTGAACCACTATTATTGAACACCAGCAAAGGACGATCAACTAATTGGATGAGTGTTAAGGTAACTGTGTGCACTTTTAAGATTAGCCCAATGAAAGGGTCTGAATATTTATGCAAATGGAATATTTCTGTTTCTTCTTTAAAAAATATCAACTGATGCAAAACTCATATTAACTTTTAAAAATTCATTTTGAGGCTTATTATTTTAAATTTAAATATCACATGGAAAGAAATATTAAACTATAATTGTATTATGCAGTAGAATGTGTGATAAAGAGTTTGAACACTTTTCCAAGGCACTGTATAATTTACAGATTTAACAGCCTGAAAACACAGAAGCACCACTACAGTTGTCTGTTTCATTTTGGAAAGCAGGGCTGTTACATCACAAATGTTCCCGAGCATGAAGACAAGCATGCTTCTGTGGTCCTCATGAAAACAGCACATTATATCATGCTCAGCATAAACTATAATTGCTGCTTATTATCAGCTAAAGCCAACGAAGGTCATTCTCATAAATGCAAAAAACAGACAGAGCAGAGAGATGATCTGCAAAATCAATATAACGTCTGTTTGTTAGACATCCAGTGATTCACCTCTAATTGTGTACATCACACTCCTGCACCAACTCCACCTTCTTGATACACTAGGGTTATATGTGTTCAGGTAAATCCCATCTATGAGAGTCATAATGTTGCTGGGCTGCTGCACAGAGTCTGTAAATGCTATAAATGTGTTACGGATAGTGTACTGGGTTCATGCCCTGTTTCAAAGATGGATTTGATGGATATGTTGAACTTTTTAGTAATCTATTTATTTAAAAATAATACTTTGAAACAAAAAAAAGAATCTAAAATTAAATATGACAAATAGGTTTTCTAAATGCATCAGACTTGCAGCTCTTGTTTCAACAGTGCTACCAGAAGGCTCAAAGGACCTAGCAGGCTCTTCTAACTAAATGTTTCCCGAGTCACCAGGATACTGAAATGATCTGGCATAAGCTGACTTCAGGGTTGCCAAAGGCTTCCCAGGTATTGCAGCTGTCCATTTTGTTTTGCAATATAAGTGTGTTACTGAAATAGTACCAACAGCTGCAAAAAAGTGAATACCACGCCAACAGGTATACATATGCAACGATATTTGAAACTAGAAATAGGTACATATGTAGTTCATATATATGCATTCTGTATGTATTTTGTTCTTTTTGAGTCTCATAAAATGGGTGGCATCAAACATTCCAACAGAAAGCTGGAGCTAACCCTCCAACTGCCTGGAATGCCTTGCTGCACAGGCTACTATGGCACGTTGTTCCTAATCAGGGAGATAAAAGCTATGAACAGCTCTTCATGGCAGTCTGCGTGACCCCAGACCTGACAGGGAGTGGGAACACTGATAGGCGGGTGGGGACAGCTCCAGCTGACCTCCTCAATCTGCTCACAGTCAGTGCCCCTTCAGTCAGCAGTGGCCTTCTGTCACCAATGCTCTGTCCCATTGCCACATTGTGGACATCAGTCACTGTAAGCAGCTCTGGAGCCCACAAAGGCTTTCGGTGATGAGCAAATGGCTCTGCACAGAGCTGAAGTACTGCTCTTGTAGTCCTTTATGTGTCTGTGTATGTGAGTGTGAGACTGTGAGTGTGATCTCCAGGGTGCTGAGAACTGGGCGCCTTCCCTGAGGCTCTCACCCATGCACCACAATGTGTTGATTAAATCTGGGGGTGGCTGCAAATACACAGGCACTGAAAAGTATTTTATTTTTTGCCTGCTGAGCTAGAAATTGCTGCCCTATTACACAAGCCTACCATTGTTTTCAAAGCCCTGCTTTACGATGGTGATCAATAAACAGTGCCTGATTGTGCCCAACTGTCCACTTTCTTATTTTAAAGTGTTTTTTTAATCCATCCATCCTTCCATCAATTTTTGTTTACTGAGTCGGGTTATGGTGGTCAGAATATTTTTTATGTCACAGTGTTAAATTTATTCTGACGTTCTTCTCACTTCTCTGCACACAGTGGCAGACTGATACAAACACAGTCTATGGAATTTTTTCAACATATTTGCATGCTAGAAATTCACTGTTCTGATATACTGTCTTCAAAAGACAGTATATCAATAATATGTTCACACTGAAGGAAGGGTGCAGATGTGTGCAGGTGCAAAGTGATGAACTCTGTTTATTGCCAAAGGAGATTCCAAAGTCACAAAACAGGCATGGGTCAAAACCAGAAAGTAGTTCAATACAAGTGATAAAGCAGATAAGGATTAGACACAAGCAAAAACCATAAGACAAAGCAGGTCGGTAACCGGAATGGCAAACAGACAGACTGCTCAGTACACATGGGAACATAGCAATACCTCACAAATATCACTTCAGACAGACAGGTATTTATAACAGCTTAACGATAGTCAGGACCGGGGGGTGACAAAATGTCTCAGATATGTAAAGTTTAATCTCAGACACGTCAATAAGTTCCAAAAAGCCAGGCTATAAATTATGACTAGAATATATCATATACTGTATAAAATACAGCAATAAATGCTGACTTTAGCAAAGCAAAAAAATATTTTTTTATTTCACACAAAGCCAAGAAAAATTACTGAAGAAAATTTAAACAGATCAGGCACTGGAATGATTTTCAACATTTAATCAGCTGTGTTACCCACTGCCACGGTCAAAAAGGTGTAGTGGTGGAAAGGTGAAAAATAATAAATTATATAATCAGTACTGCGTGTAAAACCTGTCTGTGCAATGAATAGTATGTATGGTGTCTGCAATGTGTGTGTGGCAAGAAAATTCACTGACATTCAGTGCATTCAGAAAGTATTCAGACCCCTTTACTTTTTCACATTTTGTTGTGTTGCAGTGTTATTGTAAAATTGTTTAAAATCATTGTTTCACACATCATTGTACACACACTATCCCATAATATCAAAGTGAAAACAGGATTTTAAAATGGTTCGCAAATTTATTAAAATAAAAAAACTGAAATATCACATTGACATAAGTATTCGGACCCTTTGCTATGACCCCTGAAATTTAGCTCGGGTGTATTCCACTTCTCTTGATCAACTTTGAAATGTTTCTACACTTTGGAATCCACCTGTGGTAACTTGATTGGACATGGCTGACTGGCCAAACAGGGGAGAAGGGCCTTGGTAAGAGAGGTGACCAAGAATCCAATGGTCACTTTGGCTGAGCTCCAGAGATCTTGTGTGGAGATGGTTGTCCTTCTGGAAGTTTCACCAATCACTGTACCACTTCACCAATATTGGCTTTATGGAAGAGTGGCCAGACAGAAGCCTCTTCTCTATAAAAGGCACATGAAAGCCTGCTTGACTTTTGCTAAAAAGCATCTAAAGGGCTCTCAGACTGTGAGAAACAGGATTCTCTGGGCTGATGAAACCAAGATGGAACTATCTGGCCTCAATTCCATGCATCTTGTGTAGAGGAAACCAGGCACTGTTCATCACCTACGGAACACCATCCCAACAGTGAAGCATGATGGTGGCAGCATCATGTTGTGAGGGTGTTTTTCAGCAGCTGGTACTAGGAGACTGGTCAGGGCTGAAGGAAAGCTGAATGGAGCAAAGTAAAGAGTTATTCTAAATAAAAACCTGCTCCAGAGTGTTCAGGACTTCAGACTGGGCCGAAGGTTCACCGACCAGCAGAACAATGACCCGAAACACACAGCCAAAACAACGCAGGAGTGGCTTAGGGACAGCTTTGTGAAGGTCTTTGAGTGACCCAACCAGAGCCCAGAATTAAACCCAATTGAACATCTCTGGAGAGACTTGAAAAGGGCTATCCACTGACAGTCCCCATCCAATCTGGCACAGCTTGAGAGGATGTGTAGAGAAGAGTGGCAGGAAATCCCCAAATCCAGGTGTGCTAAGCTTGTTGCATCATACCCAATAAAACTCAAAGCTGTAATCACTGCGAAAGGTGCTTCATCAAAGTACTGACTTAAAAGTGTGAACAATGTGATATTTCAATTTTTTTATTTTTAATAAATTTGCAAAATATTCTACACTCCTATTTTCACTTTGATATGATGGGGTATTGAGTGTAAATTGATGTGTGAAAAGTTAAACAATTTTAGCATAACACTGCAACATAACATAATGTGAAAAAGTTGAAGGGGTCTGAATACTTTCTGAATGCACTAAAAAGTAATAACACATTATATAATCAGCAACATGTGTGGGCTATGTATATTTTTTAGCTTTCACTTTTTTATTTATGTACATATAACCAAAAAACCCATCTGTGCCGTGAATAGTGTGTGTGGTGTCTGCAATGTGTATGTAGCAAGAAAATCCACTGATGTGACAATATACTCTGCAGTGACATTACTATGTGCTGCATTTGACACCATTACTCCCACCTTTCTGAGCCTTGTCACTCACCTGAATTTTAAATTTTCAAATTAAGTATCGTTTTTAGGGTTAAATAAACTTTATTACACAAAATATTTAATTTAGAGTGAGAATGACCTGTGTGCCAAACTTCAAGTCTGTAGCCTGAAAAACAATGCTATACATAAAAAACAGGCAAACAGCAATTCTGCTTTATAAATATAGAGATAATGCACTCCAAAAATCATTCTGAGATCAAGACTGAATTATTTGGACCTGCTAGTCAGGACCAACAGATAGCATGCAAACTTTGACAATGTTTTAAAAAGATAATGCTATTATAATGGACTCCATGAGTCAGTTTGGTGTCTCTTCTGGTGACAAGTATTTGGTCATCAGCTATCTGGTCCTCCAATTTATGGCTGTACATTATTTGAATTTTGGTTGCAGTCCATCTAGTCCTTTACTGTCTACAGTTTAGAAATACCAGTCTTGCTTGGGCATCTACTTCGTGATCTGAGCCTCTGGTTTATTGCCACCTGCCATCTGGCTGACCAGAGAGTGGCCATCTTGCCCTATGATGTCAGGCTCACAGCTGTGTTGTTGGGTCAACCAGATCTGGTCTGGTCCAGTCTGGGACAGCCTGATCTGGGACAGCTTGTGATGCATTTCACTGAGCCTCTGAGCTATACAGCGCCTCCTTAAAGACAGCAGCAGGGTTCTAGTTGGGCTGCGGGCTGCCTTCACAGCTGCCTGTACAAAAACAGCACAGCATTAGACACAAGTTTCCAAATGACTTTTGGATATTATTATTATTATTATTATTATTATTATTATTATTATTATTATTATTATTATGTTGTAGCTGTTGTTGTTGCTTGTCAGATTCTTCAGTCTAAAGTGGTATCTGTACCTGTGAGGATTTGTCCCCATCATGCTTCTTTGCTTTGGGCCACACTTTCACCTCTGCTCCTCCCTGGAGACAAGCACTCAGGTGCAAGAATATGCAGTCTAGTCGATCAATCTCCCGCTCTAAACCTTGCATCTGAAGGGGTACAGTAATCCCAGATATTGAGGATCACAACATTGTATTTGCCAAGAGGCTTCAGTTTCCATGACACAATTTGACTACAGGACCTGTTTACCTGTGCTTGGATATCCCCCTGTATTGCCCCAGGCTCTATCACAGAAAAGACATGGTTTGACACAATACCATGGGACCTTGAGCAAAGCATCAAAACTCAAGTTTCTATTAGGATCCGTGTCAAATAGTTGCAGATCCCACACATTCCTTCCGTTCCCCCATACCTTCTTCACCATCCTTTGTCATCTGTGGTTTTAGGTCTCTGAGGTGTTGCCATAATTTATAGTGCTTGAATTTCTGCAGCCTACAGGATGAGTTTTTCAGCAAATTTGTAAATGAGATGGAGACAGTGAGAGTGGGTATATTTCATCCACAGTGGAGATCAGGTACATAAACAGTGGCCCCACCTCTCTGCCAGAAGTGGCTCTGTGAAGTGTGTTTCCACGGGAATTTTCAGACTAAGAAAGTCATCAAACAAAGTGTCAGCTGCTTCCTCCTGGGTCTGCTCATGAAACAGACACAGTGGTGGGTGAGTTTGTCTGAGCATGTTAGATACAGGCAAATGTGCCACCACAGAGGCTGATTACCTTGTCTTGCATTCTAGAAAAGCAGGAGTGGAAAAGCACAGGACCCAAAGCTGAAACAGCGAGGTAGAGAGTCTGGAAGAAATCTTCAGAGGAGCCTGGAAATTCAAATGAATCCAAATTAATCATAACTATAAAAATCCCAGCATGCAATTCCAATGGGAATAATTTAAATGTCATTTCGTGCATCTGTTCCATCAGGAGTGCAATAAAACAAAAATTTGTAGCATGGTTACATTATTTTGTAAAAATGTATCAAACATTTTCTTTTTTTACCAGAGCCAATGTAGGCCAAAGAATGTAGAATGGTAGCAGTCAAGTGCCCCACATTCTCTAGTTTGGCCTTGTGAAGGTACAGTATCTGATTTCCAGGGTCATAGTGGACATCCCTGATACAGGGCCCCACCAGCCCTGGGATCTGGGAATCTGGAACCGTGTGGGCCAGGAGCAGCGTCACCCGGGGGAAGCCACATGTGCTACACAGCCGCCGTACAATGTCACACCCAAACAGGAAGACACTCAAGTGCTGAGGAGAGAGGTTGTCCAGAGCCCAGGGAATCAGCTTCCCCTCTGGCTCTTTCCCTGGTCTATCAACATGATCTGCAATATTTTAAAAGTTTAGAAATACATGTTCTTAGATTAAATATCACTCATAATTTTACCATAGAATTTTTATACTGTCATACTTTACTTGGACAAATCAGTATCAGACAGACTTTATTTTCTAAGATACACTCACTGCTTTTTGGAGGTGGAAGTTTCTGAAGTGACTCCTGAATTTGCTGGAGGGTCCTGGAGAGAGGTGTCAAGGCCACTAACTTGGCAAAGTCATTCTCACTCAGACAAGGAGTTGAGTCTGATAGGTGTACTGGAAAAATAAATCACCTATCATCAGTCTTCCAAGGATGCAAAAGTTCTCTGGACTAGGCTAAAAATGTGGTTTGGTTCTGGATTTTTCAACTGTGTTCCAAGTGACAGACGAAAACAACGAGAGATTGCTGTCTTATTTTATACCTGCATTGTGAGGTAGAAGCCTTGTATCTTCAGCGGTTTTGCAACAGGCTATGTCTGTCATGGACAGCCGTAAAGAGCCATGGAAGTCCTATAGAGATACATTACTTTTTTGGACCCATTTGGAGGTTTGAAATATGCCTTGCTCTGCCTCTGGTGATGCTGAAAGAAATCCTGGGTTGGATTTGTATTTACCTGTGTTGACCTGGTGTGTGTGCCATTTGCAGTAAGAGGAGCACCTGCCAAGTCATCTTGCAAAGAGCCTTCCCAATCACCTCTATGGAGGAGTGCCCCAAAAGCCTGGAGCAGGGCCCCCAGCACTTGAAGGGCAGGGTCTAGGAAAAAATAAACCTGAATTATATATAGACCACTGAAAGGAAAAATACACAGCATAATGGAGTTTCTGCCCTCTTGGGGAAGGAATACTAGTTGATAATATGTTACCATCTGCTGCTTCTGCCTTGGGACTGCCACTTGTATCCATCAACTCTTCACTGCCTGAACATTTGAAGGCAAGCAGCTCTTTAATCTGTTTCACTGTTTCAGCATCCAAGTTCTTCAAAAGTTCCTACAATAAACAAGTAAATGTGCATGCTTACATTGAATATGAATTGACATATGATTATCTGGATAATACTAGACAGGAGATTTTGCTGTAACTGTTCATTGACAAAGACATTTGATTTTGGATTCAAAAAGGTAAGTTCACAAGGTAAACTGCTTCATGAAAAAAGTGCATACTCTTAGGGCATCAGCCTGCTTGCACATGTTCCTGTAGAACTCCTGAGTTTCTTTGCAGAACCTGGCCAGCTGGGATGTCAAGTGCAAACTCTGGTCCTCCAGCTTGTCATACAACGTCCTCACATTGAACTCTTCAAGCTCCAGCCACCCTGCTTTGTACCCTGCTGGTAGGAGACTAAGTGAACTAACCACAACACAAAATATTTCTTGAGACATTCACAGTCATTTTATTTAATTTTATTTGGTGCATTTGAAAAATTTCCCTCCCAATTATCCAGTTATTCAAAATTATTTCTACTGGAATGATTGGTGATAGAAATGTAATTTTAAATGATGCTGTACATGGTGACCCAAAGTATGCTGAGCAGTGTGGTGGCAAATGACCAAAAAAATCAAACTATGATGTTTCATCACCTCCCCTGCAGACTAGCAGTTCCTCAGTTTCTGCCCCCTCTCCAGCTCCCTGATATCTCAGGATGTCTTGACTGCTCAAAAAAGACAGACACAAAAAACAGCCTAACCTAGAACTGCTAAAACAAATTACTCAGATAAACTGAGTAGTCAGTACAGATTAGTGGTACATTTATATAGATTTTCAATATTTCAGTACTGACCCCTGGTGGGTACAACAGTCCCCGACAGGGACACTGGGAGCTCCCAGGCTTCGCCACTTGGGCTTTGGCTTGGACAAAGCAGCCAGTCGGCCTTGTTCAGACTCCAGAATCAAGACAGATGCTGTCAGCACAACAATCAGCAGCACAACGGAACACAGGACTCCTGAAGGTGAGAAGACATCCCACACTCAGTAAAACTTTGTTCCAGAAAGTGCTTTCAAGGCATAAATTCAGATCTGATTTAAGAGCAGAAGTGTGGTATTTGGGGCCAATATGGAATATGCCCACCCCAAGCTGAGGTTCACCTGCAATGGTGCCCCAGTTGGGTAGAAGGTTAAGGCGTCTATGCCAGTGCACACCATGCCGCACTAGCTGAGATGGGGAGGAAGGCTGGAAAGCTGTTGTTGTGGGGTCACACTCAGTTCCCAGCTTGTTGACCACCACTACCAGACTCCACTCTGGAACACCATAATCCAGGAACACGTATTTTCCTGGCTCTGAGAACACATGTGCAAACCTGGTGTAGACATAGGAAGGGATAGGATACAATACCTAAGTTCTGTTAAACGCACATATTTTTAATAAGTAATGATTCCCAAGATCTATGGAGGGATACTCCAAACATTGATGACAGGTGCCATACCAAGAAGTGTTGAACTGGCTATGCCTAATGAGATAGCTTAGCCGTCTGAACATCCCAAAGTCCCAAGTGGGGTTACTGTTGAAGAGATGATCCTTCTTGTACACTGGAAAGTGACTGAGGTGGCGATCTAGGAGGAATAAACAGAAATTCAATCAGGTGAGATAGACACACTGTAGATACAGTCCATTCTTCCAAAAAAACCTCATGTTTTGTAAACTTGTGCGGTAGAAATAATAGGGCTTATGGGAAAAATGGGGCTGGGGCAGAAGACTCAAAACCGATAAAATTTCATAAACTCAAAAAAAAAGAATGACAAGCCATACAAAAATGCTAGCGCAATTAAAAACATCTTAAATACCTAAAGAAATAAAACAAATACTATAGTAAATATAGAACTTTACATTGAAAAAAGACAAGAAGTTTGCTTTGTGGAAGTGGGCGTAGTGAGTGGTTGAGGCTGATGAGTTACAAAGCAGATTTTGCGGCACTCACAGTTGTTAGAGCTAAACAAATCTCTTTTCTTTTTACAGTATTATCTGTTAGTGCACAATGTCATTTCCTTTATGCCTGCCGCGCTAGCGATGTTATATGTTCTTGTTCCTTTGAAAATGCTTTATCATTTCAAATTTTCCTCAGCACACAGTTTTTCTTTTTTGTTCACCACAAGGAAGTTTAACACTTAAATACTTAGTCATGTTGGGGATGCTGGGCTAAAGTTCTGGCAGATCTGCACAATATACACTTGCAGGGTGAAACACAAAATCAAATTGAAGCAGCAGTACCAATGACATTAGGAGCATTTTGTTTTCCTCCATGGCTCACTAATGTTGAGGTATGATAGTGTATTTTGCATCCATCTGCTGAACTCGCTGATGCAAAACATTATCATTTTGTGAAAAATCACGTATAAGATATTAATAATAAAAGTGGCTTACAGGTATAGTTGACTGTGAGCCTGAAGATGAGCATATCATTGAGCGAGAGGCAAACAATGGGGTTTGGAATGCGGGGCAGGGGAGTGGACACATGATAGTCTCTGTCATTGGTGTCCATGCTCGTGGTGGACCCCCTGTGAACGAATTTTACTGGTTCTGCAAATCAAGAAAAACTTTTCAAAACAAGCCTTTTGGACTCTGAACACAAAGCAGATGTTTACTGAATAAAGGGTTAACCTGAAAGCAATCTGTCAATCAGCTCTTTGTCAGTCAAGATCCACCCAAACACACCATCGTTGGCGAATTGTGCAAAGTGGACATTTCCAACAACATTGACATGGACATCGGGGCCTAAAACATCTGCCAGTATCTGAAGGAAAGAATAAATGTGCTAATGCTGTAATATAATCAAACAGGTGGATAAGTGAGACTAAGCATCACTTTTACAGCAAGCTTAAAAAATTGTGCATTTTTTACACCTCATTTTTTTGTCTCAGGATATTTTGGATCATATTGCACTTTTTTTAATGTGGATGTTACTTCATTAGCAAAGGCCACCTGGGACTTAATGTACAAGCAAGAACAGGAATAAGAACTGACAGGCCTGACTTGGATAGGAGGATTTGAGACTCTGCCTCGGCACAGCTCACCCTGGTGTGGACATGCTTTTCATCCCTGTCTCTGACCCTCAGCAGCAGTTGTCCATCTGCACCACGCTGAGCTGAGACCTGCAGTAACCTCAACATGCATGAGGCATTGCATATCTCCTCTGTTGACACGTAGCGCTCACACTGGCAGCTGGGGGACAGAAAAAAACCAAAAACAAGTAGGAGTGCAATATGGTTAGCTTTGCCTAGCTGAAAGATGAAGGTGATGGGTTATCATTGTTGCTCCACCACAGGAAAAGCAGAAGATTCAAAGGACAGAAAAACAAATCCTGAAACAGGATTTATAAACCCCATATTTTAGAGTTAACACACTCACATTCCCAGCTCTACATCAAGGGCCCCTCCTTGAGTGCCGCAGGTGATGTTACACAGATGAAGGGAAGGGGACACACAGCGCCTTGTTGAGGCCATGCGCACCTGTCCTGCCCCACAGCGCTCATTGACCTGGAAGAGGTAAATCATTCAATATATGAATAATATGGTTGTGAACAAGCCATAATTTGGTGACTGTCCATAATTATCCATACTGACCTCAGGCTGGCAGTCCATTGTGCTGTCAGCATCACTGCTCCTCTGGTCTAGCTTATTGTAGAACACAAAGCCAGTTTTACACAAACATGACCCATCCGAATGCTGGAAGGCTCTATTTTGGCCAATGCAAGTACAGGACAATGCCCCTGATGAGGAAATATTTTGTCAAATGTTATATATTTTAAGTCACAAAGTTAGGAAGAAGACAGCCATTTATGTCAGTGTATAGGTCTGTATATTCAGATTTCCATTAATAAAATTATAATAATGCATGGCAGATATAATGTATTCTTTCAAATCTTATTTTTCTCACACATAATACTAATTTAAACTGCACAACTCACAAGTATCACCCCAGTCCTGACTCTGAAGGTGGTTTGGTTAAAATGCCAGTTGAACTCTGTAGGAAGTTCTTTGGATTATAGACCTACAGTTCTGCAGGATGGCTTGTTGCTGGGTGAACAGCTGTTTTTGATTTAAATCATTTATCATTTTTACTGTGTTTTATATAAATTATTCAGAATAATTCATAAAATCTGTAACATTGCCAGCTGGTTACTAAAATTCACTTAATCAGTTCAGTGTACTTTTTAATTTTTATATAGAAATTGTCAACAATCCTTGGCGATGGTGAGGATGAATTCTGGAATGTGACAGGTATATTATAAGGCATTTGGGTAATATTTAGCTGTTGATAATACCACATCATGTTTGTACTTCCATGGGTCGTTGTTCAGTGAGTGGCAACAAACCCATATACCCATAAATATCACATTCTGGGGCATATTCTGTTGAGATTATGGTCTTGCCTACTAAGCACTAGTCTGGATGGAGCGTAAGAAGCCCACACCTGGAAATGAGAATGAGGAACTGCCACAGGGGAAACAGGCTCTCTGCCCAGGCAGGTGGTTAAAGGTGTCCACAGGACAGGTGTGGCAATCCCCAGGGTTTTCAGCCCTGGAGCTGTTGCCATAGGAACCAGGAGGGCAAGGAACAGGAGTGGGAGAACCCAGGGGGCAAATGTAACCAGGAGAGCACACATGAGCCCAGTATTGCTCTGTTGCTGGAAGACAAATAACACCACTAATCCATTTCACCAACACAGCACAATGAAAGCCTAAGCATCTGACTCCTGAACAGTGCTTAAACAATGAAGCTACTGCTTATAATGGGTAATTCCAGGAATTAATTGTCAAGAATCAGTCAAATTTTAGTTGAACAAAAGTATTTTAGAGATTGTTGTAGAATAATGTAAAAAAAGAAAGAACAGCCAGGCAATTTATAAAGACAGTGACACAGTACTTCAGAATGAGATGTTCCTAGACTGCAGGTAAGGAGATCCTTGGGAGATCTATAGACTCTAGGGGACTGTGGTACCCAGATCAGCCTCACCTGGCGGGCAGTAGTGTCCAGAGGGGCATGGCAGACAGTGAGGGTCAACAGATAGGCCAAGTCTATATGTTCCAGCTTCACAGGGTCTACAACTTCCATCCCTGGAAGTCCGAAGGCCACTAATGTTGAGAGGACTGAAGCCCCCGTCACAAAGACTCTGCTCAGAGCTATTAGATGGACAGTAGTGTGGGAAGGTACAGCTGCAAATAGGAAAAACATGGTTACTCATATCAGAAAACGACTGGTAAATGATATGGTATTTAAAGCAGAATTTCAAATGTACACTATACTATACAAACAGCAGAAAATGACTTCAATATTAGTGCAATAAATGCAACAACATGAACTTGACTGGGACGTACACCTGTTGTGGTTTGTTGTACGTGCCTGACCCCTCTGGGCAAAAGTACCCTGCAGGGCACTCTGTGGGCTCCCCAGTCATTGGGCCACAGAAAGAGCCCGCTCTACATGGAATCTCAGTTACTGCACCTGAGTTGGGGTAGCACAGGGATAGAACACGGGAAAGGGTTAGAGGGTGATTGATAGTATGAAAAGCTGAGAGACAGTACAGGAGACTGGACACAACATAGTGGTCTATTGTATGTTATGGAGCAGAATAGGGCTGGGACTCAGACTTGACCATGTTAATCTAAAGAGAGTAGATGTGCACCCCTAGCACTGTGCTGTACCTGTGGGGCACTGGAATGAGGCCTGACAGGGGATTCCCTGAATGTTAGGTTGGCCGGTAACCCAAGGATCAGGACAATAGGTGCCAGGGGAACATGGTTGGCACTGATCAGGTGTGGCAGCCCCAGGCTGTGGTCTCATAGTTCCTGCTGAGCACAGAACTGGAGGACCCTTTCCACTGCACCAGAATCCAGGCGGGCATGGTGAACTACTGAAGTTCAGAAGTCCTGCAAAACAAACAGTCATTGCTTAAGCTAGCTACTGGTTGCCAGCATGAAAATCAAAGAAAACAGAATTTTATGTAAAAATTTCAACATTAATTCCCCCTAACCTGTGGAGTTGCAATGGAAGCCAGGAGGGCAAGAGTGGCACTCCTCCTTGCTGCCTGCCCCAGAGGTTGATCTGTAGGTATAGAAGGGGCATTCTTTTGGCCCTGCCCCTTGCTGAGGGTCTGTGCCAGGCAGCCCATCACAATAATGGCCAGGTGGGCACAGGTACAGGGAAGGATCACCTGCAGGAAAACAATGTTGTTTGCTTATTTGAATTGAGGCATATGTAACCTTAAGATACTGGCAATCTTAATTTTCTTGTTGTCTCAAATTAAAAAAGACAAATCAAAAAACAATTTAAATTGTTGTATAAGCTTCATCCAAAGGTGGACTGAAAAAAGAAGCATTGCTTAGATTTTAACTCTAGCCCACCCTCTGTACGTTATGAACAAAGTTAAGGTACCATTGTATCAATTACATGGTATCAACGCAGCACTGACCTTCTCGGCACCAGTGTTTTGGGGGACAGGGCAGGCAGTCCTGGCGGCTGCTGGCTCCACCAGCAAGACGTATTGTGTTAACTGGACAAGCCTGAGGTACCACCGCACCCTCTGGGCAGTAGAACCCTATTCAAATAGTTAGGATCACTCTGGATTCCCATAACTCTACAGGTAATAATGCCTCTGCTAAAAAATGACCACACTTGTAGAAGGAGGCAGCCTCCTCTTTCCCACCTGCTGGACAGGGGCCAGAACACTCCGCCCTTCCTTGGCACTGGCTCCAGTTTTGCAGGGGCACCCCTTGGGGGGCAAACTCAGAGCTACCAGAGATACAAATATATCCTGCAGCACAGAGCCCCTGAACCCTGCCCAACCTGCAAGGTCAAGAAACAGATAAAAAACCTCAGCAGACAAGCAGGTAAACATAGCCAACACACAAGTATAAAACCTCAGTGAATTCATCAACAATAGTATAGTTTTGAAAACAGATTAAAACAGGCTAGCTACATAAACAAGTAAGTCAGTAAAATCAATGTAATCTATGATACAGATTCTAGGTGGGTGAAAATTCTTGTCTTCCTGTATTGTCTACATTTGGGCTGGAAGCAGAATTACCTACAGAATCTCCCTGGGGAACAAGGCAAGCACTCTCCTTTGTCCTGTAGCCCCCCAACCTCCAGTGGCGTGAAGGTGCCATTGGGACACAGTACAGGTACTACAGTTGCTGAGACAATTGACACATTATTGTGAATAAGACATGGGAGTAGGAATGAGGTCTTTGTGTGTGTGTGTGTGTGTGTGTGTGTGTGCGTGCTTTTTACCTTCAGAACAGTAGGAGTGGTGAGGGCAGGGCTTTGGCTCTTTCATAGATACCTCTGCACAGTAGAATCTAGGTGGGCAGGGAGTGCAACTCATAGCACCAGTCTGGGCCTGGTATGCTCCTACTGGGCAGGGAAGGGGGATGGCAGAGCCTTCTGGACAGTAGTGACCCTGGTTTAAGGCAGATAACTTTTTTAATCAGTCATATGTACTCTAAGGGAAAAAGGATGAAGAGATTCTGACCTTAGGGCAGAGAAGGGCCTCAGGGGTAATAGAAGAGAAGCCTGGAGGGCAGTAGAAACCAGCAGAGCAAGGACCACTTGGGGAATGCTGCCCCAGACTGGCACAATAGTGACCTGGCAGACAGGGCAAGCAGCTGTCTAGAGATGATGCTCCTACAAGGAAAACATTATTCCAACATTAGAAATTCAGTCCTTGTTGAAATTATTGTTATTGTCTGCATTTGCATTAATATTCCGTAATCGTTATTATACAATGACTTTCATTAAGAACCTCTGTTCTCCTTCTTAAAAAGTTTGAAGCATGATCGTACCCACCAGTAAGGTTCTGGAAACTTCCAGCAGGGCACGGAAGAGGAGATAAAGTCCCAGTGGGGCAGTAGTGTCCTGAAGGGCAGGGGCCATTTCTGGGAAAGCTGGGTGAACTCTGGGGAGTAGAACTCATTGCCCCACCCTGGCAAAAATATCCATGCTGGCACTGGCCTGGTGACAAACAAGACTGGGATGTATGAGCTGGGACTAATACTTTCTATAGGAGATTAAAGGCATTAGTCATTTTGTTCATACAAAGGTTTGGAATACGTCTTTGTCCTATTTTGACAGTGACTGTTGACCTTGAGGCTCAGATGTTCCAGGTGAGCTGCAGTACAGGCTGGGAGGGCAGGGCACACAGGTAGAATGGTCCTGGGCCCCAATTTGCTGGCTCATAGTCCCAGGAGGGCACGGCAGTGGTGAGGATGACTGAGTAGGGCAATAATGTCCTAGGGACCATATCCACAAACAAAACAGAGGAACCATCAGTACCTCAGTTACCTATTATCTCAATGTTTGTGTCAGCTACTGTAACAAAACAATCACTTCTTTTTCTGGCAGCAGGAACAGGGAAGCAACCAGATGTGACCTGCAATACAATCTAATAACGCAATAATCCATACTTGGGATTTGAAAGGAATCTTACCTGCTGGGCATGAAAGGGGATGCTGTGTTCCAGAGGATGTGCATGTGGTGCCAGCTGGGCAAGGCAGACAGCGGGCAGCACCAGGTGCCAGGCTGTAGAAGCCAGGCTCACAGGGCACCTCCACAGCAGTGCCGAGAGGACAGCTGAACCCACTAGGGCACAAGTACCCCTGGAGTCTGTCTACAGGGCGAGGGGTTGAACTCCCCCCCAAACACACATACCTGTTTGAATGTTAAAATAATTAAAATAATGAAGTCATCTAAAGATAAATTTTGATTATAGTAGATTCATAAAGTGGATTTGCACAGGGTTCAATATTTAGTTACACTGATGATTTATGACGGCAGTAGAGTAGGTGCATAGAAGCAGAACTGAAAAACTAGAAAACAGATCACAATACTTAGGTGTTCAAGCAGAAATATTGCAAAAGCATATCGGGTCAGTATGAGAAAAATAAGTGGCATAGTCTGTGTAAAACACAAGGATGTGAAACCATGCAGCAGATCACACTGTTGTAACCAGGAACAAGGTCTTTACATCAAATTTCTTCAGTAAAAATGTGCAGTTGTGTAAACAAATATACTACTATTATATACAACTATAAACTAATATAACTCAGGTCTTATTATGTCAAGAAGCCACTTGTCATTGGATTATGTTAGTGATCTCAATACCCGGCATCACAGAGAGCAGCCTCTGAGATGTGGACCAGTCCTGGGCGGTCACAGAAGTGCCCAGGAGGGCAGGGCTGGCACTGCCCTGCCTCTCCTAGTCCCTGGGAACTTGAGTAGGATCCTGGTGGACATGGCCTGGGGTAGGCTGTTCCCACTGGGCAGAAGTGACCAGGAGGGCATAAATCAGTCCCAGGAGACTGAATCTGGTAAATTACAATAAAGGCACTATAATCAATGTTATGTTGTCAAGCTAAATACTAACACAGTGTATAAAGAACTTCAATATTTATGGTTCTGACCTTGTGTCCTGTAGCATTCGGGCTACTGGCTCCAGGGTGACAAAGATAGCCTGTTTGACAGAGCCCAGTAGGTGATTTGAGGCCATGGTGGGCACAAAACATGCCTGTGCACATAAAAACATAGCATAGGGTACATTGCGAATACTGGCAGGAGACAAAGGTAATTCCTTCCATAACTGCCCTCTGATGGCTCTTCGTAGGCTTTATGATGCCACTGTTGGTTAACATCTCTCTACCAGACTGTTAGAAACAACAGGGTCAGATAGGAGTGCTCACCCGCTGGGCAGAGATGGCAATCCTCCAGCCTAGCAGCTCCAGGCTGGGGCCTCACAGTGCCTGCAGGGCACGGGAATGATGTACCCACTGCTGAGCCAGGGGGGCAGAAGTGCCCCTCAGGGCAGAGTCTAGGTTGAATTCCATTGCCTACATAAACATCACAAGATACAACAGTGCACCATTCAACAGTCCATCTTGAAGTTAGAGACATTTTGCTCTGTACGTTTTAGTCCTATATAAATTGTTGTAATTCAGAGGCCCCACCCACCCTCACAGACACTCCCTGCAGGGCATATGACACAGTCTTCTTGACGTTTGTTTCCAGGCAGGAGGCCAAATGTCCCTGGATGGCAGGGCATGGGTGACTTGGTGCCATGTGGGCAGTAAAATCCCTGAGGACACAGGCTCTGCTCAGGTCCACTGGAGCCCCAGTCACAGTAGAATCCTGGTGAGCATTCACCTGTGGCCAGGGGTTAGACTCATCAATTTAGTCTAGGTTCATAAGTCATGGCTAATCCAGATGTATATCTTCTGCATTACTGTTACATTCCAGTCTGATCTAGAGTAGCTTGGAAAAGGTAGAAGAAGAGCCCTACCTGCTATAACTCCCAAAAGACAATAGACACCATGTGGACAGGGAATGCCAGTGTGGTTGTCAGTGGGTCTGGGCTCCTGTGCCCCCCCATAGCAGAGGAAGCCTGGAGCACAGGTTCCCGAAGGCTGAAGCAGCCCAGCTGACCCACAGAAGTAGCCCTCAGGACACAGCAGGCACTCCTCTAGGTGGAACAGGGGTATGGGATTTCAAAGAGAGTGGTAAAATTGACACTAATATAGTCCATAGCTGAGTCACCAAAAGCACCTAATAGAGTCTTTAGTGTCTAATTATATCATATTAATGAAAAAATATTACATCGATATTTAATTTAATGCTGGTTGTCAGCAGTATGGCAACTGGAACAGCTCACCTGCACTGGTAAGCCCCTGGACTGAGCTGTAGGTACCCCTGGGGCAAGGGCTGAGACCAGTCTGACAGTAATGCCCAGATGGGCAGGGCACTGGAGTGGTGATGCCACCAAGATTCTGGGCAGAAGCATTGCAGTGGTACCCAGGTGGACATGGCTTGCAAGCTGTCTGGCCCTCCAAGTCCTGGAATGAGTCTGTCACCAACATAGACACTCGATAAATCTCAGCAATGGCTCAACAATAAATTACCATACAGACATGTGTGATCAGACTCAACGTGGTTTAATTAAACTTGAATGACAGGCCACCAGCCTATGCCCCAGCACACCTCTCAGGTCCCAGCTGAGTGTGAACCCATGAGGTCAGTCAAGTTCAAGTATAGGTATTTAATTAGACACTGGTTGAGATGCTCTCTGGAGAAGCAAAGAAAAAACTGAGCAGTACTGAGTTGTTTTCTACACTGAAAAGTCAGATAATATTCCAGTTAGGAGCTAAAAGTAACATATCTCATTGGATAGATATCAAGGATATTTAGATGGTACCTTGGAGGCAGAAAATGCAGTCATCTCTGCTCCTCCCTCCTTTCTCAGCCCGATGAGTGCCTGGGGGGCATGGCGTGGGGATGCTACAGCCACTTTCACAGTAGTGGCCTGGGCTGCATATACCATTTACTGGGGTTGCGCTTTCTGACCCCTCCAGGCAAAAGAAACCTTGAAATACAGAGGGAGGATTTTAATTTTTAAAAAAACTAAATCTTAAGCCCTGGTTTTGTGTTGTCAGTTCTCACCTGGCAAACAGGGACCAGTGACTGCTGTCAGGCCTGGTTCTGAGCAGTAGAACCCAGGGCTACAGTTCCTGCACTGGGTGGGTTCACTTAGACCGGCTAGCTCACTGTAACCAGGACATAGCATCATTTCATATGGTCTTCATGGACTCATTGCAGATATTTACTAACAAAAGAGAATAATGTCTCAAAAAGTAAACATAAACTGAATTTTTTATGTAGTCTCCTGGCTAGTAGGGATAACTGGTAGCATAGTACTTAGACCTATGTTCCAATTCCACCTCTGTCAGTAGTTTCCCCATAATAATGTACTTGCTGAGTAAAAATTACCCAGTTGTATAAATGGGTAACTTTTTAGTAGACTAAATCAAGTAGAAAACTTTTTAGTTTGGGGGGAAAAAGCTTTAGCTAAATAAATAAATGTAATGTAGTTTATTCCCAACCTGAAGGTTCCCTTGAGGCAGGGCTTTGGTGTTGAGCTGCCTGTTGGGCAGTAGAACCCAGGGGGGCATAGTCCACCCATGATCCCATCAGAGGGGGCTGGTAGTGAAGACCCTCCAAAACACAAAAACCCAGCAATGCACAGACCAGTGGGAGAAATGTTTCCTATAGATGGGAAGAAAAACCATGAAAGACAAAAAAATTTTAAATAATACATAAAACTTATTAAAAATGCTATGTATTAATGATTATGCCATTTTATATATGCATTTATTTGTAGATGGTTAGTGAAAGGAAATATCCTGGCACCTGATCCTTTACAATACATCCCAGGGTCACATAAGGTGCAGTCTGTAACTGTGGTCAATCCAGAGTGGTTGCCATAACTGCCAGGGGGACATGGCCATTGTGTGGCTGTTCCAGTGGGGCAGTAGAAGCCTTTCTGGCAGGGTATGGGCTGCGTCGTAGCTGTCAGAAGCAGTAAAGTGAGGTGCCATTCTAGGAAACAAACACAGTCTCTCATAAATGCTGGAGTGGAGAGGTAATACCAACCTTCCTCCTGGCAGAAGTATCCAGCGGGACACACTTTGCATTCTTCCTGGCCCTCACTGGCCTGGTAGCTGCCTGGACTGCATGGCTGTTCCACAGGGCTCCCCTGCAAGATGCACACCGCTCCTCAGTTAGCACACTTGGTGATGCAAGCACAGCAACTGCAGGAGGTGGGGAAGTGACTCACCTCTCCACAGTGGTAACCCACTCTGCATATGTACTCCTGTGGTCTGGCAGACAGCTGCCCCCCTGGGCAGTAGTGCCCTGGGGCACAAAGACCACTAGGCTTCGCCAATCCCCTTTGAGCACAGAAATAGCCAGGTGGGCAGGGCAAACACTCGTCCTCTTCTGATCCACCTGGAGAGCCTTTCAGAGCAAGCAGGAAAAAGATGAGAGCAATAGCAGCAACAGTGTAAACCCCGCTCCATTAGTACAACAATTACAGCACCTGGGCCCAATTTAAAAAATTAAAAACACTGCAAAAAAGGCAGCCTGCTTTGGACACACAAAACCACAGGTATTCTGGTTGTAGCTTACTCCTTAGAGTGCCCATAGGGCAGGGCACAGGATAAGCAATACCAAGGGGGCAGTAGTGTCCAGCCGGACAAGGAGAGGGCCGGGGGTTTGTACTGCCTCTGGGGCAATAGTAGCCAGCAGCACAAGATCCTGCTGGGGCAAACAAGCCTACACGGTCACAGTACAGGCCTTGTTCACATGGATGGGGCTGAGCAGATCCCATCGGACAATAGAAACCTGCAAGACAGAGACAACAGTAAGGAGGAAAACATTATGTAAATTATATTTTTCATTAGTTTAGTTGTTGCAAATGGCCATCTCAGGTTAATAAAAACAGCTTCACAATACAGTGATGAAACAGAAATTATAATAGACATGGTAATACATACCCCTGGGGCAAATATCACCTTGGAAACCAGAACTTTCAGTAGCTGTGGAATTCCACTGAGTTGTAGCACTCATGCTGTCATTAGTGCTACCTTCTGCAACAGTAAAGACATTGTCACTTACCAAGTAGCAATCATGGGCAATCTTGACAATATTTGTATGGAACAAAGTAGCCAGAAGAAAAGCAACTGATGGGTCGATTTCTAAGAACTGCTGTAGAAGAGTTAGAGAGGCCAGCTCAATTCTTGATAAAACTTGATAATTGGAGGCCTTGTGGAAAAGAGTGCCTTTCAGAAAGTGTGCTCAAACTTTTGAGTGGTAGTTTAGCTCCCCCAAGGTGTTACTGTGACAGCATTCCCACTATCCTGTGGAGGTATGGGTAGTCACTTGGCTTTGAACCATTTTTTTTCTTGTGTACCAACCTTAGAAGTTTCCTCGGTTTCAATCTTTTTTTCCCCATTTATGTTCACATTTCTAACTCATGCAATGTTGCTATAACTTATAGATCTTCTTGCTGGCATCTGTGCTTCAGAAATTATTTCATTCAGCATACTTCCCTTGAAAAATGACTGCACTGAATCATTTTTAAAAATGTCATCATTAAATTTGAATAATGCATGTGACCTCTTTAGATGAAAAAGGGACTTTTAAAGCATGCTATGATTATTAACATTTTGCTGTAACAAAAGTAGAGAAAAAGAACACACAGAACATAGAACAATGTACAACTGGCTCCCCATTATTCTGTCTGCTGTGTGCATAATGTACCAAGTATCTTATAGTACAGCACTGCGTTACATCCCACGCTAATACAATGCCCCCTCTTTTGTTGAGACAGAGCCAATAATGTGATCTGAAGTTCATGCATGTTTGTTTCTATGAATGTTCGGCTACATAAAGAATTTTATCCATTTATTGCACAGGAACCCCCAACATGGAGTGTAGTGTAGAAGAACACGGTATATAAGGAATCTCACCTAGAATTGTTTTTTTGTACACCCAGCCACGCAGGACATGCTTCCTGCTGGTGGCCGACAGAGTGACTTCATGGAAACAGCCAGACTGGAAGTGTTTTGCCAGTGGTGTGGCAGAGGAAGCACCCCCAGTGCAGTAGTAACCAGGGGAGCACCGGCCTGAAAAGAGTGTCACAGCACCCATCTGTACAGGCTCCCCTCTTCACAGGAAGCCATGTCAAGTCAGAACTGCTGTCAGCACACTGTATGACATCCCCATACCTGATGGCAATGTTGAGCCTGAGGAGTTGCAGTATAGTCCCGGAGGGCAGCGGAAGCAGTTAGTCCAGGAAGTGGCACCCCTGTCTGGGAGGTAGGTACCAGCAGGGCAAGGCAGAGGGGCACTACTACTGTGAGGGCAAAAGTGTCCGGGGGGGCATAGATCCCCAAAAGACTGAGAAATGGGAGTGGGCTCCGTAGCCCCAAGAGAGCAGTAATGACCTTCCAAGAGCAGAACAAGACATAATAACATGTTAGCACAGCCACTCATAACTAATTATATTGAGTTTATTTGAATTTCCACAGGACTCTTGGAACAGAGCCTGCAATAACAATTCACAGTGCCTTGGGTGCATTCAGTGTACTGGTGTACTCCAGTGCTGTGGACTAAGCCTGAACAGAATTGACTTGTTTCCTAATAATCAGCGGCCATCAGAAAGGAGGACCAGTGGTACAAAGTTAGATGAATTTTGGAGGGTGGTGAAGCCAGCGGTGGTGGGGCCTCACATGACAAGACTGATTTGGCAATTCAAAGCTGTTAATGAATGTGTGTGCACGGGAGTGCATGTGATTGCCTTGTTGTGGACAGCTGTCCCATCCACGTAGTACCCTGCCTCATGTCATATGCTTCTAGGATAGGCTCTGCATTGGACAAGCAGAGGTTTGCTTTTGAGAGGTGCTGTTTGGATGCTGCAGGCCATTCCCTGAACATTGTGTGTTCAAATAGCAAACAGTGTGTTCATCACCAATACCTACTGGCACATGTGACACAACTCAGGTAACACAGACCTGCCATGCATGGCCCAGAGGGCAAGCTGAGACCACTGTCCATGCAGTAAGTCCCCGGTGGGCATAGGGAGCAGGCCAGTGAAGACTGCAGTCCACCAGTCCACCCCACAGTTCCCACAGGGCAAGGCAGTGGTTCAGAAGAGCCCTCCAAGCAGTAAAAACCTAAATAAAAAATTGAGTGAATAAAAAATATTTTAACAACATAGTGATGCTAATGTTGTTTATGCATTATGATTTTTTCCACACGCAAGTATTCAAATCATTCTAAAATTTTCTCAGGACCTGTTTTTCACGCATATATTTTATCACATTTAGTGTGGGATGGAGGAAGTGTAGGTGCAAATTTCTGGGGTGCTGTGTTACCTGGTGGGCAGGTGCTGCATGTGGGCTGGCTAGGCAGAGGCTGGTAAGATCCAGAGGGACAGGGAGAAGGTGTTACACTGCCAGACGGACAGGCGTGGCCAGGCCTGCAATGGAGATCTAAAACCAGCACAAGGGAGCAGCAAGTAAGAGATGCAAGGGATAAATTTGCACACTTACACACATATCACTGCAACCTGACTGAATAATTCGGATAACAGTGGCAGTCTGTAGAGCCATACTATAAATAGAACATCGGGTGCTGAGCTGACCAGCATTGTACACTCCCAGGTAGCAGTGGGAGAAAGGGTCTAACTGTGTTTGCATGGCTCAGAAGCCAGTTACAAGCATCAGATTGGAGTGCTTATTTCCTGGTCTTGCTGCTGAAAAGTTTAAGCCCAGTTGAAAGGTGCTCATATAAGAGCAGTACCTTGCTGTTGTGATGATCCAGAACCTGCTGGACAATACCGTCCCTCTGGACACTTCAGATCTGCTGATCCCAGGCCCCACTCAGGACAGTAGAACCCTGGGGTGCAGGGGTCACATTCCTTCTCTGACTTGGCACCATATTTGCTAAGAAAAGTGCCTGTAATAAAACAAACAGATTAAATACCTATTGTGTTAATATTTTGATTTCCTTCATTGCACTGAAGTATTTTTGGTTGGGAGACCTGGGGGGCAGGGTCTCGGGTATGAGGTTCCACTGGGACAGTAGTGCCCCTTTGGACAGATGGCTCCCCCAGCTTGGTCCAGTGGAAAATCATTATCTTTGTGGTTGGACACATATGTGCTAATTCCTGACAGGAAAAACAAAACACAATCGAGTATCAGCGATGTCATTGGTAATAATAGCAGTCTGTAGTGATCATGAACTCCTGGTTGTGCCCAACATTCAGACTTGGCACCTGTGGTGTTTGGGGTAGGTGAGCTGGTCCCAAGTGTGCAGTAGTGTCCTGGCCAGCAGAGTCCAGAGGGTGAGTCCAGCCCAAATCCTGCACAATAGTTGCCAGGCGGACAGGGCACACATGTGTCTCCAGATGCTGCCCCTGCACATTCAAGACATCACATCTTATTCTCAGTGCAACTTCAAAATACAATTTCAACCAGAAAGGCCAGGGTAGGACAGGGTAACTCAATTTAAGCTACTTTTACTACTAAGTTGCAATTAATAAAATATACATAATACAGACATACTTCAATTTATTCACAAGTGTTGTCCTCTGAAATCCTTAGACTGAGCCATAATAAATGCAACTACTCTGTAACACTTGCATTTATCCAGCTATCCATCCCCAATAATCTCATCCAATGCAGGGTTGTGGTCAACAGGAGCCTATCCGGTGGGCATGAGGCAATGTATACCCTTATTACCATACCACTGACTATAATTAAAAACTTCAAGCTACATTAACAGTAAAAGCAAAAGTCATTCAAAATGACCGAAATTAAAAATGTGATCTCCATAGCCTTTGACTGTCATGGTCCTGGTCAGTAAAAGCCGGTAAAAAGAATACCTGATCATAATCTGCCCTTCAGAACTGTCTATAAAAAGAGACTTATAGTCAGTTCAGAGAATCCCTCTTGCATTGTTTGTTTAAGTGTACCTGACCACCTCAGGTCCTGTTCCTGAGTATCCTGTCTCGTGCCTTATCAAAAGATGGGTTTCACTTGAAGATTGCACGTTGTTGTTAATAAACTTTGCACCTGGATTCACCCACCAATCATTTGTGTTTGTAAACCAATTGAGCGCATCACCATACCCAGTGTTTCTCAACTTTTCTGACCTTTTCCTTACTTTTTAAATTATCAGCATAATCAATTAAATTTTTTTAAAGAATTAATGACTTTAATGCATTGATTTTTACACATTACCCTCAATATATTAATGGACTGTTTTGTGCAAAAAACTTGTCTATTGCTATAATACATAACTATACTTTGTCAGACTTTTCACTTTATTGTTTTCCTTTGAGCTACATTAAAAATAAAATAACAGAAAAAAAACGTTCTCTCCATAATCTCCTTTTAATCCTGATTTCTGACCAATTCATTCTATAAAGATGTATAATATTTCTCACCAACACTTAGGGACATCAGGCAGAAGCCATAGTAAGTAAATAATTTCCTTGAGGTAATCATAGTGCAAAGATTAAGTTCATTAAAAAAACTTTTCTTCTTTCTGCACCTTCCAAAGGGTTGAATGTTCCAGGAGGGCAGGGCAGCATGTGACTGGTTCCTTTTGGGCAATAGAACCCAGGGGAGCACAACCCACCACTGGCACCCCCAGTTGGCTGTGGGAAAACAGCACCCTGGATGCACAGGTACCTGAGAAGAGACATCAAGCCTCCATCCATTTCCAGGCGTTAAACTTAAATCAGTAAGGTAACAGTTTGACTAGGATAAGTGGATGCAGGGGAAGACATGACTGAGTTAGGGGGGGCACATGCCACCCACTCACCCAGGTGAGCAATCCCCTGTGGGGGCAGAAAGCCCCAGGGAACCACAGTATTTTCCTGGAGGGCAAGCCTCACATCCCTCGGGACTGGACAAGCCAACAAGAGTTCCTAAGGTACCCACAGGACATGGGAACGCTAGCCCAGTGCTAGATCCTGTAGAGGGAACACAGAAGTGAAGACATCGACTCCTTCCATAGCAAGTTTCATAGAGTCACAGCGGTTGAAGTGCTACCTTCAGGGCAGTAATGTCCTTTAGGGCATAGAGTTGGTGTGTGTGATCCCAGGCCTGCACAGAAAAATCCCATGGGGCAGGAAAGACACTCAACCTGTACAAAAAAAGTATTTCCTGTAAAGTTTTGTGAATAATGCTTATCTGAATTGTCATCATGACATTTTTGCATTTCAAAAGGCATGAGGCATTATTCCAGTCTCTCTGCCCCACTTGCCTGCTCAGGTTGGTCCTGATAAGTCCCAGGAGCGCAGGGGATCTGAAAGGCACTGCCCACTGGACACATATACCCTGGGGAACAGGAGGGTGAGGCAGGGTGTCCAACTGTTTGCCTTGAGGGGCAGTAATGACCAGCTTGGCAGGGCTGAGAAGGAGCAGATAGGCCCCACTCATCACAAGAAAATCCTGAGACACGCAGAATAATACAAACATTATCCATCCACACCAACTACTGATACTAAGAGACATCTAGGAGTCACATTGTTTCTCTGTCCCTTCCCAGTGTCAGTGCTTTATGGATTATCATTTGTTTATATATTAAATTTTAATGCATACTAGAAATAATGTCAAAAATCTCATAAATGTGACTTTAATTCAAAAGTGTTTGTCTGAGTGGATCTGTGAGAGGAGCACTCGCCTGCAGGACAGGGAAAACAATCAGAAAGTTCCATATTCCCAGTGGCATTGCTGTACCACCCAGGAGGACATGGTTTAGGAGAGGTGGAGCCCTCAGGGCAGTAGTGTCCAGTGGGGCAGCCATCTTCAGAAGTAGGGGATGTGGCTCCACCCCTGCAAAAGTGTCCCGCAGCACAGGGGCCAGAGGGTGCACTCAGCCCCAATGAGGCGCAAAATTGGCCTGTGTAGTAAGAATAGTTTTTTACACACTCCACCAGAATGTCCTGAAATGCTCCTGCAAACACTGGACTATGCGATATGAAAGAAGAAAGGTGTGTAGCTGCACTGAACTGGAAGGTCCATGGTGCAAAGACCTTGCAAGAAGATTTGTCACTAACATTTAACACAAAATAGAAAGATTTACTTGAATGATCTGTCCTCCCTCCAGAACTCAAGTAGACATTTTACAGCCAGCAGTTCAGATGCCTTTCTGTGTTACCTGGAGGACATGTTAAGCAATCTTGCAAGCTGCTTGCCCCAGAACGATGGTTAAAAGTTCCTTTTGGACATGGATACTCAAACTTGGCACTGGTTCCTGGTGGACAGTAGTATCCAGTCGGGCATTCTTTTCCTTCATAGGAAGAACTGTTCCTAGGACAGTAGTACCTTAAAATAGAGGAAGAAAAGCATAGTGAAAAGTGTGATTTGTAGCCCCTGCCAGCTAAAATTATGCACAAATGATGACATGTTGTCAAACCCTTGTGAACAGATGCTGCAGCTGCCCTGGCCCATTTGAGTGCTGATGGTCCCCTCCGGGCAGGGCTGTGGTGAGGCTGCCCCCTTGGGGCAGAAGTGGCCTGTGTGCACCATGCAGAAAAGGAGTTAGACAGGAGGTGTTCAAGGCATGCTCTTGGGGCACACTTGTGCAGGATCCTAGCCTCCTGGTTAAGCCTTCTCAGTCAGTAGAATCACTATGATCATATGTTTATATTTAATTTATCTTGGTTTACATTGTAGTCAGAAGTAAGCAAAGGGGGTAATGTGCAAACACTTGTAATAAGTAAGTAAGTGATGATTGGTCTTGTTTTTTCTGTCAGTTTACCTACAATACAGGGCCCTCCTTTGCTGTCTCGGACTGGTGCATTGGGGAGCACTGCCCCTTGCTGGCAGTAGTATCCTTCCCAGCATTCCCCTCTGGGTGAGGTCAGCCCAGGCGTATCACAGAAATGGCCCGGGGAGCAGAGCAGACAGTCTGCCTAAGGAAAATTTCAGAGCAGGTTTTCTGCATATCCTGAGAAGTCAGTTTACATCCTTCTGTGGCTGTGATTTTCTCCAGAGAAATATCCAAGTAATTTTTCACAAGTATAGATCTATAGGCTCCTCCTAGAATTTGATCTTCCAAATTGCCGATCACAAGTTTCATCGCTTAACTGCCATGTGAGCTGGGCTTGAACTTTCAGTGACAATCAGACAGTGTTACTGGAAGACCTGAGGGAGACTGATAGTTAAATCATAAGACAAACACACATGTGAGGTTATCTTGGTCAGGTTACTGAAGGTACCCTCAGGACAGGGCTTGGGATCCGTCGTCCCAATGGGGCAGTAATGACCAGCAGGACATGGCCCCCCCTCTCCTGAAAACAAACAAATGCCACATACTTCACAACACACATCACTGATGACTCAACATCTCCCATGCCAAGTCCATGTGTTAGATCTCTGCAGGGTTTTAATAAGGGTGAAGCTAGCAATCAGTTTGCTCTTTATGTCTCAAGGATAAAACTAAAACCTGCACTGTACTAAGAGCTGGAATATGACAGTAAAACCAACATGCATGTGGAGCTACCTGGAGCACCATGGTGTGGCTGTGGAGAGGTGTTCCCTTGCTTGCAAAAGTAACCTGCCGAGCAGAGTCCAGACATAGTACTGGCATTCCTCAAGGAACAGAAATGGCCTCCATCACATTGCCTACACTGAGAAGCCATAGTCAGACCACGGTTAGGGCTGTAGGTCCCTTCTGGACATGGCTTGAAGTCATACCCACTGTTCTCAGGACAGTAAAATCCTTAAAGGAAAGCATAGGATGTTAGGAAATGGGTTTGTTTTTTTTAAACAGAACATTAATAAGCAAGATGTTCAATAAATAACCATGTCACTGATTTCTATGATCCGTTAGGCATTTTATAGATTTAGACAAAATGACATGTCAGTGCAAAATTATTGACATCCTCTACCCTAATTATTTAACTGTCTTATTTTGATTCTACTACTAGAGTTACTAAACATGTAAATATTGTACTTGTGTCCATGATGTGTTGTTATTACTGTTGAGAATGAGTATGATGCATTTTGAGTTTTATAAGTTAAAACTGACAATGTAGTGGTATTGCTCACCTGCAGGGCACAGATTTACAGTCCCAGCAAGGCAGTACATACTAGGGGGACAGAGCCAGCACTGCGTAGCCTGTGTTGCATCCATAAAAGTCCCTGTTTCACAGAGCAAGGGCCTAGAAGTTCCTACAGGGCAGTAGTGTTCCTTTGGACATGGTCCTCCGGTAACATTGTCTGTTGGGGTTGGAGTCTCAGCTTTCTCCAGGCAATAAAACCTGGAAAGCATAAGGGCATTTTGTTGGAGTCTAATATTATACTTCTCAAGAAAACAATGCTAAGTGACACTTATAAGTCTAAGACTCACCCTCCAGAGCAGGGACCCGTGGGGATTGTGAGTCCAGCAGAGCTACAGTAGAACCCACCTGGGCATGGCTGACATTCCTCTGGGCTCTTGTGACCAGTGCTGTTGGCCCAGGTACCAACAGGACAGGGCAGAGGGGTCACAGTGCCTGTGGAATGACCCACAGTACCTTTCAGAGAATTACTGGAGGCAGTTTAAAAGGAAGTCAGCATTTGCTTGAATATCTTTGGAGAAAAAGGACACCTATCATTGTCAGGGTTGCGACACACCATAAGATGTGATAAGGGGACAGCAGTAGTGACATTCAGAGCAATGCAGCGAGAGTGAAGCAGTTACTCACCCTTTGGGCAGTAATGGCCAGTAGGGCAGAGGCCACCAGATGGCCCTGACAAAGGAGTAGCTGTCTGTGCTGCTGCCTGGCACCAGAATCCAGCATGGCACTCTCCTGGAACACAACACATCACAACATGCATATGTTATGATGGCACTTCGCCTGTAACAAGAAATAGCAACAGTTTTTACCATTCCACTCCATTACCCATAATAATATGAGATTATGGTGTGATTTAAGTATAGGACATATGGTTTTGGGTTATGATGACAGAATCTGTCTCATCTCACCTGTAGGTTCGCTAAGGCCTGGAGCAGAACAAAATTTGCCTGGTGGGCATAAAATGCATCCATTAATGCTGTCAGTGCGCTCCTTGGGGTTTAACGTGCCTGGAGGGCATTTGTACTGGTCAGAGAGATGGGTCCCTGGAGGGCAATAGTATCCCTTTGGACATGGCTGGAGGCTCGATGTGTTGCTTGGGCCAAATCCACCACCACAATAATAGCCTACACAAGATAGTTCACTGTCTTGGTTATTCATGCAATAGAAAATGTGTTTTGGAATCAGAGAAAATTATGGACTCCAATTTAGCAGAAGACCTGCTGGTAGTTTCTCTTTCAAAGAGCAGGAAAACTTTGAAATAGATAGAGGTATTACCTAAAGCAATATGTCTAAATGACCATGAAAATCCAGCAGTATATAACCAGTTGAAACTGTTCAGTAAGCTGGTTTTCATAATAGCATTTGTAAAACTAAAAGATAAAAGTAAAATGGTGGGGAAAAGATTCAGCTGTCCCACCTGGCTCACATGGCTTGCAGACAGCCTCATTTTCTTTATCCTGGTATGAACCCACAGGACAGGGCACAGGTCCAGCACTGCCTAGCGGACAGTGGTACCCAACTGGGCATGGCATTGCTGTCCTTGTGATCTGGCCAGGAGGGCACCAATAACCTGCCAATCATGTGCTTGGTTTCACAGAAGGCACCATGGCCATGTCTTAGACAACATACTGACCAAAGGACTTAATGCACCAAAAAATGCTGATAAGTGACAGATTCTGTATTATGGTGGGATGCTCACCTGCTTCACAGGTCCCAGTTGGTGCCAGTAAACCTGCACTTTCACAGTACAAGCCAGGTGTGCAGATCTGACAGTGGGACTCACTAGCCAGCCCCGGCACTGGGGAAAAGGTTCCAGGAGGGCATAGCTCGGGTTCTCTGGAGCCTTCTCCTAATGGAAAGAAACAGTTTATCTTGTAGTGTTGTATGTACATACCTACTGAACTCCAGCCTGTCTTGCAGGCATGGTCATGCCCCCAAAACAGGGAGCAAACTGAACCAATAATAGTACTTCAGATTTGCATTTATCTCTGCAGTTTGTAAACAATTAACTTTTCTTAGTCTAGTTTCAATTTTTTTTCGTTTTTTTCCTTGTAAGTGTCATGTCAAGGTCCAACAGTGTCAATATATGGTGAACCTGCAAAATCTGCGTTTGCCTTATTTTACTAAATAAAGGTTCAAACCCTGCATACACTGTAGCCTTTTAGGACCAAGAATGAACACTGCAGCTGTACTGGGTACAAGTTCAACACTAAAATGTATTCCCTGTTTTTGTACTTTGTGTTAGGAACAGCTATAGTTACATAGGCACAATGTGGTTACCACAGTATGTTCCTGGTGGGCAGATGTTCCCAGTTATTCCATCCATGGGCTTGGGATGAGTGGCGCCCCCAGTGCAATAATACCCAGTGGAGCAAGGTCCAGTGGGTTGAGACAGACCTGTAAGAACATCTCTGTCAAAGTTCTACACATCTGGGCCTCTATAAATGTACCCCACCTTACCTTACCTCAAAAACTCACAATCCTGATCCACTAATGAAATATACTGTAACAGCCCAAAACTCCTTCACATTTTGACTTGTAGGAATATTCAGGTGAAGATTTCCCTAAACTAGAAAATCTAGGCATACCCGAGGCATTGCAGAAGGCCCCAGGTGGACATGGATGAGGCTCAGAGCTGCCACTGGGGCAGTAGAAACCTTCCTGGCATCTGCCACCTGTGGAGGTGGCTGGGCAGAGGCAGTTGGCATTGGTATAGTTGTCCAGGTCAAAAGGCTGAGAAGTCCAAGCAGCTGATACACAGAACCAGCCTGTTAAAGGAAGAAGAGCAGATGTGACTAAACCACCAGGTTAGTTTGGTAAAATTACTCTCCCATGTAGAGGAATGAGTACAACCTTGGTGCCACTGGCCCACTGACCTGCCTTACACTTCCCAGACACAGCGGTGAGTCTCTCCTTCTCACAGTAATGACCGGGGGGGCAGGGCAAGCAGCTGTCTAGGCTCTGGGTCATGGGTTCAGGGTTGTAGTAGCCACGAGGGCAGGGAAACTGCGTAGCATGTTTGGTGCCTGGACTCAACCAAACCATGCAGTACAATTCCAATAAAGAATGCATGATTGTCTTTAATGCATGCATAGTTTACCCATGGCTTTTTAGATAAGGCACTGGCACAGCGTAAACCAAAATTTTATGCAGAGGACCAAAATAAAAATAAAAAAAAACTAATATGGTAATTACCGTGTAAAAGTTGTTCTGACAAGTTGCATTTTAAGACAAAATTACAGTACTCCAAAGAGCAAAACGTAGAAGTGACAGTAGTGTGTACCACTGAGTACCAGCCAAATTCAAGGACTAGCAGTCGGAGAAGTAATGGTGAAATGTGTTCCTACCATCAGGGCAGTAGAAGCCAGGTGGGCAGGGGAACCAGGAGAAGTTGCTAGTCCTTTCAGGGCAGTAGTAGCCAGCAGGGCAACGGAAGCAGTGGGTTTGGCCAGTCAGGTTGGTATAGGTGCCAGCAGGGCAAGGCATAGGTGCTGCACTTCCAGATGCGCAGTAATGGGCCATTGGACAGACCCCACTACTCAGTCCAGGTTCCATCCCTGCACTGTGGCCTGCACAGGCACATAGCAATAGTGGCCTCTCTGTCACCATGTTGTATCCTGAGTTCTGATCTGTCCTTGCACCTGTCTGGTTTAAGTTTCCATCCCTTCTTTAATGGCAGGGGAAATAAAAAACGAGTGTGCAGTATCAGTTAATCCACTAAAGCTGTGAATTACTCAGTGTTTGCTGTAAATTAGTAATGTTAAAGAAAAGTGAGGAGTTCCTCAGTAACAGGACTGGGGTATGAGTTTTTGTAATTCTAGGACAGTAAATAAGTAATATCTCCAGACTGCATTTCTGTTCACAGTGTTGATGCTGTAACACCAGTACCAGTGGATAAGAAGTCCCTCCCAGGGCAATAAAATCCCTCTTGACAAGGCCCAGATGGACGGACCAGGCCCTCAGAGCCACAGAACCATCCTGGAGGACACGGGCTACAACCGGATTGTTCCATCAGGTAGAGGCTAGTCAAGGAGTCAGGCAAAGGATAGAATTCTGAAATTATTCATTCAAGAGACAAGCTAACTAGTCTAGTAATGATTTTATTCAAAGCAAGTTATATTTTACAGTTTTACCAATCTGTTCAGTACGGTATTTACTGTAGCAGGTATCGTAAATGTCCACTTAAAACCTACAGCAGCAAGTGTCATACCTCCCAGAAAAGTGTCCCAGTGGACAGGGCACAGGAAGACTGGTCCCAGCAGGGCAGTAGTGGCCTTGGGGGCAAGGCCCCCCTACACCTACGCTGATGTTCCCATCAGGATTCTGGAAGTTTATACCTGCAGCAGACGAGTAGGCTAAGAGCAGTGTAGAAACAGAGGCACTTGATCACGTGACACACTGTCGCTCCAAATAGAGGTACCATACCTGCGACACAGAAGTATCCAGCCTGGCAGGGACCTGTTGGCTCAGTCTGTCCCCAGTCTTCACAGTACATTCCTTGGACAGGAAGATAGGTGGTAACTATGAGGTCAACAAGCAACCAGACACAGAAAAAGCTATAGGACACAATGTGGTAGAAACACATTAATTCATAAACATAAACTTCAGACACCTTCAAAGATATTGAAAACTACAACCACATTGCTGGTGATACTGCATTCGGCCTGAACTGTAAAATGTGCTTCTCTGTGCATATTCATATTTTCAGTTCACGCACTGGGTTAGAGCAACTCACCTGATTATATAGGAGATAAAGATAGTAAAAAATGAGAATATAGGTACTTTTTGAGCAGGGTTAGCACATTATGACAGGAACAATATGGCCAGAGCAGTGAGCCCTCACCCACTGGGCACAACTGGCACTGTTCCAGCTGGCTCCTCCCAGGCTCAGGGCTGAAGGTGCCTGGAGGGCAGGGCAGCACATCTTCTGCCCCGGTCCCCCCCATGCAATAATGCCCTGCTGGGCAAGGCTGCACTCCCACCCCAGAGGGGCAGTACATCCCTGGTGGGCAGTCCAGGCATTCTGCAGCACCTACACACAACCACACACAAATACACATACACACACACCCAGACACATACACACACACCGGCATACACGCAAACGAAAGAGAATGCCTTCATATCAGAATGACGGACACCATTGGAGTTGTATACATCCAAATTTATTTCAAAAAGAAGCTGTGTGTGAATTTACATGGGTCACCATAATATTGTACAGTGTACATATAGGACTAGAATGAGTTGCGGCAATGAGAGGTGTTCACCCAACATGCCTGTGGTGTTGGAGTATGAGCCATCCAGGCAGTTGAGCGGAGAGCTGGAGCCCTGGGGACAATGATACCCTACCGGACACCTGTTCCCTGTAACGCCATCTACTGGTCTGGCAGACTTTGCTCCTCCTGAGCAGTAAAATCCTGTGGGAGGCCAACAGCAATTCATGTTTCCTGGGTGGTGCACAACAGTAGTCATAGTACTGTGGTAGCTATAGTGTGATAGCAGTCAGTGCACACTACCTGGTGCACATAGGCCAGATGGCTGAATGAGGGCACTGCCATTACAGAAGAACCCTGCGGGGCACAGCCAGCAGGAGGACAAGTCCCGGGCCCCCATGGCATTACTCCATGTTCCAGGGGGGCATGGGTTCTCCCGAGGATGTCTGGTGCCCAAGGGGCAGAAATAGCCCACTGGGCACACATCCCCCGAGCTTGAGTTTACCTGGATGAAAAGCCACAACTTCAGCCAGTGGCATACAAAACACCTCAAAGAGTGGCATCAAACACAGTGCAAATTGTCATGCTGATGAGTAATAGAAAAATATAAGAGGTATAAAATCACAGATAATATTGCTGTTCTCCATTATAATGCAATATTGAGTGCTGCAATCTACTGTCTCATCACAGGCAGAAGTAGTACTGTTAGACGTACAAATGAACCAAGCTACATCGTTTGTCAAAGGTCAGGGGTGGCAAGTAGTGTGGTATTACCGGAGTGGCCGTGCTGGCACCCCCCAGGCAGTAGAATCCAGGGCTACAAGGGCCCTGAGGAAACTGGAGACCAGGATTCCTACAGAACATCCCAGCATCGCAGGGCCCACAGTGTTGCAGACTCTCACCCCCTGCCTGCCCTAAGTAAGTGCCCTTTGCACATGAGACACAGGGATGGCAGGACACACATTTCAGTCAAAGTGGGGGTTAAACTTCATGCAAACAGTCCTGAAGTATAGCATTGCTATGAATACCACCGTACAAAGACACACATTGGAAACCCTGAGTGCACACTCAAACTCACTGACTCACTCTAACCATCTACTTTAGCAATGGTTGCTAAGCGACACCTATTAGGGGAGATTAGAAAACAAGGATGTGGGTGTACAGGACTAATAGAAGACTGGGTTCTGCTCACCGGCTGACAGGGATGGGGCAGCGTGGATCCAGCTGGACAGAAGTGTCCAGGTGGGCAAAGCGGAGGGCGAGCCAGGCCAGTCTGGTTGCAGAGGTGGCCCCGTGAACACTCCAAGCAGGACCCTTGGCCTCTAGCCTGAGTGGAGGGAGTGCCTTTTTAAAGAAAGGGCTGGGAGTGTGCACATGTATCTGAAAGGGGGTCAATGGACATGTTTTGGACATACCGGTTGGAAGGTGCCGAATGGACAGGGTTCGGCTCTGCTGGCCCCTGCCTGTGTGAAATGTCCCTCTTCTGCCTCATGCTGAATGGGGGAGGTGGAGGCTCCGGTGCAGTAGTAGCCAGGGGAGCAAGGGCCAGTTGGCAATGTGTTATTTGAACCAGAACAGTAAGATCTGGCAAAGGATGCAAATTGTCATCTATAACTGCATGGAATAAAGGTTAATAAAATAAGTTAAATATTTTCAAAATAGCAAAAATTAGCTAGACTATAAACTATAAAACAATGGCCAAAATACCCTAGTGGGCAGGGCACACACTGCAGTGAGGTCCTGAGTCCTGTGTTGTTGCTGAAGGTACCAGGAGGGCAAGGGGCTGGCAGAGCTGAGCCTGGGGGGCAGAAGCTGCCCATAGGACACAGTGCTCCTGCTGGGGTCTATAGAGAGAACTGAGATCAGCTTCCAAGAAGGTTTTTGTAATGTTCAGATCATTTATACACAGTTGATTTACAGTCAAGAGCACAGTAACAGTCAAACGTGAGTATACCTGAGAAACCGAGATAATAAGTTTATGGGACAAACTGGAAAAGGAGTTGTCCTACATCTCTGGGAATTGCTGTAGATGAGCTGGGAAAACATACTGGATGTTTTGTGCTAAAAGTTGTTGACCAAATGCCTTGGGGAAAAAATAATTTTCAATCTCATGTAGTCAGACATTTGACTGGTACTTAGATATTGTTGCCTGAATATACTGAGGAAAGCCAGTCAATGCAAACTCCTTACTGCAGATCTGGCTCTTCCTCTACAGTAGAATCCTGCCTCACAAACTCCCGAAGGCTGTGTTCTGCCCACACCGCTGCAGTACTTGCCCCCTCCACAGGGGGTGCACTCAAATGGATTCTGCAGAGCTGGCCTGTCGCCATAGGTGCCCTCTTCACATGGTGTTGGTGCACTGCTGCCCTTTGTGCAGAAAAATCCCTGTCACGAAGTACAACAGGGTTGTTAAAGACAGGCATGGGTGAGTTTTCACACTGAGAGTGTGGAGTAGTCCTACCTGTGGACAGACAGTGGGTGTGTGTGTGGCCAGGCTACCACAGTAGTGCCCAGGTGGGCAGGGAACACACAGCTCCCCACGATGGCCCTGACTGTAGTTCCTGTACATCCCAGGTGGGCAGGGGTGGGAATGTGGCTCTCCTGTGCCTCCTGGACAATAATGTCCATCTGGACAGCTCCCAGTCTATGACACAGTCATTGCACATTAGCAGTGAAGGACACTGAGCAATCGACACGATGCTATGGTGAGGCCCAGGTGGCAGGCGATTACCGGCTCAGTGAGGGGCCGCTCCCAGGGCTGATGGGAAAAACAGAAGAGCCCTGCGGGGCACAGTGTACACTCCTTAAGGTCACGCAGTCCAGGTTGGCTGCTGTATGTCCCATTTGGACAGGGAATGGGGTTGGGCTCCTGAAAAAGGAACACATGCTATAAATCTCCATATTATTTACTTGACACTTACCCCCAAAGTCACTTAAAATTTTAAGGCGCTTAAAATGATTCCCCTGTTTATGCAGCTGGGATATTTTTCCTACAGATATTCAGGGTAACTATAATGCTCAAGAGTACTACAGCAGGAAGTAGGATTTGAATCTAGGTCTTCTAATGCCAAAGGCAATAGCTCTAACCACCACATAGCATGCTGCCAGTAAGGCCAAGAGCAACTGACCAACTTAAAGCACAGAAAACTTGGCATCTGTGTTTTTGGAGACATCAGCTACACCCTGGACCATGCATCCTTCCATCCATTACCAATAACCGCTATATCTGTTAGGTTTCTGGCAGTCCAGAGCCTATCTTGAAATTATTGGGTGCTAGGCAATGAATCAACAACTCAGTGGGATGCCAGTCCATTATAGAAACCCTGGCCCAAAAAAACAAGAACACTGATGAGGCTTGAAGAGTAAACTCACAATGCTGCCCCCAGGGCAATAGAATCCCTTGGGGCATAGGGTGGCGGAGCGCTGGGGCTCCCGGTCCAGGCCCTGGGAGCAGTGCAGGCCAGCAGGGCATACCATCTGGCTCAGCATGGCCTCTTGGCTGGTTGCAGTACTGCTGCAGTAGTGACCCCTCTGGCAGGGCAAGCAAGAGGCAGCCCCCTTGCCCTCCACAAAAAACCAAGCAAAAAGCAGATAGCCTTTTCTATACTTTTGCAGACCCTTGTTCTTTTCAGTAGATTAAATGTTTGTATGTAGATTATACTGTAATATTGAAAAAAGTCCAAATATTAAATTCTTTATAATCAGTGGAAAATATAAAAGACACCCAAACAGTAATAATTCACATTAAGTGGTTTAGGGAGGGATCTGGGCCTCACTGAGTAGCTACCAGCTCCACAGGGACTGGGGTGGATAATGCCAGACAGAGGGCAAAAATATCCAGCTGGGCACACACTGCAGTCTTCGGGCCGCTGGCCTCCTTTCTCCCTGCGAAAGGTAGTTCTAGAAGGGAACATCACTATCATTAGCATTATTGGAACACATTTTATGTATGTCATGCTGTAGTCTTGTTGTTCTGTCTGAATATCTTACTGCCCCCCATGTGAGTAGGCCTCTTAGTCAGCCTTTGATATAAATGTGGGTTTATTCTTATTTTACTTCCATGTTTAATGATTGATGAAATGAGATTAATGAACACTAATGTGACTTATGTCCGCATCCTCTACAGCATTGTCATTCATCAGCCATTACCTCCCATCTCCATTAATTTCCCACTTACGGGGGGCAGGGGGTGGGCTTAGAGGTTCCTGGTGGGCAGTAGGCCCCCTCAGGGCAGAACAGACATTCCTCCCTGGCTGCGTTGCCCACTTGGGTGCTGTAGGTGCCTGCAGGACAGGGGAACTGGGAACCATATTGAGTTCCTGGTGAAAAATGTACAAATGAAAAAAATGTGTTTTTTGGTCTAGCCAAGATGTCCATTATTTTAGAGTTAAGTCTAACCTGCTCTGTTAGTTAATTATAGTGTGGCATTAGGTTTCACTGGGGCATAAAGTTAATCAAAAAAGGTCTTCAGTGATGAGGTGCGGATGATGTTGTCCTCATGGTTGGACTGTAGCACTGAGTCAGAACGGTGTGGCTTCAGGTTCCAGGAGGGACCTATCTGTCATACAGCTGTTTCTAGTGAGCTACCCAGCTGCCAAACTAAGTGGTTGTTTAAAGGTGTGAGCTATCATAATCCTCTCACCTTCGGGACAATAATGTCCTGAACTGCACCGCCCAGATGGTGCTGCTGCCCCCGCCAAGCAATACCAGCCCCGGGGGCATGGGCCGCACTCTCTTTCAGACTCCAAGCCACTGCGCTGGCTCCAGGTGCCAGCTGGACACTTGTGCTGGGTGGGGAACATTGTGCCTGGGGGACAGTAGTGCCCAGCGAAGCAGGGGAGTGCTGGCCTTTGAGCTCCTCCTGTGCCTGAGAAAGAGAATACAAGCCTATGTTAATTAACAAGCCAGAGCTGTGTAATTCACTGCACTAAAGCCAGAACAAGTGGTTACTAAGCTGTTCCTGTGCTCTTTACTGTGCAGAGTCAATGCAGTTGACTGTGTAAAGCAGATGTGGATAAGTTGAAACACAAAGGACACAAAAGAGATGAAACGTGGCTTGTACCTCGTGGGCAGGCATATCGCGGTGGGCACAGCTGACACTGTGAGCGGTCTGCCAAGTCTGTTCGTTCACTCAGGGTGCCTGGCGGGCATGCATTGGCAGGGGCATTTGGCTGGGATGAACCAGGGGGACAAGCGAACCTAGAAGGATCATGGGTCAGTGTAACAGTCTTTATTTATGTGTTGCATTCAAGAGCCAAACATTGCATGTAAAATTGAACACAATAAAAGTAACAGCACGGGGGAATCTTTTTTCAAAACGAGTGCTCACCCCTGTAGACAGTCTACATCTGGAGCTTTTAGGCCTGCCTGTGTGCAGGCTTTGCCTGGATAGCAAGCCCTGCAGTCTGAAGCTTCATCCTGCCCTTCCAAGGGGTTGAACATCCCTGGCTGGCAGGGCATGGGGTCACTCGTGCCTTCAGGGCAGTAGAAACCTGCAGGGCACTTCAAACAGTCCTTCACACCTGAATGAAAGAACTAAGCGTTGGTGTTCAGTCAGACTAAAAGAACCACTAGAGTCAACAGCTGACTTTGACTCACTCTTTCACTTAAAGAACACATGATGCTGTGTTCTTGAGATTAAAATACAGTAATATCCCAAACAGCTCTTCATCCCATAGTGCTCTGTTGATTGCACAGCGAGTAACACTGTTACCTCACACCACCTGGGCTGTTCAAGCATGTATTTGATGCCTGCTCAGCCTAAGTGAAGTCTACATATACTCCCCAGCTCTGTGTGGATTTCATGCATGTGCTCCGATCTCTTCCAATAGTCCAAAAACATGTATTTAATTGATCATTGCATGTGCATATATGTGATTGTGTTCATTTATGTGGGCCACTGTGCTATGGACGAATGGAATTTGCCATATTTTTTTCATATTTTTTTATTTAATGTTTGTTATGCATAACATTTTCTATTTTCTTTTTTATATGATATTATTAAAAGTAGAAGTAATCTGTTTTGCCTTATTTTGCCCACATTTTCAATCTCCCTTTATGCAATATATATATATATATATATATATATATATATATATTCCTCTTATCACTGTGACCCATTAACTGTTCCATTTCTCCAGAGTGCTAATCAAGGTATTATTTTATTTCTGATTTCCAGCTGAATTAAATAAACAGAATATCTTTAAATACAAATATGAATTGCTGGGAAGTGGGCAGAGTTTTATGTTAAATCCCTAGCATGTGGTTAGATGTTACATTCTGTGTTGGGTGTGAAAGGCTTACTTGCAGCCCCCTGGTGTGGAGTGAAGGTGCCCTTGGGACAGTTCACTTCTACCAGGGTACCACCAGGGCAGAATCGCCCCCGTGCACAAGGCAAGCCAGGAAATACAGACCCTGAAGTGCACAAAAACAGTTATGCGCACATACACACAAAGTAAGAGAAACCATAGTACAGAGTGTGCTGTCTAGTTCTCTATCTACACCTTAAGCCCATAGGATGTTTCTTGGCCTACCCACAGGACAGTAGCGCCCCTCTGAACATCTCTTGCAGGCCACCTTGCTGGTCTGTCCCAGCTGTGAACCAGCTGTTCCTGCAGGACACGGAGTCCCATGAGGAGTAGCTGTGCCCTCCTCACAATAGTACCCCTGGGGACACATGAACTGTGACCCTGGTCTCTTTGGACTCCCCACCAGGCAGTAAAACCCTTTTGGAAAGGAGTTCAGGTCAGTAGGTGCACATCATACTATGAAACCATAAGGTTCCCAGGGATGACAGAGGTGGCACACAGTGATGTCTGATCTGGAGGTGCACCTGCTGGACAGGGAACACAGTCAGTCTCTCTCTGAAGACCATCCTTAGGTCCATAGGTCCCTGCTGGACACTGGATTGCAGCACCACCAGTACAGTAGTGGCCTGCAAAACAGCAAGCTGACAGTGAGCCACCAAACAGCAAACACACAGTCAGCTACCAGACAGCAAGTGAAGTGTAAGACAAAAAAACGGATGATTATCTGCCAGTCTGCAAACACCCACGCTGTCTCATTGTTCATCATGCACAGATGGAGAGATCTTTAGTCCTTTCCCTGTGCAGTAGCAGTTGCTGAGCTGAAATCTGGGTGTTTTATAGGATATCAGATGCAGAGAAGCTAGAGGAGTTGTTGGTCCTACCTGGTGGGCACAGCAGACAGCCTGGATCCTCTTCCTTCTTTCTGTAAGTCCCAGGTGGACATGTAGTTGACACCCGTGACCTCTGAATCAAGTGTGCTCCAGACTTGGTAAAGGGGAGCAGTGATGCCATGCCACAGTGGAAAGTCCCATTGCGCTGTATACACTGCCGTTGTCCGAGGCGGTCTGAATATTGCCCTGGGGGACAGGGGAGGGGCAGCACTGTTCCAGGGTGGGGACAGTAGGTTCCTGCATGGGAAGGAATAATTATATTTGTGATAAGTTCTCTGAGGCCCCCCAACATAAAGAAAAGGTGTAGTAGAACATAGTATTTATTAGTTGTTCAATTGGAAGCAGTTTTCTTTTTAAGGGCTACATGTTTGTAATGATTTATTTACCAACAAATAAAAACAAGTGTTCAGAAAGTACATCTTGCCTGTAGGGCAGGGGTAACAATAGCTATTGGTGGAGTAGAAACCGGGTGGACAGGGATTGCACTGTGTCTGCTTTGTGTCTGGTTCTTCACCTGGTTTACACTGGGGAAAAAACAACCACAGCTTTACCCAAACCGAAAAATTTTTAAAATTTGTTGTTGTGTTTTAAAATTTTTCATCTAGCATAAAACTCGTATTAAATACATAAAATGAAATATTTAATTACTACTTCATTAATAGGTATCAAATTGTCAAGTGCTGCTTATTTTGATAAATGTTCTGTTACATTCTGTCTCTTTTGACAAGAAAATGTACTTTAATGGCTATTGTCCACATGCGCAGGTTTCTCTATACTTATGCGCTTGATTCAAATCTCCAGCCTTCTTCTTCCATTTAAAACATTTGTCCTGTGTCACAATTCTGCTGTATTTTTGATCTTTCGACCTTCAGGAAGACCTTTGTTACATATTGTAACCTTTTGCCCTTGTGCCATTTTGTATGGCTGTATGTGCAGTAGTCTCCTCATGTTCTTGGTGACTTCACTGTCTTGATGTGGTTGTGACCCAATTCTGTCCTGTTCTGTTCTGTTAATTAAATTAAACATCTGTTTATTTAATAAGTTAAGAGCTGGGATCACAGAAGAAAGCAACATACCATGCGCTGATATCCGTCTGCGCACACAAAGCCAGGGGAGCAAGGTAGACAGTGGTCATAGCCCTCTGGGGAGTGTTGCCCAGGGAGACAGAGTGTCACTGCCCCAGTGAGCCAATCACAGGAAGCCCCCGCCGGGCAGGGTTTGCACCCTGTCCGATCCTCAGTGCTGATGGATCCTGATGGACAAGGCTAAGCACCCAGGCCAATACACCGTTCACCACATCAGAAGTATAACAATCTGCTGACATTTTAACGAAGACGGCATAAAAGTGCTAATGTGAGCAGATTTACCATGCAAGCATGATGTAGTGAAAATTTTAATATGTTGTTCATGTTCAGCAAAACCCACATGGTTGGTCTAGTTAAGTGCTGCTCATCAACACACCTGACAGTCTTCCCCAGCGCTCCTCCCAGGGTAGTAGTTGTAAGTGGCAGGAGGGCATTTCCTTGGGGCTGACATGTTCCCTGAGCAGCTAAAGAAACAAATAGGGTTACTTTCATCCAGTCCAGCTAACATTGTACAACCTGATCATCAGCTTTCCCATTTCCTAGTACCAACAGTCATCTAAAAGCAGGTCACTTAAGAGCCAATTCCACTATTATGTTATGTTTTGGTTATTCTGTTATGTGTGCCGATGATTAAGAAAAGCCATAATGAGGTGCCAAAGAACCAACTCTGTGTATGAAATCAGCAGTAGGTGGTGTGGTGGTGGCTGGACCTTTCACCTGGTAGTGAAACAGTGAATAAACTACTAAGAGAAACGTACAAATATCCAGCAGGACACTCTGCACAGAGGCCAGATGAGAAGTAGGTTCCCTGGGGACAAGTGGTTGCTGGGCAGTGTCGCTCACAGCACTGGGTACAGTCTGGGCCTCCGGGTTGCAGTCCTGCTCCACATTTAAGGGTACAAATTAGAGTACATTATAGAGTACAGTATGATTTTTTTTAACCTTTTGTGGCTGGTATCTCAAAAGCTATAGTAATACAGTTTTCTCAAACACTATGTCTCAAGTACCACAGTACTGACCTGTAGCAAGGGCCTGCTGCATCCACAGGAGATTAAAGCATCCAGTTGTTAGGCAGGGCAGCAGAAAAGCCAACCAGGTGGGCATGGTGGTCTTCCTGGTTCTAGGTAGCTGTGTTCTGCAGTTCTCGATCTCACATGCAATAACCAAGGAGACGACACGTGTATCACTTGAGCCTGTTCCGAGGATCCAAGAGTGAAAGTGACATGTGAGCTGTGCAACATGATCACCATCAAGAATGTTGGCAATGAAAGTGATCTACTGTGTTCTTTTGGTTGCCTATTTACTGCCTGTGACACAAGAGCACTCCTACTTCTCCAATGACATGCTTTGAGTCTAACTGCAGTCTGATTTAAATATTAAAGAAAGACCATCAGACACATTTATTGTTTTTTTTGCCTTTGTTAATAATTTTCACTGTGTTGTTTATGAACTTCTAATCAGAGAATTACAGGTAACAGAACATATATGCAAATGTTAGACAAATCCCAATGAAAAGTGGAATATGAACAAAGCTGATCTTCATAAATGTTAAAGAAACACGCAGCAACATTTTGCTGATGTTCAGGTGCTTCCTGTTTTCTGTTGCTTTTGTCTATTACCATCCTTACATCTAGGTAGTGGTTTCTGGCAGTTCCTGTTGATTTCTTTTTTCAGACAACTGCAAACATAAACTGTGCTGTTTTAATTAACAATTGAAAGGCTCCTTATGCTTTAAAAATGTATCCTGCCCACACCAGTCCAGATGATGCCTCAACTAAGTGGGACTAGTTAGTAACAATCACTTTTCATTAATCCTGAAAATATAAGACTTTTTTCAACTTTTCAAATTCCTCGCAAAATTCTACTCGAAAGAATTTTTTTCTATAAAAAATGCAAATCCTACATCTATAACATATAAAAATAAATAGTCTGAAAATATGCTGGTTATGTAATTTGCAACAACTTTTAATTTGTTAAATGAATGAATGAAGGCATTGAAATACTTTTCTAAAAATATTTTAATTGTCTTCATTTACAAAGGCATAAGAAAGTATTTTTAGTTTTATTTATTGTTGTGCAAGTCTTTTTTGCATGGAAATTTAACACCCACATAATGAGTAGGCTTCTAACTTGCCACTTCCTCTTCTTACAACTTTTGATCTTTTGTCATTTTCACGTAAGTGGCAGGTGATGCCACAGTCACACAGCTGCATTGTAGAGCTCACCCATGAATGACAGTGGTGGCGGATCACAATGGGCCTCTTTCTCCACCTGGCACTTCTCCTTCTTGTCAAAGTTAATGGTAATAAGTTTCATATACACATATACACTCAACATAGCTAACACAGTGCTGCTAAAATCTCTAAAGTATGTGGTTTTAAAATGACTTCAACGAAGGGTTGTTCTTCTAGCAAGAAAATGTTTGTTTCAGGTTTCCCCAAGAAGAGCAAAAATGCGGAGGTCCTAGTTGAACAGATCTACAGCATGGAATCACACATCATGTTGAATTGCACCTACAACTGTTCTTCTGGCTGGGTCCGTGCAAACTGGCAACTGGAGTCATCAAACATCAGGCTCGATTGGAATTTGATCCAGTATGGTGACTTGTGCGACGTTTCTATTAGACTTAATATAACCAGAACGAGTGCTAAGATGTACAGATGCATCTCAGAGGAGACGGACAAAACGCAAATTACCCCCAAGATACTGCGCCAAGTGTTTTTGCAGTTTGGAGGTAAGTAAGAAAGTCAGATATTATCTACAAATACACTTCATGACACTCTATGACATCTCTAAACTACAGTTGTGTGTTTCGTTCTCACACCACATGTTTACGTGTGTGTCCCCTGTAAGTGCCTTATGCAGGAAATTTTACAAAGTAATTTATTAAAAGGTTCTGGTACTAACATAAGGAGACACAGAGGCATAGTAGTTATTCCTGCTGTCTCCCAAGCTCAAATTTAGATTGGATGCTGGCTCTGTGTGGAGGTTGCATAGTCTCCTCTTGTTTGCATGGGTTTCCTCTGGGTGCTCCAAAGAGACAATTATTCATAATGGATTCATAAATCAATCCTTGGATGTATTTTTTTATATTTGCATTTGGGATGAAATTATGCAATCTGATTTTGCCTTTGCAGCCCATCCCAGTCACCCGGTGTTGAGTCCAGTGGTCATATCTCCAAGGGAAGCATCATCAGAGCCCTTGGAGATGACCTGTGCTGCAGAGGGTTTCTATCCCAAGCAAGTGAAGGTCACATGGTTCCTCAATGGTATCTTATTGAAGGAGGCTAAAGATGTGATCACGGGGCCAGCTGCTGATGAGACCTTCTCCGTCCTTAGCAGGATCACCCTGCCACCCTCTACTTCCATTCTCAGGGACAATGTGACCTGTGAAATCCATCACAACTCCCTCACTCAACCACTGAGAACTAAGGCCAGCCTAGACAGACAATGTGAGTAAGAAATATCTGCTATTTTTTTCTACAAACTGATGGCATGCCCCATTTAAAATTGTAACCAGACATTTTGTCTTTGATCAAAGCAATTGAATATAACAATGTTTGCCTTTCATTCTATCTGCACGCTTACCTAGTCATGTCAATATGTCAGACCATTTATAACCATTGACTTTTTGAATTAAGTTTTACAGGTCCATCAAATGTGGTAAAAGTCAACATTAAATGTTTAAGTTTTTAAAACTTTTTTAAAGGTAACAGCTTATAAAGGCATATGTTATTTTCTTAGCAAAACAATGTCTTCCACATCATTCTGAGCTTAGTTCCTAGTCTGAAGGTACTAGAGTGATGCAGGCCGAGAGGGATGTGCAAATGTCTGCATCACTGTTTTCACATTTTTCTGTCATTCCATTGTACTGGAAAACAGTTACACTTCTCATTCATTGCAAACATCCAAGCCAACACAAGTGCTTATTGAAGTGACAAACTTTAGACAAGCACTAACGGCATTTATTTTCAAATGATTTATAGTTGATATTTCACAACAAGAAATGGATCTCTAAAGACACAGATATCCTCATATTTACAAAGCATAATGCATTCCTGGAAATCAGCTCATAAGGTGAAATCTGTGATACAATTACCATTACAGCAGTAACTAAAAACTCCTCCTCTTGTTACTGATAAACACAGACAATTTGGTTGTAACTCAGTAAAAACTATTAAATAATTTCACTTTGATACATAAAAACTCTTAAGTCAGACATGTATCTCAAAAGATACTTGTGTTTGTTTCTATAAACTGGACGGAACGTTTACACCATTAAGTCCCAAAAGACAATATTTACAAAGTCAAGATGCACTAGGAAACTCGGTCAGCGTGAAAAACTGAATTGCCTTTAGGATCTGTAAAACCAAATGGTGTTTTTTTTTTTTTACTTTTCTGACTTGTATCTCGAGGGATACTAGTACTTCCTAGCAAGTATTTACTGAAGAAAGCTGAAAAATGGTGGAAAAATTTTTGCTGTAAAATAATAAATACAGCCATGGGGTGATGTATACCTGTAATGTATAATGGAGGGAGGAATGGTAGATCAAGCATATTAAAGCCTATCTCTTTGTAAGAGAAAATAGGGCAGACATGATGAAAGGTATAATAATTTACCCATATAAATTTTACTAGGACTGCAGATGTGCAAAAGGTAAAAGATGAACTTTCCCTTTGTGTGTTTCATAAAGACAGACACCCTGACTGAAACTAACCTCTTGGCTCTTGACCAATACTCTACCCTCACTATTCCAGACCTTCCTGTGAGGATGTATTACAGCAGAGACCCTGGGGGCTCCGATGAGGTCATGGACTTTTCTAACACCATCAGAACCCATGTAGGGGCCTTCCTGAGACTACGATGCTTTGCTGAGGGAAAGCTCCCCCCCACTGTGCAGTGGTACAAGTCAGACATCACTGCCACCTTGTGGTTCAACATCAGTAATGATACAACTGTGACACTTGCGGAGTTAAATGAGGAGGATGCAGGAGTCTACAAGTGTCAGACACCAATATATACCTACATTCTCTCCGTGGTGATAGAGAGGCCTGGTGAGTGTCAAGTGTGAATGTTTTAAGTCAAAATGTAATGTCTGCTGGATTTATGTGAATTATTCATTTATTGATACAGCCTGAAGGTGATGGCTGTGTTTTGATGCCCTGTCTTGACCACAGGGGCGGCCCTCTGGCTGAAGGTCCTCGCTGCAGTCATGGTTTCTGTGGTTGCTGTGCTCGCATTGTCTGCCATGTACTTCTGTTTGACCTGCAACAAAAGGACAAGAGGTGAGTTTGAGCTGAAAAGAACTGCTTTCTACACAAGAAGGGAAAAAATGTCCGAATCAGTTTATTCAAGCATGTTACGCTAAAAGATATAATTATTTTGCAACTACAAAGTGGAATTTATTTGCTTTACACAGTCAGGTGGAATATTTAGCCCCTTTGATACATCTTATAACTGTGGTACATTATTCTTTTTTATGTGATTCAAATTTAATTCCAGAGCAAATGCCTGTTAACAGCTGCAGAAGGTAAGGTTTAAATATGCTATTATAAACTGTATTTTGAAAAATGTGCTATTAATTGGAGTCACCTACTCTGACATTCTGAAAAGAATCATTTGATAAGAATTAGTCGAACCTCTAATTCAGTTTTATTATAGTGTAAAAACCCAGTGGGTTTGCAGATGATGTCTTTATTCTGAAAAATGTGGGATACCAGCTGCAAAAGCAAGGTTGTGTTCATTTTGAAATTGATTTAATATCACAGATCCTTTCTCCAGTTGTTATAATGCTTTTTTTTTCAGCAGAGTCACAACAGAAAATGAGGTGAATGCAACAAAGCCTGGGCAAAACGGTAAAGTTTTACTCACTTCATGAAAGTTTGCAATTTGAGGATCAAGATGAATATGACAAGCAAAGGGAAAATATGATGACAAACAAAGAGCAAGAAAGCATTACTCTTAATGAATAAATCAACTTTTAATTTTACATTAATTTAGCTGTTTTAACATGATTTCTTTTTTTGACTGATTATTTTCAGTATTGTTCTATTATTATAGATATTAAATGTTTACTGTGTTCTTAGCTTTTGCTTCAGACTTTAGCTTAATGCTTAAGGGATTTTTCAATGCAGTCCTCTTTTTCCATAGTAAGACACATATGAAAAATTGTTATTTTTTTTTAAACTAACTCTGTTTTTCAGGTGAAGGCACAAGAAAATGGGAAAATGTGGCTGTAAAAGTAACAGCAGCAGGTTTGGCACTTGTATGAGTGTGAATTGTTCTTAGCTGATCTGGTTTGTGTTGCTACTTGCTAAACCTTCAACACTATCAACTGTTTCTGGTCAAGACTCCCAGAGTGAGCATGAGGTGCCTTATGCTGACATCATCATTTCTGTGAGAGGCTCCAGCACACCAGAGCTCTCCAATGTCATGCATGCACTCAATGGGAATTATGGGAAGGTAAGAGAAGACAAACCCACACATCCTCCATGAAACCACCCGTAATGTCTCTTCTCCTACTGCTTAGTATGAACCTCCACAGGGAATCAGCAGACAGGAACACTTTGTTTAGACTTTTAATCTGGAATGTTAAGCATGTTTTAGTTCACTCCTGTTTTTCTCTTATTGGAAATAGGTCTGTCTCTGTGTGAAATGTGCACATATGTCACAACTGTTGCACATCATCATCATCATTATATATGCAGTACAGCCTCATGCCCATGACATCCCTGATCCTGACCCCTAAACACAGTGTGGCCTCCACTCCCACAGAGACGACAGGAGGAGTCGGGGCTGAGCCCTCTGCTGCAGGTGTCCCACTCAGCTGACCGACTGCATGTGCAGCAGAGGGAGGTGACCAGGAAGATGAGCACTACCTCAGAGTACGCCATCATCAGCTACTACCCAGAGATTATGGGCTGAAGAAGCCCACGTGCAACACTGCCTCCTGCTGGCCATTGCTACCTACTGTCAATGGACACAGATAGTGCTCTTTCTGAATGCCTTCTAGAGAAATGTACTCTGTTATGCTGGAATAAAATGTCATTCTTCAAAAATATAAAACGTATATTAAATGCATATTATATTAACCTACTGTTGGTGCAAAAATTGCAGTAAATACAGTTTTAGGTTTTTATTGACCGTTTTTAACTTCTTGTATTTTTTGTAAACCTTTTTATACGATTATTTGAGGTTGTGTGTTTAGAATTGGAAAAGACAAGTTGACTTTAGTATCTGTAAAATAATAACGCTTTTTCTTGACTTTTCCGACTCTAAATTTTAATCGGCCCTTTTTGACCCTTTCGCGCTTCTGTACTGAATATTTGGCGCGTTCCGTTGCCTAGCAACGAGCAAAAACGATTAGGAGCCTTTGCTTCGAACAAGTGTGTTTGCGTTCGTGTCTCTCGCGGTTATAGCACAGAACAATCACACAAAAAGTTCGGAAAAACGGTAAGCCCCATGCTATTTTATTGTTAGCTGACTAATTGTTTTAGTCCAGTTTGTTTACTAACACATTCCGAGAAAACACTGTGGAGTTTAAGCGTTCTAAACGTAATACTTTCACTGTACGTTTAAGCAATATACGATTTAGAATAGGAAATAATCGCGTTTATTTACGTTCGCTGTAAAACAAAAACAACTATAAAATAGGCTTGAGGTAGAAGCTAATACTTTGTTTTTTTCTACTTTACCGGTTTTACACATATGCTGACGAGTATGAAGTGAAATAATCTTGCTTTGCAAGTGCATTGTACACTTTTTCCATCTGTACTATTTCTGAAGGTTTTTAATGATATATGTACAATATATAGCATGGTTCATGTTATACAGTGAACAAACTGCACTTGAACTGGGTCGACACGGCGCTTTGCCTTTTTTCTGCCTGTTGCTCATAGGAGACCAGGAGCTTTTCCTTGTGTCCCACCAGCTCTTATAACCTTATAACAAGCAGATTCCCTGGTTGAGCTGCTGTCCCAGCAAAACACTGCTGTAGTTCATGCTCTTTATTCTTATTAACCCTTGCAGTTTTCAGTATCTGAAGTGCACTAAGTTACACGGCAAGTCGGCTCTTCCACCGATTCCCCACTGTCTCTTCAAAAATTCAACTATTAAAGAAGTACACTCTTATTAAACAAATACACTCTGTACTGGAGCATCAGCAGCATTGCATATGTTATTCACTGCAGAAACTTAATAGTTTGCTGATACTGATGATAAACACACTATGCTATTATTTAAAATTAATACAGCACTATTTTTTACCTAATGCTAATTAAGCATCTAAAATATGCTTTATTGTTCTTTCACATCTAAATGTAATTACATCTACAGGTTTAAAATCCCATGGTGGAGCAGGCTGACATGGACTTAGAGTGTATGTTAGCCCTTGAACTGAAAAGAGCACTGATGACAGAATGGAGGCTTGTTTACCAGCTGCACAGTCTAAATCAGAGATGACTGCCTAGATTCTGGTTCAACTCTAGAAACCTACACTTTTCATCTTTTTCTCCCACTAAATTGATTCTAAGTGGTTAAATTCACAGATTACACCTTTTTTGCTCCAAAGATATAGATGGTAGAGATAGTTAGCTCAAGTGCAAAAAAATCTGAAAATTTCACGTTGAACAAAGAATACTAATGGTAACATCCCAGTAAAATAATTCCTGCAGGACATGTTATTCTAACATTGTTATGGGATTCAGCATTACTTGGAATGGTGTTCATTCAACTCTACCAAAAACTCACACCTCTTCAGGGTTTTCATGGTCTGGGGCCTATGCAAGAAGTACAGGGAGGAAAGATAAAAAGGACACAACCTGGACGGAATGCCGGTTTATACCTCTTAAGATTTTGTAACAGAAACTCTTAATTATCTTAAGTTTAAAGGGGAAAAAATAAACATTTTTTCCTGAGTCACGAAAGATTTGCCATTTTTCTCCAAATGGGGAAAAATTACTGCTATTCCTTAAGTCCCTCTTTAAGATCCATATTTTCAGAACTCATTTTATATTTGAACACTTGCATACTATGTTGTTCATCTCCTTAACCTTTTATTCAACATTTAGCTAGCGATTCATTTCTTATTTTGTTTTATTCTCTTTTTCCTTGACCAAAGGTTATCCCATTGTTCTTTTTTGTTATGTTTTTTGGATGATGTTTGATATAATTTTTTTCTGCTTTGAGAAACTGCCTTTAAATCCATAATAAAATAAAGATTATTGTTGCAACACTAACAGGGTAATACTTGTAATTTTGTTACATCTGTTTGCTGACCTATTTATAAATTACCATTCACAATGAATGAATAATAAATCTAATCACAAAGTTATTCATAATGATATTGCTTTTCAAAGGGAATTCTGTGTGTGTTATGATACTGATTTTTAAACTTAGAGTAAGGCATTCTTTTTGCTTTTCCACCATCTTTTCTTACTCTTTTGCTACTAGTCACACAGCCATGGGACAACTTATATGAGCAAAAAAAAACAGGCCAATGTGTGTTTGGGGGGGGGGGGCTTGACATCATCAAGGCTCAGCTCAGTAAATTGTCTTATAAGGTGTTTTTCATAATTGTGATTTGATAGCTCATTATACTGTTCCTGTCTGTTGTTGAAGACCAGCTATATTGTGCACTGTTAATTTTTAAAAACAGAACTTTTCATCTTATAATGACTGCATTACTATCAAGAAAAGTCACATTAAAAATACTTTAAACATGTAGACATAGAGTAAGTTGGTCATAAAAAACCTTATATGTTTAATAATGCAAATCATTTCTGCAGATCAAGCATAGTGGAGCATAGCTGAACTTGTGAGGATGTCAGTGCCTTTTTCAAACGCTCACTTCCACGTGCCCCGAGGCTTCGGGGACCTACTGGAGGGGCTGGCCAGAGAGGTGCTGAGAGACCAACCCAAGGACATCCCTGCATTTGCCGCCCTGTACTTCAACAGACTCCTGAAGGAGAGAGAAGGTAACCATACTGCTGTCATTAATAAGCTTGACATACAGATGTCATATTAATATCATTCATGAAACATCTTTTTAGTGTAAGTAGACGTGTTATGTATTATTACTGATATAATTCTTCCGTTATTTGGCTTTTTCCAAGGTGATGTACAATGTCAAGATGGTTATAATGCATTAATACTTTCAGGAGTAAAGGTTAGCAGGTGTATATTTCTGAGATATAAATTTCCTGGCACAAACATGTATGTTTTCATAAAATGCAATGGCTGCTTTTTGTACAACTGAAAATTAACATTAAGGTGGAACTGTAGATATACTCTTATATACTTTCAGCTCTAGAAAGTAGCATGGACCCTGCTGAGTGGGGTGCCAGAGATGATGACAGATACTACAATTACACATTTAAGGTAATCACTTTGTTCATTATCCCCAGGATCTATTAAATCGACACAATGTGTTTTTCTTTTCTTTTAAATTAAAAAGGATGGCTATTTGATTTCACACTACATTTCTGTTTTCACTGCAGGCAAAACTGAGATCAGCTGACGCCAGTGGCACCAGGGAGTCACAGCCTGGTCCTGAATTCTCAGAGTAAGTATTTTGCACAATACAAGAATTTGTACAGTAGGACCCAAGTTTGTACATAACCTTTGTTTAATTCTAAGTATTTTTTAAAGTTGACCAAAAAGAATTTCACACCCACAACAGAGAAATGAAACTCTCAGTAGGCCTGCATTCCTTTAGTTGTTTTATTATATCATACTGGACCCATATTATTGCCTTTTTTGTTATTTATTATGGAAAAAAATGGTCTTACTGTAAGCAAGTTCTTTTGCTGGACGGATTTTTTTAGACTATATTACAGTCGTATTGTGTTGGCAATCTATACATTGCAAAAAAAGAAAAATTTTAAACACGTCATTATTCACAAACTCTTCTGGTTTCTGTTTTTCCAAAATACAGTAACAGATAACATGCTAAGTAGTTACACCTAGAACCAAGGAATCCTGCAAAATATGCTTATCATCAGCACCTTAAGTTGTAGCCCATCAACCCTCAAATAAGTAAAATGCACTTCAGATATGATTGCAAAAGCAGGGTGGTAATATTTTCAGCCTGTTGTAGGAGTGCTTATTATTTGTCCATCCATCCATTGTCTGTTCAGGAGTCTGTCCTAAATTGCTAGGCTATGAAACTATGCTTAGTTGGGACACACTGAGACCATACATACCTGCATTCACTCACTATTGACATTTCAGAGTGACCCATTGAAACACATGTTATTGGACTGTGGGAGGACATTCATGCAGATACAAGGATAAAATGCAAGCTCCATACAGATTAAGCTGGATTTGAACCCATGTTGAAACAGCCCAGGAACCCTGAGGCAGCAGCATTAGTTGCAGAGCTACAACACCAACCCCCAAGGTTTTGAAGAACAGGAGGTTGTTTTGTACATACCATGTTAGGCCACGTGGAGGCACCCAAACCTCAGTACTGTTGTGTGGTGTTACGCAGCCTTGAAGCCACAGTGTTAAGAGGGAGCCGAATGAGACTTAACACTTTCTTCTTGAAGCTAAAGTAGACAACTTAGAGGGACCGATCACTCTGCCTTGCATGCCAGGCCCAGGCCACTGAGGAAAGATACTTTACTGGTCATCTTCTCTTTTTAACATCTACATATAGCTAAGTGTAACAGAGCATATCAAACACAAATAAGTGTGTGCAGGAAACATTTATTATAAACTGTTATGCTAACTTTATAGGTTGTACACAGCTAGTTGGCTACATTTCTATATCGTATATTAACACTCAATACATACAAATACTCAACTTTCCCCTCTGGTATGCATAATATTGGCCATGCTGGACTGTGTATGCTGGTCACTCGTGTTACTTACCCATAATCACTGCTTAGTTTGAGGTCTGTCAAAACAGTCAAATAAGGCTTTGTAGCCTAATATACTGTGTATCTATGGTGCACATGCTCAGTTGCACCTGAATATGGGAAACCTCATTGGTGAGGATGTTTGTAATTACATACATCATCTGGAATATTCATTTTATGACATTTGTTAAATTCACCATAAGGGTAAAATAGGTCATTTTCTATTTTGAGGGGGCTTTGGCACTTGCCTGCTGGTGGTTTTCATTGCAGATGTGAAGTTGACAGTGCCTTTAAAAATATATTGTTCACAGTATCTGTTTTCTTATTTTCCACTTATCTGACACTAATAAACTCCGCAGCAGTAAGTGCACCATGAGTTTCTGTGGCCTCCCAATGGATAAAGAAAAACCCTGAAGGAAGTAGGTTCATTCCATACCTGGAAACAAGGTGTAACACTAAACATATTGTTGTGCTTCATTCATCAGCTACTCTTGTTCATGTTACTTTGCTTAATATTTAATTGAAAGTGATGGTGTTCTAGGTGTTGGCCAGAAGCGTTATATTAGTTATAACCATTGCTAAACCTGTACTGTCCAGTTCCTTGCTGCTCCTTTTGATAATGTTATGGTAATGATAGTTGTAATGAGAATAGAGTTACGGTGGTCTCAAGTGCCACCAGTAAAAGAGCTTGTTTCAAATATATGTTAACAAGTTCCATTAGAACTCGTGTCCCGTTCAAGTGAAGCTTCATAGCCTAGTGCCTATTGCTTCTGGGATAGACTCCGGACCACTGCAGCCCTGCTCAGGATAAGCGGTTAACAAAATGGATGGATGGAAGTTCCTTTAGAATGGCACCTTAAGTCAACATACTGTAATATTCAATATGCAAATACAAAATCTTCATCAACGGCAAGTCTCAGGTGTCCGCTTAGGACTCAGACTGAGGACCATTTAGAGAAGAAGCCGAAACCACTGCTTGTTACATTCTGGGGAACAAACTTAAGTTGAACCTGGTGACTTAAAACTGAGAAGTCTTTAATTACGCGGCCTGTATGAGGGGGCGCACTCCTGGCACTGAGAAACTGCTGGCAATGCACTGCCATAACAGGATCCCTTGTTAAAACAAGTTTGCCAGCAATGTTGCTCAGACACTGCTATATTCCGTCCTGAAGATAGAAAATCCTGGTAAAATATAGGATGCAGACAGTTGCACAACAAAAAGGTGATCATCAACATAAGCAAAATGACATAAGTTCAAATGTAATCATCACTATAATCTGTATGTTTGTATGTATGTTTTTCTGTCAAGTGTTCAACTTACAGAATTATCTTTATTTCCCTCCCAACATTCTTTAGGAAAAAAGAACCTGAATCTCTTGAAAAGTGTAATACAGAAATTATTGTGCCCGTTCAAGTTTCGACTGTCTCTTCTGCAAACTTTGAGATTTTTGAGGAGGTGTCAGGAGTTGACACTGAACCCTCCACTGTGAATGATAGTGATGACAGAATAACATTGGTATCCAGATCTGATGGAGACATAGCCAGTGTGGATGCACATGCAGTAGAGCTGAAAGAGCATGAAGAAGGGATTGCCAGTATCGACATATGTACTGAAGATGGAGGCACAGCGAATGTGGATATATGTGCTGAAGAACTGAAAGATCCTGAAGGTGCTATGGCAAATGTTGATATTTGTGCTGAGGAACAGAGAGATCTTGAAGAACAAAAGGTCAATGAACATACTGATGACGACAGGACAAGAATGAACATAGCTGAAATGGCAGAACTAACGGATACAACCATCTTTGACGTCTCCGGTGCCATGTCGGCACTGGATAAAGATTTCACAGAGGAGGCAGAGACAGATGTTTCTCAAACAGGTAAGGGTATGATGGGACTTGCATAGAGGAAGCAGATGATTGAGTACACTGACAAAATTAAGTCAACCAGCAGTAATAATATCTTCTTCATGGAACATTGAGAAACAGGAGGGTTAGCTGTGAGTATGTAAGGAAAGGACTCTACCATAGAAGGAAACTGTGGCATGTACATGGTAAAAAGCAGAGAAAGTATAGAAAGATCAAGACTTTCACAAATACAACTGCAGAAAATATCAGTGTTACTGAGGTAAAAGACATGATACAAAGGTTGATAAAAACAAAGAACTTTTTTTGAAGGTGAAAACAAATACCTTTTTTGAAGGTACTGAAGGTGAGTCACACCCAAACGTCCAGGCTCAGGCCAAAGAGGAGACTCTTACTTTGATCACTGAACCTAAAGGAGACCCACAGAAGCAAGTCACAGAGGAACACACCCCCACAGTGGAGGCAGAAGGAGGACCAGAGGAGAACATGTCTGAAACTGCTGACCGAAGCAACCAGGAATTGATCCCAGAGGAAGACACGATGAATGCAATTAACCCTGAGAACGAGAACAACCAAGAGGTAAAGCAGTTGTTTTAAAATATCAGTTCAAACGTATTAATTATATGGTTCGTGTTATCCTTTTCATAACTGAACAGCTTTTTGCTTTCATTCACTCTTCATTATTATTAATATCTGTTGTAAATATTTACTTGTCCAATGCAGGGTAACAGTGGTCCAGAGGGTATTCCAGAAGCATAGAGAGAGAGGCAGGGTACACCCTGGACAGGATGCCAGTCCACCGCAGGGCAATCAAAAACACTCACTCAGTCACACATGCACAGAAAAGGCCATTTAGAGTCACAAGTTCAGCTGAAACATATCTTTGTACTGTGGAAAGGAACCAGAGCAGCACAAGGAAACCCACACAAAAACTGCACTCAGACTGATCCAAATTTGAACCCATATCTAAACCTGGAGCTGAGGAGCTGTGAGGCATCAGCTCTTCCTGCTGCATTGCTGGTCCAAATATTTATTTGTTAAAAAAAGTATATAATCAATATAAGGTTATTTTTTATTCAAATTGTGAAAATATACTGAAATGTGAAAGGTTTCTCCTCACCTCCAGAAAAAATACTTGAAGATGAAAACTGTCCAAAATTTGTCCCAAAAACATTCAGGGAAACAAACTATTTTGGTTTTTAGAGGGAATTCACAGAAGATATCACAAAGTTCCTGCTGATTGTTGTTAGGTAATTTTTGGAACAAATTGCAGTGCCACATTTAAAAATATCGTATTAAATAGTACAACTGTGAAGTTAATAAAATCATCCATCAATAATATTGAAAACATACTTGAGTGAAGCAATTCGTCTTTGACTGGGTTTTTGCTGGTACTTTAATTGAAAAGTCAGCATTGCATCGTGAGTGTAGGTATACCAGCAGAAATTGGGTTAGAGATGGAAGGAGGTGCTGACCTTCCTGAGTGCTCTGGGATGTGATCTGTATGCATACTGTCAGGTATGTGTTTATTTTGGGAGTCTTAAGCCATTTATATCAGAACTGCAGTAAATGCAGCTGCGCTGTTCAATATGACCTACAGTTTCTCCGTATGCACAAAAGAGAGGGAGCATGTGTGCAGGCCCCACTGTGTTTGCACATTAAATTGTAATGCAGGGACGACGACTTTTGACATAAGCTGGTTGACAGTTTTTGCACTTTATATCTGCGTGAGAAATGCAGAGTATTTGTATTTTATGTGTATGTATTGTCATTTGCAAACACCTACATGCAGTATGGTAATAGTGACAGGCTCATCCTGTGGCCCTGCAGAAGGCCCTCATCCCACTCTGATGAACAGCAGATGGACCTCCTGTAGGAAAAGGCTTGTTGTTGTGCGACACAATGTTGCCATGTGAATGTTAACCAATTTAACAACTGCAACCTGTCTAGGGAAAGCAATGGAAATGTAGGATGGTGGTATCAAACACATGCATTACGAGTACTTCTTTGTGCTTTTTTTTCTCTTGAGAAGGAAAAAAGGAGGATGTTTTTCTGAATATTGCCATGGAAACATGCATTATCCTTTCCCCCCTGTCTTTTACATTTTAGGTTAAGTATTTTGTACAGAGGTTCGTGTGTAGTGATCAGGGCTGATGGGGCTGAGAGCATTCTCAAACAGCTTTACTATAGATCTTTTGTGATCAGCAGTGTAAATCCCTGCATTCTTTCGGACAGTTTGGTGGAACTGCTTGGTTATTGATGCTTGGTTTCTTTGGGAAATGTCATGAAAAGGCCTGAAACTGTCACAGTTGCTTAATTTTGACCAGATTTTATTGATGAGAACGAAACAAATGTAGGACAGTACCGGCAAGGTTTTAATGTGGTTCAGCTTTTCTAAGAGCGTACTGTTCTTCCACTGAACTGTTCTCTGAGATTGATGGTCCTGGTCAGGTAGGTATTTTATTGAAAAAATAGTTGTTTTTTAAAAAGAAAAAACAAAAAAATGAAAGAGAAATGCAATAAATATGTTATAACTTGAGTTTTAAAAGCTAAAATTATGAAATTCATACCTTTCTTCATATAGCGTATTCATTTTCTTTTGCCATCTTTATGGAGGTCATCATTAATACAGCTTTTAAAAGTTTAATTGAGTATTGATTTAATTCACTGTTTCACGTCACCTATACAACCAGATTATAAAAGGCAGGAAGACGTGTGCACGTGTGTCCGTCTGTGTGTATGTAAGACACTTCTCCGGCTGCCTGTCATCAGTTTTTCATAATCCTGATGGATGCGAAGAGGACCGTGTAACAGAGCCAAAGGATTTGTCTGTTCTTCCGTGACATCCTCCTTTTCATTTATAGCATGTGAGACATAGGTTTGCCTGACCACTGTGTTTGCAGTTATCTGTAGATTCATGCATTTGTTTTGTGAAAAATTATTCTGAAATATCAGTGACACTTCATTCCTTGGTTTTAGATGATAGCTCATCCTGTTATGCAACAGAGCAATGCCTCGGTTTGACTTGTGGCCATGATTGGAGACGGACAGCTCACTTGCCACTGTTCTGTCATGTCTCGTTGCAGAGTTACTGTTCAGGGTAACACAAAACAGCTCAAGTGCTCAGACTTTTATCAGTTTATATTAAAGAAATGGTTGTAGTAGTGTGTAATAAAGAATGCTGTAAAAAGGTACTGAAAAAGCAAGTATTGATCTGAGAAGAGTCTGAGAGGGCAGAGGGAGGAAGGAGGCTTAGCTGGGTGGTGGTTTTCATTAGGCGCTGTGTAGGTGGATTCTTGTGGCATGCTGAAGACATCTGAACCAGCTGCTCCAGCCCCACGATCGCACATAAGCTGCTGTGCGTACAGTCACTTCCACGGCTTTCACAGCATCATCATCTGTGATTACTGTTGACTCAACAAGTGTGAAATCATGATGAAAGCCTTACCAAAGTGAGGAATTCCCTTTGTTACAGAAAACACTGCATTTGACAGTTCCACATTAAACCATAAAGGTGAACTAAAGAAACTTTATCAACCTGTCTTTCAGAGTCCTCCACCGCTGCAGATTTCTTCTCACATTACAGATTTCATCCACATTGCCATCTCTGTACCGTTTTGATTTAGAGTGCACATAACATGATCATGTCAAGACTTTAAGACAGATGTCTTTGTGAATGTTTGTTGTTGCATTGCCACATTCTTCCAGTCCAATGTGGAGTGTGTTTTTCATGGCACAAGAACTACAATCATGATTGGCTTCTTGGAAATTTCATGGCACATTAACAGGTGCTAACTCCTAAGTCACATTTCTAATAGTCAAATTCATCTACTCTAAAGTTATTGACTGACCCTCATCCTGATGTCCCAAATGACGTCATGCATCTTCACTTATTGTGTTGTGCTGTTATTCGATCTGGGATTTGTGTTTTGCGTTTGAAGCGCAGCGAGTTCGGGAAGAGGGATGTTGAGCGCAACAGGATTCCATGATTTCGAGGTTCTCAAAGTTGATCCCTCAACTAACTCGCACAAGAGCTTTACTGTGTAGTTTAATGAATCATGAGACAAATAGCTGGTTTTGGCATTTTATGTGTGTACAAAGTTTCAGTAAATGTGTATTTTCTCATGACCTGTATTTAGCTGTCCAGTATAACTGGTCAAGGAGTTCGTGTACGGTATGTTATATGTCGCTAAAGGTACGTACACTCGGCTATGGTGTGTGTGTGTGTGTGTGTGTGTGTATGTGTGTGTAAGAGAGAGCGAGAGAAAAAGTGAGAGAGGGGGGAGTGGCATGGGCGCGAGCTTCTGAGGGGGAGGACGAGAGCGCAGTTCCATATATTTTTTCTAGTTGAAGACATGCTGTGTTGATAAAGACTTTTTCGAAGCAATACGGTCAGAATAACCCTTTTCGCTGTCGGAAAACCCCGTTAGAAGATTTTAAAAGCCCGTAGAGTGAACGATTCCACCTTCCACCATGGACTGTCCAATTGTAAGTACCAAAATCACTAACAGTTCTTGAAAAAAATCTTTAAAAGAATGTGTTTGTAATAAAAAACACATATATTTAACAATTTTGCTCCGAAGTTCTAATATCTTATCATGGCTGCTGTTTTCTTAGCTCGATATCCTACAGTAATTCCTAAGGTGCTTCATGTGGTTTAAATCACAGCACTGCACCTTCTGCTGTACGACGTCGTAGGGCTCAGGTCTGTTCCTCGCGCCAACGCTGTGAAAATCGCTTACGCTGCATTTTCTTGCAGTCAGAATTAGCGCCTAAGTCCGCCGTTTCGGTGCCGCTAACTTTACACTGCAGGAGAAGCCCGTCCGTCGCACTCGGGCTCGCGGAGCGGCGCGAGCAGTAGCGCTGTCGCTCAGTGGCACGTGCTGCTCGCGCGCGAGCTGCCGCGAGACTCCTGCGCCCTCGGTTTGGCGACAAGTTTTCACTGCTAGTTTATAGCACGGAGTTTTAACGCAGACACACTCTAGTGTTCCTTTGGTGATTTAAGTTATGAATGTTTAAATGTCATCACTACAGAGTAGCAGAGCGATTTAAGGTGCTTTAGAAAAGACTGATGTTGTGCCGCTTACACTGCAGAAATGCATAAAAATGTCTAAAAACCTCCCGTAGTCATACGTTTGTTTTATTTGATGGTGGGTGTAACTGATAAAATGTACGTGTTTGTTATTTACGATGTTTCTGCATTTATATTCATTTAAATCATGCATACAGCAGTGTGTTTTTACTGTAGTATTTCAGGGTAGGTAGCTAGACTTATACTAGTACACCAGGATAGGGGCTTAAACTATTTACTACATGTCCTTAGCCACTAAGGTTCATAGCCCCAGGCTTTCTTAAAAAGTGATAATGTTATTGATGTGTCGGCTCCATATCTGTTTTAGCAGATCGACTAACATTGGAGGCGGAGTGGTCGTTTGTCTTCTGGCACTTTCAGCAGGTCCTTTACATGACTATGTAATGGCTAATGTAGGGCCTCGCTCGGGGGCCACGACGCCCCGAAGGCAGCCCGGGGGGGCGGTGGCGGGGCAGCTGCTGGGGAGGCTGTACTTGCAAGAAGCCTTTTCTTGTCCTGCAGCCCACAGCATTGAATTTAGCATTTTCAGTAAGATGCGCCTCTGCCAAAACGTGTATCCGCCTGCTGCTGTTAGATATGGGGAGTTTGGGCGTCATATTCAGCAGAAAGAAAAAAGGACTTTTCTTTGCCTTCCTCGATGGTGGGCGGTCACACTCCCACATGACGGCTTGACAGGGGACGCATAGCGCCGACGAGCAAACCCAACATGATAGCTTCCCTTTGTGTTAGTGTGGCAGGCACCTCTTGTGCCAAAGCGAGCGCTCTGTCTGTGTTTGCTTACGTAAAAAACGTGGGATTCAGGGCCACCGGCACATTATTTATTTATTTATTTGTTTGTTCATTTATTTATCTATCTCTTCCATTAATTCTTTATTTCTGGAAGGGTGTTAAGGACAGTGCTGTTGTCTCGTAACTGTTTGTGACAAGCGGAAGCAAATGCAGGAAATATTGAGCTGCCTTCATCTGACCCACGTGTGGCTGCTGGACTCATGTAAGATGGTGCACGGCAGGGTGGTCTCAGTGGGACACATAGCCTTTTTGTAGGGTGCAAACACACATCTTACACATGCCCTGTACTTTAGGCTTTTTTTGCTTGTTTTTTTTCCGCAGAATTCCGAACAAGTGCAGGATGTGACTTGGACTCTGTCACTTACTCACTAGCATGTACCTCACACATTGGTTCTGTTTGCACCATGCAGAGACATACACAGCAAACACGCATGCACATTTTAACCCTGTGCTCTCAGCATCACTAATATAATGTAACAGTCTGGACACTCTATGTCAATAATAATAATAATAATAATAATAATAATAATAATATGCAAATATTTTTGCCCTGTTAAAAGTAGGGAAGGTAGAATCTACATATGTGGCAGGTGTACCAACCTCTGCTCAGGTGTTCAATTTAGTCACTTTTAGTCAGTTTCTTTACTTAACAACAGAACTTGATCACAACAACACGTACTGATAAAATGTAAATACATTTCAGTATTTAGCTGGGGTTACAGTATTTAACAGGGGTAGCTAAGTATCTCAGAAGTTCCAAAATGGTGATAGCATCTTCTAGGGTTCATTTGCAACATGATGGAGGTTGAATGTTAACTTTTCATGTGGGAGAAGGCTGGACACTTCAGCCGGTCACAAGGAGCTTCTTCATCTTTTCAGACTGAGTTTACCAGACTGATTCCACCTGCTGGTCTTTGCTGCTGGTCAGGCATACAGCTCCTGACCTCACTGCCCTGTGTTCCACAGTGAGACACTGCTGTAGACAGTGGCACCCTGCCCATGCTACACCCACTCTGTTAGTCGCTGCATGGGCATCTTGCCTTCTGCTGTAACATGAGTCCCACTTTAAAGCAGTGCTGCTCAGGGTCCACAGAAGGCTCAGAGCCATCGGTGTTTCTGTCAAGCAGCACCCGTGGGTGGAATCTCACGCCATAAGGGTCTTGGCTAGCATCCGCCACAAAGACTGCATCAGTCATTCTCCTGCCATGGTGTATTGTGGGAAGGTCTCTGGAGGTCTCGAAGTGATCAGGTTCTGAAAAGGTGTGCTGTAAACAGAGACAACCTCTTTTCTACCACATGTTTAGTTTTTAACTGCAATGTTTCGGTCTTTATTTACGTACAACCTTCTTTCTCAGCCAATACATACTGCACTGCATTTTTATTAAACTGATAATATGTTCCTTACATAATGTAATGTCTGTAATAACAATCTAGATTCCTTATGCTAAAAACCTTAATAAAAAAACAAGCTAAAGTATTGTTAGCTGTACAGTATTGTTAAATGTTTATTCATTTTTGTTTAAAGAATAGACAAATCTAATTTAAAATGTGAAAATCTTTGTTAGATGTTTTGATTTAGAAAGCAGAAACAAATTTGCATGGGTGCATTGTAGCTAAGTCATTGCCATGGTAACTGCAAAAGGCAAATTATTTCAAAGGCTCATTTCTCTGGTGTAATTTCCTCAGTCCTAACAAAACACACCAGATTCAGTCCCCTCTTTCCTGCTACATGACCCATTTGGCATTTGCAGTCAGGTTAGACTACTGTCCTTAAGCTAAACGCTTTGATGAGTTAAAATTAACCTCTGTTTGTCATATTTAAAATGCTTAATTCAGAAACTTTTGTAAACAAATTGTTATGGTAAATGGAACAAAATTTTGTCACCATTTTCTCTATGAATGAAATTTAAGTATCTTCTGTCTAGTAAGAGCTCTTATTTTTCACTTCACTGTTTATGTTTTCTTCTTTGTGACACAGACTTTGCTGCTTGTTTATTGTGCATTGGATACAGCTCTCTCTCCCACCAATGTCTTTTTGCTACCTCGACTGGGTTCTTCCTTTTGACCATCCCTGTGTGCTTTGTACGTTTCCATCTGTACCACTCTTTACTTCCAGCTGCCCACCAATGCATTTTCATTCCTGTTTCCAACAACTCCAGTGTACATCCTGTCATATGTCTTGTTGTATGTCCTTTTGGCCTTTCCAGGATGTTTTGCATTGGACTCTGGTTACTGTTCTTTACTTCATTTTGGCCCCTTTCTGGCTCCTGTTTTTTACCACCATCTTCCTGTTGGTTAGACCCATGTATTTTTTGTGTCCTGCACCCCCACCCTACAGGAAGCATGCAGCCAGCCCCAGGAGGAGGACATCATGGACATCCCCTTGGATGACCCTGAGGCCAACAAGGCAGCTACCAAAATCCAAGCTGGCTTCCGAGGGCACATGACCCGGAAGAAGATGAAGGACGACAAGCCTAGGGAGGAGGTGAGCAGCAGCGGGGAACCACTTAACGGCCGCCAAAGGGACTCAGGTCAGTTGTTCTTTGCTCGTAACTCTGCCAGCAGCATTGGCACACCAACTCCCATTGGGCTGGAGCGGTGTTCATTCATTGTAAACCTTAGCCATACTCTACACTCATTCCGTGCTGCATCTAATCCATGGCTCACCTTGTTCATCTGCACGTGAGTATGTGACTGAACAAGTGAAGGACAGTTAGGACAAGGCAAGGTAGCTGCGGGCACACTACTGAGCCCTATCAGTTGAGTATTGTGGGCTGCTGTTGTTCCTGCCCCTGCTCTGAGCTGCAGCCTAGTTCAGATGTTAAGTTTTTGTATGCTGTGTCATGAAGTAAATTTATCTCTTCTTAAGAGATCAATTTTCCCTTTGCCATCACAATGAATGCATTTTTAATCTCATTTGATGTATGATTTGGAAGATTTTTCATCTGGATCTGAGCACTTTAAGTGTTGCCAGTTACAGTATTGTCATTAGTTCACATCAGTTGAACCCCTGGGACATCTGAGACTTAATGATCTGGAGTCATGACAAAGAAATTGCCTGTAACTGCTAGTGCTATTACTTCTGTTCAGCATCAGCAGTGCATCAATCTGACGGTCAAAGCTGGCTGAACTCCTTTGCATGGCAAAGATGTTAAAACATTGGATTCTGTACATTTAATCCCAGCAGATATTGCATTTCACAGCTGAACAACCTAATAAAATGGTGGCAATAAAAAAACCACCTGGCAAGGAGATGGCAGAGATTTCACGCCAGTCTGTCTTCCCCACTGCTGCTGTGACGTGGGTCACAGTTACGGCGGAATATGTTGAGCAGTTTCACTAGTAAATACTGCCTAAGTAACTACCCTGGAGCGTCTGTTCCTGGGGAGCCGCAGGAGCTGCACTCTTGCTTTTGATTCAAACTCATTTAATGAATACCCAATAGAGAGGCGTAGGTTTGTTTGCAGTGCTTCAGTTCTGTTGAACATTTACCCCTACATATGTGCAGTGTTGGTCAAAAGTTTGAGTACACCTGAAACACCTGACCAATATTTGTATGGATAAACTGGGCAGCCAAGTGAAGGCAAAATAAAACACAGGCTCCTTCCTATGAGAAATGCTGCGGAAGAGCTGGAAAACCATGGCGGCTCATTTCCTGATCAGACTTGTTAACTGGATGTCTTGTGAACAAAAATGAATTTCAAGTAGGTGTACTCCAAAGTTAATCATCAGGTAATGATGCATTTTTTCTTATATTTCTGTTATTATTTCGCTTTAAGCTTTTCCTGTTTTCCTTGAGATGTAAAGAAATGCACATTAAAATAAAGAATTTGCCTTAAATCATTGGATACAGCCTACAAGAGGAAAGAGTAATGAATTTAGTATGAATGTGATAAGCTTAGCATGTGAACAGCAAAACACAAATGAAGAGTTACCCAGTGCTGCAGGCATATGTAGTACAGTTTTTTAATATAAATAATGGTTTGGATAAAATAATAAATAATAAAACAGAAAAAGCATTTGTCTGGTCATTAGCATCAAGCTCCAGTGTAGGTGTGCCAGGTGCCTCTTTTGTAGCACTTTGTTGTGGTCCTGTGTGACAGAAGATATCAGTCACTGAGAGGCTGAAGCTTGCAGGAATCTACCACACTGGTATGATGTCTACCACAATCTGCGTTGTGCACGTTACAGGTTCTCAATAACCACCATCGCATGTCGTAGGTTTTCCTTGGAGCCATATCCATTCATAATTCACGGGTTGCTACTCCTGAGGGAGATGGTCCTCCTTCTGTGTTTTTCTCAAGTACCAGCCCTCTTGCTCATTGTGGGGAGATGATTCCATTCTTCTGGCACCATGAACTTAGCGCTGCTACTAAACATGGAACATGCTGTGAAAACATTGTCTGATTTTGTACTTGATTCCAGGGTACTGAAGTCAAAACAAGCCGCCTCCATCTGCAGCATGGGTCAATAAATTGCTGCACGGCTGACAGCATTGTAGGACAGCTATAGATGGAAATGTGCTGATCAGTCACGACAGCTCCTTAGTCTCAGAGTGACACACAGCAGAGGTATAGTTACACATGTCAGCACTGACTTGCAGCAGATGAGAAGCATTATGAATACACGGCCGTACCAGAAGAGATAGCCAGTACGATGTGACAAAGGCTTGATGATGACTAACACTGTTACATTATTTAGTTGGGAAGCAGATGCTTTTTTTCCTGGTGACTTGCATAACTTCCCCTTTTCACTTTTTCTGTATTCTTTTAACTGGATCTTCACTAAGGCAAATCGGCTTGGAATACTTTGGAGTTTAAGTGTCACAACCTTTCTGAGGATTTTCAGCCCAAGGCCTTTTGGATCCTTAACTGCTGTACTGCTTGCTTGCCCATGGCTGTGGCACTTCTCCAGATGTTAATGCCACTACAGGGTACCATCAGTTGTCTCAGTTAGTGATTTATTACGCTGCCATCCATCTCAGCAGGAATCCATGGCAGTGTGTCCTCAATGAAACAAGACCACCTATGGCTTCATGGGGAGATTTCACTGGTCCCCAGCCATGCATGCCAACACGTTGTTGCTAAGCAATAATAAAGATGCCATGTGGTGTGTCAGACAGTGGACCACATAATGAAAATGATTGTTTCTGCCAGGTCTGCATGTTCTAGGATGCCAAATTTCAGGGTCTGGTAAGAGCTTATAGTAAAATCATGATTTTCATTGGGTATCCAGTGCTGATTTTAAGGGCACTCATATTACAACACTCTGCTTCATGTAGAGTGTACTTGTCCATAAATCTCATTCTACAGATACACTATGTTACAAAACTGAGAACCAAGGTACATTTTTGTATGCGAATAATAAAATAGGTCACTAAGGCCCTCAGTGCTTCTGTCAGGACCAAAACCTGTTACTTAAAAATTATTGAATGTCCCTCAGCCATGGAGCTGTAGCTGTAGAGAGATGCAGGCTCTGTTTCTCCAGCGAAGATTAGAGCACAGTGCTGCACAGTGAACACATTTCCAGTCCTCTGCAGATTCTGGTAACATTCAGTGATTTCAGTGAAAACATACACCTAGGTTCATGTCCAAAATACCCTCAAGAGGCAACACTTTGCATCAAAGTCATTTTCTGGTTTAGTGCCAGTAGCCCAGACACAGGATGGGTTTAGGAGAAGGTTGTGCTCTATACTTATTACCTTTTTACTCACTGTACGCACTGTGCTCACTGTAACCAGGAACATGATTGTTTAATAGCACGACACCTTTGATATATGTATATGTACACTTCATGACATTCAGTATGAAACTGCAGAGAAAAATGGCCCAATTTGCCCAGGACAGAGGATCATCCAAGTTCAAGTCCTGATCTCCAACAGAAAGTAGGACAGGAGTGGAACATGTCCTTCCAGTTTCACATTCAGACTTCATCATCACCTAACCTGGATTTGAGTCCTCTCTTTGGATTGGTCAGGGCCTCGTGCCCCACCCCTGGGAAAGGCAAGTCACCAGCAGCCCAATTTAGGCCTCTCCTTAGCAACACCAACCTAGTTTCTGGTTGCTAAGCATCTTTGGAACACAGGTGTTATTTTTAACTCCAGGTGTATCTGTAGGAATATGACATGGTAAAATTAATGTATTCTGTATAAGACATGTTCCAGCCAATGTCTCCTCTTCCACTGTAAAGTTTCTCTATGGTGTCGGGGCAGGGTGTATGGGTTCTGTCCAATGTTACTGAAGGAAGAGTGCATAGAGGTCCCTACACTCCTTCACACCTCTACTTGCTATACCCAAACTGAACCCAGTTTTCCAGTTCAGCAACTCTACAAAACACAAGTTTGGAAATCCCGTAGGAAAATGCACATCTTTTTGTACATTTATTTATTTCAGCATCATTGTGCACATACCGTCTCTTTAAACTGGCGATATAAATTTTGTGGATACCCAGCATCACTCTGTGTAGACATGTCCATCACACCTGTGAGAGAGAGGGAGCTGACACTGGTCAAGATGCTGTACACATCCTATTAAAGATAAATAAATGAAGACATGTTCACGCATGTAGCTCAGGAAGATTAAGTCATTTCACTGTGTCCCTGGTGTTTCAGGAGCAGCAGGATCTGAAGAAGTAGAAGGAGACGACACCTCGACTCCGGAGCAATGAAGTCCCTGAGCCCACCAGAGCCCATCCCCTGCAGTAACCACCTTTCCCATCCAAAAATTACCTTTCAGTGTAAGAAGCAAAAATTTTACTGTAGAAATGGGTTGTGGGTTTTATTTATGGTCACTGAACTGTCACAGTTCCCTGCTCCCTGTCCAGTATGGGTACATGTTTCAGCATTTTAAAAATTGTCTTTTATAGCATGACTGTTTCATACCTTGTGCACTCAAATAAGCAAACCCAGAGTGAATAGGAAAGTGGGCATTTACAGAGGAAAAACCAATAATTTTAGAGGCGATCAGAAAAGTCTGAATGTGTCCACGCTTCTGTTTGATGTTATTACGTGCACTTAAACCTGAGCCTATATCTAAATCTTTCCTGATTTTTTTTTTGGTTTTACAGTCTAATCCAAGCAAAAGAGTTGATACTATCACACTGTAAATAAGAGAAACTATAACCACAAAATGTTTGTACAGCAGTCCCATCAAAAATAATCCCATACGAATGATGTTTTTGCACGTTGTCTTGCCACTGAAACGTGTGAACAGGTTTACCATCAGGCTCATGATTCACAGAAGCACAGCTGTTTTATTTTTCCTCATAATTAGCTATTGTTTCAGAGTGATTGTTTTTTTGCCCTGTTTTACATTTTGAAAAATCTAATCAGTTTTCTGACCTCTTTGTGTTGTTGTTTTGTTCGTATAAAAAGTGGTGGGCTCTCAAGGGTCAAAATCAACAGCTACTCAAAATTCGCACAGAGCTTTGATTGCTGCGTATGGTAACACACGTAATTATTACCACCGTGTTCTGTATTCTTTCTTGTGTAGATTATTGATTTCCCAAACTTCCAAAACTTGAGCATGCAATATTAAAGATGTTTTTTGTTGACGTCAGTTTTACCTTTACCTTAAAGCAGATGGGTGAGATTACAAATGTGTCAAAAGCATTTTAGATGACAAGTTGGCATGCTGCATGTTCAACATGAATGGTCTCTTGCCTGCTGCATTCCACAAAAGAGTAACACCTCTTTTAAGTGAATAAATAAACAACATATTGGCCAGTTTACCAGATTCTTCCTTTTGTGTCAATGTGAAAACAACAGTGATTGAAAACAAATTCAAAGCAACTGTTCAGTGTTCACAGTGGCTGTAGTTCATGTTGTCTTCGATGTCATGCCTGAACACAAGCAGGAAGCTCCTCTGAGCCAGACAGCACAAGACATTATTCCTTCAAGCAGTCGTCAATGGCTTATTCACCTCATACAAAATGCATAAATATTTGAGCTGGTTTGCATGAGCGAACATTATTAATATTGTAGTGAAGATGGCAAACGAGCAGCTTCCTTTTAGTTACTTTTTACAGTAATTTCCACACCTTTGGCTCCTGTGAGAATTCACAGTGAAATAACCCGCTTCATCCAGAGACTCACACAGGCATCGCTGACTAATCCATCATCCTAAGAGCTTCACTGCTCTTGGGAAGACAGAGAGCCTGTCAAGAGCTCTGTTTCTAGCTAAGGTTCACATGCCCCCCACTTTCTACCCCCCACCACTCCTCCCAGAACCTACAACAGTGTTACTCACTATCTTTCTTTCCTTAGTTGCATCAGTGGGGGTGAGACAAAGGCCGGGGGTGGTGGGAGACTGAAAGCACATAGTCAAAGCAATACAGAGAAACAAATAATGCACTCAAACACAAACATCTCTCTGGTCTCGATGTGGACCAGCTTGTAGTGCAGTTCCTTCCTGACTTCTGCCCCCGCGGCCTCTGACTGGAACAAGAATGGGGACATCAGTGGGGCTTTGTTGCGCATGGGGAAGGATAGTAAAGTGAGCCATTTAGAGTTTTGACCTTTCCCATTAGCAAGTGGTGTACCCGTTCACATAATCATCATCATTATTAGTAACCATTGTTTAGCTCGCATCTTTTCCAAGGCAGCTTACAGTGTCTGGTTTGTTACTAAGCTCCTTACAATGATTTGCCTATTTATGCTTAAATTTCCTATTCATTCCAGCTTTTTACTGGAATATTTCAGGGTAAGGACCTCAATCAAAAGCACTACAGTGGTTCGGTCTCCTGTCCTATCATTGAAGAGTAACAGCTCCAACCACTATACTACCCGTTGTCTGTCTTCATGAAACATTAACTTCTTGGAAGGCGTAGAAATGACTGATGACTGAAGATACAACAGTGTTCTCCCTTTAAAATACCGAGTAGTGAAAGGCTGTGTTTTAATTACAGAGAGCAAATCGCAGTGAGACTGAAGCATGTGGTAATTACCTTTGCTTATTTTTCACCTCGATAGTCATTCGTAAGAGCAGCATTCAGCCAGTTTGCAGCTCAGACATCACCGATTGCAATTCATCGGGGCCTCCAAATCAAATGATAACATTGCTCAGTTGTAAGACTTAGGTGTAATGTATTCACCTTGTCATACTTAGAACTAGTCTTAGACAGACATTAGACTGGTGAACTCTGCCACTGCTGTGCACAACTTTTGGCAGTACATGTCTAGTTAGGTGTACAGAATGCCCTGAGTGTGACATCACCTTCCATAACCGTCTCCTGCATGTCCCGCATCCTCAGGACTAATATGAGGAGACAAAACGAAGTATGAGCTCAAACAGGCAGTTGGGAAGGACATGTGCTGTGGATGTTGACAGAGAGCATGTTGCTCGAGCACTTTTTCAGCAGCTGTGATGCAGACCCTGGAGGACAGGGAGCAGGATTTGAGCTGATTAGGGCTCAGCAGAGGTACCGCCCTCGCAGCGCAGCTCCCACGCACGCTTGCCCGTCGAGTCTCAGCACGTGGATACGGATGCTGTCATCGGTTCACACTGAGGAGGCTTTTCTATTGGATTTTCCAGAGTTTCCCATGGCAACGTGGCAATGAGCGGCGTCTGTGGTTCCGCTCGCCTCAACACGCTGCTGCTCTGAGCCTGTGTACGGCGAAGGCTGCCTGTCTCTAAACTTGTTTCTAAACATCCTCAGGGATATTCTGAGCCTCACAAAACAACTCCAAATATAGCTAATAAACAGTGAGTGATTTGCTTTTGTTGCTGCATTTGTGATCTTTTTCACTACCTTTAAACCGGACCTGGCATCTCCAATCACAGCTCTGTGCAAAATAAATAAATACATACTAATTAAGAGATGTATTACATGCATTTATTGACTGTCACCGGCAAAAGAAAAATCCTTCTTTGAAACCAATTCATCACTGGAAATCAGAAGAACAGTAACAACTGCTGACACCTCTACTTTATTACACCACTTTGCTTTCCTGTAAGGATTAAACTCAAACATTCACTTTAACATATACTTGTTGGTTGTGTATTACTTTGGAGTAAAGATGTGTGCCAAATACAAACATGAATGTAAATATGTAAATGGAACACACTTTCAAGGTCAGCCTCATTGAACAGCAGGGGGCACTTCAGTCCTGAAAGATTTGCCCTGTTTTCACAACACCCTTTTTTTTTAACCAAATCTTGGTTTCCAGTTTGATTTTTCACCCTTGTTCTTTCAGTAATTTTTAATAAAGTAAACTGAGCGTTTTTGCCAGATGAGTCAAGCTGTAAAGGAATAGTGTATCAAAATGTTGACATTTTTAATTATCTTGGAGTTCTTTAATGTAATGTTCTGATTAACCTTTTTTTCCAACTGACAAACCAACTTAAAGTTAAAAGTCAGTGTTGTAAATGGTTACTTCCAAACAAAATCATTTTCCTGAATGCATCTAGGGGCAGGTCCCTGTGTGTGAGCTGCTGTGCTCCTGAGCCATGCTGGGGAGTGTGTTGGTTTGCTGTGGATCATCGGTCGAACAACTCCTACTGCTGCCTCTTTACCCCTTTAGTAGTTATATCAAACTAGTTACTGGTTAGCCAGATGTACAAAAATAGGTTAACTTTTAATTACTTTTACCACACATTCTTTTCAAAATCCTTTTTTACCAAGGTACTGTGTGCACGTTTGCTGTGTTGGTAGATCACCAAACTGACATTAGTGGACAGTTCTTCACAAAGTGAGTAGATTCACAGTGATCTGGAGGTGGTTGCCTCCCATGCTGAATGCTAACCAGTGGCTTTTTTCAGGTTGCAAAACTGTTCATAGTGGCAGTGGAGCGCACTTTTTCAGCCCCTTTCCTTTTCTCATTCAAGACCCTCCCCCACTCTGGACTCTCAGCAACAAGAGAAACTTCTCTCCAGTGGAGCCTTTGCAAACTGGTTTTGTTTCACTAGTAGGAGCTTTGGCAGAACTGTGGTCATATTTACTGAGCTTTTGTTATCCTTATACAATTTTTTTTGTGACACACTGTGCAGAGTGCTACAGGTGAACAGATTGGGTCAGTGTTTCTTTATAACAATAACCACATGGCAGCTGTGTTTTCCCAGCAGTCAAAGTGTTCACACAAGCTGCAGCGTGGTAGTGGGAGTGAGGACTGCAAGGAAATGTGGTCCAACAGGGGCATCCAGCTACAGCAAAGAACTCAAATAAACAGGCATGTCTTTGTTTCTGGAGCGAAGATGTTGGGGGAGTGAGTGGCCATGGGGTACACCAGATTTCTGCATGCGCGCACACGCACACGCACGCGCACGCGCGCACACACACACACACACACACACACACACACACACACACACACACACACACACACACACACAGAGTAGCACAAGCACACAGTCACACAGCGTTCCCTGTGCACACTGGGCCGAGCCCAGGCTGGTGAGGGACTGTGCTGACTGTCAGGGACCACACCATCGATGGAGCTGTCATGCTGACTGTGTGGGAGAGAAACCCACCACCAAATCCAAGATGAGGGCATACAGGATGCCTCCCTTCAGTGTGCCAGGTTCTCCCACACTTTGGCAAATCATCCTTATTTTTTCCCTCTCAGGTAGGAGAAAATCACATAACTTTTTTAACTGAAGTACAACTCTGTACTCTGTTTTTCATCAAACTTACATCAGATTACAGCATGACTGACACATGAAATGAGGCTGTGTAAAGTTTCTTCCTTTTTGTGTGTTCGTTACTGTTATTGTAATAAATAAAAATAAACTAAAGGTAATATTATACCTCTAATATGACCTCTTACTAAACAGTTTGTTGCTTTCCTTTTCAGATTATCTGTATTTTTTATTTCTTTGTTACTCTTTTGGGTGAAGTAATAAAATTCTTTTTAGATAGTAACAGATAATGGTGCTAAAAAAGTGCTAAAAGTGATATCAAAAAGATGTCTGAATTCACAATACTTTATTTGAAATAAGGCACCTTTCATAATTGTTTTATAATACATAGTTGTAGTTAAAATAAACATTTTACCAGAATCAACAGCAAACATTTAACCAGTTTCAACAGCAATGTGTGACACAATCCAAAAGTTCATTTTACTACATAACAACTGGTAAATTCTACATATTTCATACTTTAATGTGTTTAGTATTACACATTTTTCATACATAGCTGTCATCCTTTTTGTCACTCACTGCCATTTTCTGCACTGGAAGTGCCCTCTTAAACATTAAACAGTGCTTCTCTTTCAGCCAATGTTGTCTAGCATTAGTTAGCATAAATACCCACATTTTACTTTTCCAGAGCAAAGAGTTTGTTTAGCCAATTGCAGGAGAATGAGAAAGTGTATATTTGGCCTTCTGACCTTTTATTGTTGTTCATAAAACGGGAAATCATAACTGGCAACTGAAGTACAGAAATGTATACATTTTCTCAAAGGCCTCTGATTCATGCTCATGCTCAGAACCATATGGCGAGTATTTGCTGGATCAAAAAAACCATGCTCAATGAAGTTATACACAAATCCTAGGGGGCACACATGCCCACAGGTTTCCCTTTGCTACACCCATGTTAATTGAAGATCCAGTCTTATGAGGACTAATACTACTGTTCAGTTTCCATTTTTTGTTGCTCATACTGTGCTCTGGTAACACAGGAATAGATTAACTTTAGCATCCAGCATTATTTGAAATTCAGCTCACCATTTTCCGGGTCATGCTGAGCTAATGCCCTTTCAGAAAAACCTGAGTAAGTAACTTTGGGGCACCATCCTACATCTGTCTGGGAGGTCAGAGGTTTGATCTTCACTAGCCACGCAGCGGGTTTGGCTTATACAGTGCTACATGGTGTTGGTGTCCTCGGCTGTTCCTCCACTACCCCCACAGTCCCCAAAAGACCATGTTACTCTGATTGGCCTGCCATGGAGGAAAGCAGTCCAGCAGCTCTGCTTTTTGTCTGCTCATCTTGGCAACATACTGAGAGGGAGAAGAGTTTCCATGGCAACAGTGATGGCACGTGGTCCAGCTAAGGGAGTTTAAGTGCCAGCAGCCGTTGGCAGAGCCTGATGGCAATCCCACAATAAACGGACTTCCTGATGTTTGGCAGCAGCAAATTTGAATCCTAGCTGTAGCATTTCTGTTGTATCCTTGAGTTACATAACCCAGATTTCTTCAGAATGTGTTGGATTGTTGGAAGGGTTAATCTCCAGCAATGAAAGTTATTTGGTGTCAGAGCAGCAGCTAATAAATCACAGCTCACTAGGCTCTTTCTTTGCTGCCACATGCAGGAGGTGTCCTGACAGTTCACATCAGCAGTCCTGTTGCACTTGTGCGTGGTATCTTGGGTGCCGATGCCCTGCTCTCCGTCAACTATTCCAGTGCCAGTGATAGTCCACCTATCATCAAGTGGCAGCTAAAGAGGGAGAAGCCTGTAACTGTGGTCCAGTCCATCGGTGCTGAGCTCATTGGAACACTGCGGGCCGAATACAGGGACCGCATCCGAGTATTCGACAATGGGACTCTGCTTCTCCATGCCCTGAGGATGGCAGACGAGGGCACCTATGAGGTTGAGATATCCATCACTGATGACATATTCACTGGGGAGCACAGTGTCAATCTCACTGTGGATGGTGAGTGACCAGCACCATGACATCAAATAGGGCTCAGGATTTACCACACTGAATATCATATTGTTTAATTTTGAGAGTGATCATTTTGACACCTATAAACTATACAGTAATGTCTACCCAGTACTGAAATTCAATTACTTCAGTTGTGTTTTTTATTGTGTTAAAGCATAGTATCCCACTTTCATGTTAGATACTATGTTCATTAGACTGGAGAAGCAGCGGACCATATTCCATCTGTAAATAAGTTACAGTAATCTGTATGCAATGTGTGTTTTGTATTGTGCATCCTATCAACCAAAACCCTCCACCCAGAGCCCGTGTCCAGACCGCAAGTGCAGATGGAAGCACATGCCGTTCTGGAACTTACTGAGCAGTTCACCCTCAACTGTTCCCACAACAATGGAACCAGGACCACCTACAGCTGGATGAAAGGTGGAAAGCCACTGGTAAATGACTCACGCCTGCTGCTGTCACATGACCGGAAGAGCCTTACTATGGCACGAGTGCTGATGGAAGATGACGACGTGTACGTCTGCTTGGTGGAGAATCCCATCGGCAGTATGAGCAGCAGACCTGTCAAGCTCAATGTCTACAGTAGGTGGAGGGAAGTGTCCTTTTCTCATCCTGCATGTTAGTACCTTTGGCACAGGACATAGCTTGAAGAACTAAATCGCAACATCTACTTATATCAGTTCCATGTTTGCTTAATTTCAGAAAGATTTTTGCTAATAACACAATGCAACACTGTTTAGGATTAATTTTCATCAAACTTGTGTGGAATTTCTCAATTTGAAACAGGGGAACATGAAGGGACCTGACTCTATAACACCCCTATGTACCATCAGACAATTTTCTGTCACTGCATCTGAAATGGTTTCTGGTGGCTTCATGTCCACACTGTTTCACTCAGTTTTGATGATGGGCAGCTTACACAGTCCATGAATACTGATCACTCACAGACTCAGGAAGCCTCGGTGTTGGAACCGCTCTCAGTCCACCTGTCTGTCTGTCACCATAAGAGCGGATGTGTGATTTATCATCTACCTGGCTACCAAAGCTGTGTTCTCAGTGCCAGTGGCTCCCTGATGTCAGGCCCGTCTGTGCTGTTTGGCTGTCTAACAGTATCCAAGCATCAGTTAATCCACTAACTGTGCAGTAAACCGAGTCCTGCTTAAAGTTACAATGAAACTACTAGCATAGCTTCATTCTGAAAGAACCCTGTTCCAGCAGACACAGTGTCGCCTGCTTAAAGTCAAACAAAGACACAATCCAGTAAATCAAAGTAATGTGCGCACTGTCTTATAGCTCTGCTTCTCCATGCTGAAGGCAGGGATAAAAGGGTCCAGTACAGTCCCACACCTTCCTTCACACTCTATACCTACTTACAATGGCTCAAAGCAACTTATTCAAAAAGCCAGAACTCAGTCTCAGTGGTTATCACAATCTTAGAGACTGTATTTACATTGTCATCCACAAAGAGCAAGCGGTTCAGATTTATGGAGGTTTTTAACTTTTGCAACCATTTCCCTTTACTTTGAGTGAAATTTTTGAAGAGTATATAAACTTCAGTCTCAGTGGTCCAGTTATTAGACTAAAGGAACACGACCCCAACTCCAAGACAAATTTCCTTCGACTTTGTTTTGGAGGTTTATTTTCATTGATGAGACAGTTCTTGCAACATTGACCAAGCTATGATATTTTTTTGAAGATTATCGATTTTGTATGTTTCCGTGTGACCCCATGCCTTTATTTTTAGGACGAAGCTCTCTGTACATCATCCTCTGTACCGGTGGGATTTTCCTCCTTGTTACCCTGGTGATTGTGTGTGCCTGCTGGAAACCTGCTGAAAAGTAAGAACTCCTTTATGTTGCCTTTGCCTTGGGCCCCAAAATGGATGGTCTGCAGTCACAGGGAATCACTCAACACCAAGCCTATGGTCTGTAGACAGAAGCTTCGGCAATAAATAGTGTAGCAGAGTAGTTTGTGGAAAGTGTGTGGAAGGCTGAAGCCAGCTATTCAGAAATTTAGCAAGTCACTATGGTCTAAAAACCATATCTTTAAATTGTTGTTAGAAATTTTAGTTTTAATCTGTGCACTGATTTAAAAAATTAATTCTACATTTTTAGAAGTCCATGAAATAAAGGTTACGCTCACCTTACCTTATTCAGTCAAAATCAATTCTGAACTATTTAAGATAAAATGAGTACTTGACAGACGTGAATAAATGGCATTATAATATAGCTTCAAAATATTTGTTACAGAGAAAAACATCGGTCTGCCAAGCAGAATACTTTGAAGTATGCGAATCAAAATCAATTCAAGAATGAAGGTAAGAAAAAATGAAATTATTGCATCTACTCTGTATTGTTGTTGTGACATTTGGGATAATCAACAATCATGGGAATTCATAAGATCATGTAGACATGCCCATATTTTTTCGTAAGCAGAAAACTTTTGCTTTTTCACAGTTGATGTTCTACCCAAATCAAAGGTTCAGGAGCACAAAAACCATATGTCTCTGACCACCTTGAAAGAACAGGTGAACACTGTTATTTATGTACATTTTGTCTTGGTTTCATATAACTGAAGGTACCGATATAGACAAAGTGATGCTCATTGAACAGTGTGTTGTATGTCATAGGATGGTGATTACTGCTCTCCTGATGTCTCACTCGGTCCACCAGAAACGGACAGACCCACCGACTACAGCAGTTCTGTGCTGCCAGCCTCTCACCCACCTGAACCCCTTGGCCCATCTGCCCAAAGCTGCCCCAACTCTTCGGCTAACTTCTTACCTCCACAGGTCCTCAAAAACCCCTCCGAAGCCGTGGCATCTGCCCCACACGTACAAAGTTCAGCACGCAAGCTTAACCTCCCAGCAGGTTTTCCAGCTATCAGTCATCCAAGAGACCCTATCTCCTCCCTAGAGTGCAGTAGGCAAAAGCAGTCATGACAGTTGAACTTATCCCTAAATCCTTTTATGGCCATACGCATATCACAGCAACCTGGGTTTTTCAATGTTGTAGTGTGCATGCAATTCTAACATATGAATTTGCTGTCATTACTTGGTAGGTTTTTTTAGATGTCCAAAAAGTTACACACCAGATATAGCTTTTCTCAAAAGTTTACCAGTTTTTGTACATACATTCTAAATAAATAACATCATACATAAAGTTTTTAAAAAATGTTTTCTACTGTGAACGTTTTCCCACTGCCCTGTTCCTGATGTTTAGGCAGACTTCTCTATAAGCTCATGTTAAAATACTCTGCTTGATGCTCGGAAGCATTTCTTTCGATGCATTATAAGTGTCAGGGTGAAGGTATAAAGAGCTTCATTTTGAAACTGTTAGCCACACATTGTCTGGATATAGGGTACCCTTTCTCCATCCATCCATCCATCCATCCATTATCATTAACTGCTTAATCCTGGTCAGGGTTGCATGTGATCTGGAACTACTGGGTACTAGGGTAGTTTCATGCATCTTAAACAAATCCTTTGGTTGTTTGTGGTGAAGTACCTATTTTAAATTATCATATTTATACAGTGCACTTCTAATTTTTTCCAAAATATCCTCCCAAATATCATGGCACCAGTTTTAACATTAAAAACTTAAGTTGTTTTAAGTACAGATCATTATATAAGAAATGCATGTGCAAATATTTCTTGCAGTTAAAATATTTTAATTTGTCACATTGCTCTGCTTTTCATTTTTAGCAAACTTTTGCTTAATCTTTTTTTTATAATATGAAATGATTTAACACTGCTGGTTCTAAAATTAATACTGGTATTATATTTAGTCTAAGAGAAAGATATCAGTTTTACTGCATAATATAATTTAATAGGAAGTTCTTCATAATGTTATGTGTTAGTAAAGGTATACATCTTAGCAAGATATCAGCAACAATTCAACCTGTCTTTATCTTGAATGACTGCAAGATGTCATAGGACTCTGCTGAAGCTTATATATCTGTACATTTATTCACGAAATGTTGCTACTGTAGTTAAACAATTTTACTTTTCAAAGTTCAGTGGCATTTGGATTATCAAATAATAGTCAGAATACCATGGAAAAAAATGTAGCTCACATGATAATAAATTCTAGAGAGAATTATCTATTGTACTATTACAATTATTACTTAATTATTACTATTGTACTATTTGTGATTATGTATATCACAAACTTACACTTAAAAATTAAAAACATTTTCTAAAGCTGTTGCTGATTTTCTTAAATACTCCATGCTTAAGATGCCTCTGACATAATGAAGAGCGTAGAATCAGAACATCTTTAGTTACTTTGGATGGCTGTGACTTAGACATTAAGCATTCAGTGTAGCAGCGGTAACTCTTTCAAACCTCAGACGGAATTGGGCGCACCATCCACCTTCTCATTCCCTCCAACAACCAGAACAGGACACCTCAGCAACAAGCAGAATATTCACAATCTGTTTTTTCAGAGATGCTGAGTATATATGGAACACTTGTCAAGCTGCTGGAAACTGCTGTATACATGATATTTCTTGAAATACCAGGATACACCTGGCAGATTTAGTGACTTCAGGGACTACTCTCTAACTTTAGCAATGTTCAACAATTTTCAAATGAAGTAAGACTAGCAATTATATAATAAAACAATATAACAACCAAATAATTAAAATCAGTGTGATGCACTTGGGTGAGCTCAACTGCAAGTGAATGAATTTTGAGAGCACAGTTTATTATGAAGTCGTGATGCTTAGTTGCCTGATGCCTGATTTATTGCATAAACCTGGACACTGTACCCTCACTACTTTCACGATGAACAAACTGACTATCTTCTTCTCTAGGATATGATTTCATGGTACACTGTCACTGACCCTCACACTGAAATCACAGTAGTAATCCAGAAAGAGACCCTTTATCTTGCTTGGGATGTGGTGTCACACAAACATTATCTCTCCCGATTTGAGTGATATGGAACCAAAGTCATTTTTCAGCTGTAACCACAGCAGAATAGTTCTGGGACAGCGGAGACCAACTGGCTGGTATGCTCAAAGCAAGGGTACAAGTGCCCAAAGGCAGGTGAGGTGATTAAGTCAGTAACAAATTAATGAACTATGTATTATATACCAAAATTAATAAATTACAAACACTCCATTTGCTTCTATTTTTGACTGTGTCTGTAGCATAAATGTGTTAGAAGCAACTGACTATATTTAAATGTCTCTACATTTCTACATTTTCAATATTGGGCCTTATAACCACTAGAGGATAGATAATCCAGTTTTTGTTACTAAACCCAAATCTGAGGATTTAACTAGTGATGCAAAACATTACAGCTGAATGTACAGACTCAGAACTGTTGGTGAACAACTAATCTAGGCTACCAGACTCAGTTTCCATTCATAAGTGGCAGGACTACGTTTACACGTTTTTTCAGTCAGTTTCCTTCAGGAGATCACTGTTTGTTCTGTATTTGGTGCAGTGTTTCTATTAAAATGTTTTAAAATATACATGCTTAGGGGAAAAAACCGGCCACGTTGTTTCAGAATCACGGTATTCATTTGAATTTTCTAGATGTCAGAGCTCTTTTTTAATCTGTATTGGGGCCAGCATGTTTTGCTTCTAGGGGTAGGTATAGACAACTTAAGAATTATAGGCACTGTTTGTGAAACTGAGCAAAAATAAATGACTAAACTCAACAACACATACAATTATTCATATTTTTGGCTCAAGTGTATATGAAGCCATAAACTTAATACAATAATTTGTATTAATTTTTAATAATCTTAAACACAAAACATTTTACAGACTAGTACAATTTTTTCTCTGCATAGGTTTCAAAATTATTGGCACTCCTATAATTAATATTTTATGATGCCACCGCTGGAGAAGATAACAGCACCAAGCGTCTTGCTGTGAAATGTGACAAGGTTGAAGCACACTTTTGGTGGGATTTGGGACTACTCTTCTATGCAAGACCTTTCAAGATCCTTGATAGTCTTAGGTTTGTCCTTGTGGACTGTCCTCTTTAATTCAGACCATCAGATTTCCAATAAGGCTCAAGCCTTTAGATTGAAATATCCGTTGCAAACAATTGATTCTGTTTCCCCACGACTATTTCATTGTTGATTCTGATATATGTTCGTGGTCATTGTCCTGCTCAGTGTATGGCCAAGTTGCAACCTCCTGACAGAGGCAGCCAGGTGTTGGTTCCAAATATCTTGGTGCTTGATGGAATTCATTAATCCATTGAATTTACCAAGACCCCCTCGGTCACCAGCATGAAAACAGCCCTAATACATCAATAATCCACAATGATAGTTTATTGTGGGTATAGGTGTTATACATGTATGCAGTGTTCTTTTCCTGCCAAACTTTCAGAAAGCCAAAATGTTTGGTCGCATCTGACTTCAACACACAATTCCAAATGTAGTTTAAATGATGTCTGGCAGAGTCCTTACACTGTAATTTGGGGGTTGCATTCAGTAAGGGATTCTTTTGTGTGACCCTTTCAAAGAGCTTGTTGACATGCTGGTGGCATAACATATCATTTTCAGACTTGGTAACCTGAAGGTTCCCTTAAACTTTGTAGCTCTGAAACTGTGGACCTTGGATTTGTCTCTCACCTTTACCATCTTCCTCACTGTGTGAGGGCAATATGCACATGTGTCCCCTCTTGGCAAACTGTTCCAGACTTCTGGAACTTTCTGGTTATTGCTGTGACTATGCTCTTCAACTGTTTATGCATTTTATATCTGTTTCCTGATCTGTGCAGGCGAAAACCCATCTGTCTCTTTTCAGCTGAAAGTTCTTTGGTTTTATCCATGGTGATGAATAACAAAGGGATTTTACATTTGTACAACCCCATATTTTCACTCCAAGGAAAAAGGAATTGATGAAAGACAGCAATAAAGCAATGAAGACTGAGACCAGCTATAAAGTATACAATTTCATAAGACATGCCACTTTGTTTGGATTTATTTTAAACATTCTTTACAGGTGCCCGTAGTTTTGAAACACAGATTTTGCAAAAAAAAAATCAGCTAGTCAGTGAAATGTTCTGTGTCTTAAAATAATTATTTTTTCACTGGGCTGTGGAGAACTTGTCGGTCACATGATGGTCAGGGCTGTGGCTCATCTCCTATTCACCATCTTAGTCCATCAGAGACGTATAATTCAGTCTTACAGTCTCACAAGATATGACACAGCAAGATTCTGGGGAACCAACTTTTTAATGAAAGAGTTCAGGCACTTTCAAGTGACCACCAGTTTGCATTTTGTTCACTCCACCATTTTCTCCCTTCTCACCCTCTTCTGCTCATGAGAACTCAGTATCATGTTACTCTGTCCCTCCCACGCCACATAACGCCTCCATTTTGCACTGTTACAATTGTCTCCCCAAAAGACAATATATTATATTTTATTGTAAACCGCTAGTGATAGCAACTCACAGTCAAATTTCTTCTGGGAATTTTACTGGCTATTGTCAGCTATCATTGAGTTTTCCTCTAAATCAAATTGTTTTTATTTCGAAGCTGTTGAAATTTTGTTGACTCTGAAGGCAAACAGCTTTTTATGATATCATTTGCTTGTTTCGGAATTACCAATTAAGAATGCATCAATAATAAGAGAAATGTTTGTGACAAAAGCCTTTTTGCCTGTGGCCAATCACATATGGCTAACTCACTAACATTATCAGTCCTTTTTTTAAGTGTAAGTCCCTTTAGGAATTTGTTGCATCCAGTGGCCATTGACTTCCATCAAATTAGGACTGACTGTCTCAATCCGTTGCACCACCACAGTTCTGGTAGCAACCTAGTGATCACTGGAGTGACTTTCTGGCTGCCTCACATCATCACTAGCACACTCTATTCCAGCTACTCCTGCCTTACTGTTAGATTTCATGATCCCTAAACAGACCTGTAAAGGATTTACAGTACTATGCAAAAGTCTTAGGCACCTGTGGGAAAAAATGCTATAATGCGAGGATGGTTCCAAAAATAATGCCATGAATACTTATTAATCAATAAACCTTCTAAAAAGTGCAGTAGACAAAAAATCTCAACCAAATCAATATTTGGTGTGACCACCCTTTGCCTTTAAAACAGCATCAATTCTCTTATGCAAACTTGCATGCAGTTTAAGGTAGAGGTTGGTAGGTTCTTCCAAGCATTTTGAGGAACTGGCCACAGTTCTTCTGCAGACTTTGACTGTCTCTGCATGTTCTCCCAGACTGACTTGACTATGTTGAGATCAGGGCTCTGTGGGGACCGTACCATCTGTTGCAGGATTCCTTCTTTTTGCTGAAGATAGTTGTGTATGACTGAGATTGGGTGTTTGAGGTCATTCTCAGGCTGCAGAATGAATTGGGACAAATCAGAAACCTCCCTGATGGTAGATAAGAATCTACCTGTACTTCTCAACAGACGTTGAAGTTGCATGCCTCAGACTTTTGCACAGTACTGTACAACTCAGAGAAAACAAATTTCACCAGCAGACAGATACAGAATGAGATTCTCCTTATGTTCTCCATTATTCTCGTCTGGTACCACTACTTTTACTGACGTGAATCATACCAGTTGCTGCATACAGAATTTATAGCCATTAAAAACATGTAATACAGGGAACCAAGTTTAAGGGAATGTATGGTGGTGATTAACCATCACTTTATGATCACAAATACAGGAAGAACATTTAAAGTGTGCGCAACCTGGGGTAGTTTCAAACCTATAGTGGAGTGAGCAGCTCAGCTGTTGTGAGAGATCAGAGTTACTTGCTGTGCTGCTGTTTTCTACACAAAACAATAAACTTGCATATTGTATAGGTGACCACCAGCATAGAATATTTGTCTCCTCTCTCCTTCTTGCATTTCTTAACATAACATCTTAACATAGAAAGCAAAAAGCAGTCTGATGTATAGGTTGTGTTTGAGGTATAGAAGCTCATATGTAACAATCTCCTGTTTTTTCCAGCTGGGATCCTGCTGTGAATATTATGAACAGCAATATCTTGAACTGGTCGTATTTAGTACCAAGTATCATTCTGCGCCACTTGCACTTCCCCGAGGTCTAACACGCGGATGCCACTGAGAGCGTGCACCAGGCATGGTGATGTGATATGACCAAACTTTATAACTATTCAGTAAAAAAGTATTGTTAGTATTGTATACTGTACATCACTGGGTGAAGAGACTCAGACTGGCATATTCTCACTGTCAAGAGTAACAGCGAATTATATATCACCAAACCTTGCCTTTAAACTTACGAAATTTAGTACACGCCACTGATGTGTGTAGTGCTGTGAGTGTGTGTGTGTGTGTGAGAGAGAGAAAGAGAGAAAAGAGAGTGTCAACATCATGCTTGTGCCATTTGATCAGTGTGATGTATGCTCTACGAGTGATGCTAGTACATGTGGATATGTGCATTTTCAAGCCTCATTTCAAAGACCTGAATAGACATTTTCAAGATCCTAAGTAGCACAGTGTACAATTTTACGTCTGTCGAAAGCTCTACTTAAAGAAAAAAAAAACAGCAATAGAACTTTATAGATGTAGAGATGGTTTAATAACTTTGGTGGGTTATTATTTTTGTGTATTTGTAATATTTAGTTGCCCATCTCTAGTATGGGTTATATTGGATTTTGTGTTCTGTAAACATTTGTGTGTTTTGCAGGGAGAGCTAAAGGTTTGTGGCTGTGTCCTACTTTGTAGTACATGAGCATTAATGGTGCAGCCTTGGTTCCCTGAGTTGTCCTTTGTCACAGTATCATAATCCAATATTACCATGTGATCATTAACTTACCTATTAGAACTCACGGCACATTTCCGGGGGATGCACGAGGATCCATTCCTCACTCTCCTAAATTACTTTAACTCTGGGCCAGGATGCTCTGTCAATTTAGAAGGCAACTCATGAGCACATATTATGTGCATGTAGCAGCTACACAGGCAAATGGGCTGAGGCAAAACTGCAAACTGCAAAGTCCTGTGAACAGAATGGCAATTTTCAACCCCAGTTCACTGGATAAAAGCTCAGCTGCCGCCCCAGGATCAGCCATAGGGCACCCTTTTGACCTCTTCAAGTCAACTTGCCTTCCAGTTTCACATGGCAGCTCTTGTACTTCTTCATCCCTAGAAAGAAACCAGATGTGGAAACACTTTGTGACTTCACAAAGCAACAAAGGTAAGCATCAGAGTGCAGTATGTGTGTGTGACTGTGTGTGACAGTCTGCATTCTCTTAACCAGCATGATTAGTCTTTTAGTCACTTCACTTTTCAGCTCATTGAAAAGCCCTGCAACAGAATGGAAACACCTTGTTTTGAGTCAGCAAACACTGTTGTAAGATTACAATGGAAGTGTCAGTAGCGAGACAAAGGCAGTATTGCATAATTGTATGAAGGGTTATTTGTACATTTCCATACATTTACTCACTTACCAGAAGCTTTTCTCCAAGAGACATACAAAAATTCCTATACTGTATTCACTTGTAAAATCCAGGGTGACTTACAATACTCAATATGCTACTCCATAAAATCCTTTTCCCATCCCTATAGCAGAGGTATGTAACACATATGCATACACACAAACTAGGGGCAGTTTTTTTCACCAGTTCAGCTCAAACACATTTTTTTGGCTTGTGGGAGGAAACTAGATCACCCAGAAAAATCCCAAACAAATATGGGGAGAGCATGTATGTACAGCTCGAATATTGGAACATGAGCACAGTAGCACTACCTGCTGAAGTGCTCAGCCACTCGAGACAATATGTTCTGGAACATTTCCTTCTTTACTCAGCAAACAGCAGGATGTCGTGGAAAAGTGTGTATTCAGCAGGTTGGGCTGTGGATACGCTAATGTTCTTGACAGCCAAGCTGGCTGAATGGCTAGGTAACTGGACAGCAGCCTTCTTGATGAATACAGCGATACGAAATGAGAAAAAGCTGTGAAGTGTTGTTCTGGGTTTCTACCAGCAAGTTGACCACTGGTATGACTTTAAAGAAGAAGCTGATAATACAAGATGCTGAGAATACATGACTCCTTGGGTTACAAATGAATTACACTTTTTCAAGCATGCATTTTTCAGTGTATTTTTGCATTTTCTAAACTTTTTGCTTGAAGCAGCTCAAACAAGACCTTTTTTATGCAGTGAGCCATCAGTCCACCATCAGGATTGAACAGGATTTTTCCTGTGCAGAAATAAGTAAAAAAATAAGTAATTTCTCTTTTCATTTAAAATTTTCTTCAAATTGTAACTGGAGGTTAGTCAAACTAAAATTAAAATGTCTCAGAGTATTGCGCAGCAATATAATAGAGCTTTCTTTCAAAACAACATCAGTTATAAAATGATCCTGCAGTCTTTTGAGACTGTGAGCATATTTTCTAATTTGCAGTTTCATAATTTCATTAAGTGGTTTTGTACAGAATTTAAATTTTATTCATTGTTTGTATGGTGTTTTAAAACTTATTGATGGCTTAAGCATTCAAAACTTGTTTGTAATGAATCTGCTCTGTTTGTTCATACAGTTGCATAAAAGGCTAGTACTTAATTTCACATTCAAATACATCTGAAAAGAGGTTCTGATGTGGAAAAATACAGTCAGGAAAGCAGAAATCTGCTCAAATGCGCACTTCATGGGCAACTGAGAAAGACAATTCAGAATAAAGGGCTTTAATAGTTAAAATTGCTGATTAAATAAGTGATGCATGGTGACGAACACAGGAGATTAAAGAATGTGCTACAGGAGTTTGCTGAGGCTTTGACGGAGCTCAGGATGGCACTCAGGCAAAAGAGGATTCCCCTCATTAATTCCACCTCATAACTCACTTCTCTGACAAAGCTCTGAGAGCTCCCTTCATTGCTATAGTCTCCCTGTGGAGTTTACAGGCAGCAAAAGCTTCCCTGAGATGTGCTGTATGTAGTCTCTCGACGTGTGTGGATTCTGAGAGGACCTTGAGAACATGAGCACAGTGGCTCAGCATATGAGGATCCCAAAATACAATCCTCCCCTTTTGTACAATGTGAGTTTTGAAATGGCGTTAATATTAGGAGCAGTACTGCCCTCTCATACTTATATGTATCTAGATAGTCACACTAGAGGGGCTGGCACCAACACAGAGTCTGTGTCCTAATATTCAGGATCAGAAAATGTCAGAAGGTTGTCATGTATCCCCAGATAATTTGTTCTAGGGAACTGTATGATGGATGAGTCAGTCTTGTGTCTGACTATATTGTTATTTACTCTCTGTTCCAACACCAGAGAGGTTCATAGAAGCTGCATGTTTCAAATAACCCTATTTGTTCTTGTATTTCATTAATATACAGTACTATGCAAAAGTCTGAGGCATGCAACTTCAACGTCTGTTGAGAAGTACAGGTAGATTCTTATCTACCATCAGAGAGGTTTCTGATTGGTCCCAATTCATTCTGCAGCCTGAGAATGACCTCAAACACCCAATCTCAGTCATACACAACTATCTTCAGCAAAAAGAAGGAATCCTGCAACAGATGGTACGGTCCCCACAGAGCCCTGATCTCAACATAGTCAAGTCAGTCTGGGAGAACATGCAGAGACAGTCAAAGTCTGCAGAAGAACTGTGGCCAGTTCCTCAAAATGTTTGGAAGAACCTACCAACCTCTACCTTAAACTGCATGCAAGTTTGCATAAGAGAATTGATGCTGTTTTAAAGGCAAAGGGTGGTCACACCAAATATTGATTTGGTTGAGGTTTTTTGTCTACTGCACTTTTTAGAAGGTTTATTGATTAATAAGTATTCATAGCATTATTTTTGGAACCATCCTCGCTTTATAGCATTTTTCCCACAGGTGCATAAGACTTTTGCACAGTATGTTTACACTTTTACTGTATGTTGCTTTGAGTAAATGCTTCTGAAAAATGACTAAATGTAAATGAATGGTTGCTATGAGCTGAATTCTACTAGATACCACTGACCACGAACCTGAAAGGACCCTTAAAGTCCACTTTCCCACAGAACCAATCGATTCAGCCAGGATACTATATGATAAATTTTTAAAAAAAAGGGAGAGGAGAAAATTTCTTACTACATGGTTACTTGAAAGCTGGAATGTTACAGAATGATAGAATATTACAGTGTTGCTGGATTGCAGAGAATGACAGGACAACTTGTGTGCACAGTGTTATTAAAAGTGCAAGTGGATATGAAACATGCAGTAACAGATTAAACCGTCTTATTTCATAAATTTAAAAAAGAATTGTAGTCAGTAACTCTCAGACATGCCAAGATTTTTTCTTTATTTGTTGCAGTACATATAGATTAGTGTTTTAGTTCTACTAATTTTCTATACACAGGTTTGTGAAGAATAGAATCGGAACCCTGCCCAATGGAGCACTTAGCAAAATTCATATTGACAGAGAAATAGATTCTTTTGTTCTTGAAAAAGAATGAGGTGACAAATAAGGTGGCCTGTTGAGAAGACTACTTGTGTTTTAATGTGGGAGAGTCTTTGTAGAGATTTTCCTGGGAAAAAGATATTGTGACCTAAGGTGTGATGTAAGAGTCCAGATGTAATTATCTTCCAAGAGGAAAATGGGTTTAGTTGATTTTTCTTTTTTCAGTCATTGTTCAATTATCACATGGAATTTCATGTTTGGTTAAGGAATGGTGGCACGACAGCTACATTAGTTATAATGCTTCATTGATCAATTGCCAGTACCACTGAGGCATGTAACTCCCAGGCTAAACTTGTGGTTACAGTCATGGTATTCTCAGCATAAACAAACCCACCACTCAGTTCAGGATCATCATATTTATCTTCATTCCCATCTGTGAGACAGTAATGAAGGTTCATGTGTACTCTTCATGAGACAGAGATGCACAGCAAACCAAGAATGTGAAATAATCATAACCAGAAAATGGCCTCAAAGTTACTTACATTCAACATACTGTTGTTTTGGGGTGATGTTATACACATACAGGATTATGTATATCTCAGGCTGACCCCCATGAGTGCATTTGAAGAGGACAACACATAAGATTTAACTTGGAATTATTTCACCCTCCATGCAGAACAGAGCTGACACCTGCTGGCTGTCACTGAAACACTAAATGTTGCCACATCCCGTAGATCAAATTTTTACAGCACTAGATAGAACCGTAAAAAAAATGACTATTCAGAAGTGAGCACCGCTTACCCTGCCTTTTCCTGGATTGAGAAGATGATCATGTAGCAATTTTCCACGATTTTCCACGATTGTTCCAAGGAGCTCAAGCAGACTGATGACACCATGATTGAAGTATTGTCACCACAACTCCCTTTTTCTTTCTCCTACCCTCATCACAGACCTCTTCGTTCTCACCTTACTTCTCTTTTTCCAAGAACCAACTCCATGTTCACAGGAACTTCATCTTGCTTTAATGGTAAATTGTACTGTATTTTGAGCAAGTCCAGCAGTGTCTAACTTGTTTATTTCATTTGTGGATTATTATTATTATTATTATTATTATTATTATTATTATGACCTTGCCTAGCCTGAGACTGAATATGGTGGCATCTGTGTAGTTTCCACAGTGAAATCATGCTCGTATGCTTTACTTTTATAAATTTTATTTTTCCTACAAAGGAAATTGGGTAAGTTTCTGTGCGCTGATGCCTACTCTGTAAGTCAGGGATTGGTGGTCTGTGGTGTTAATGTAGGGGGGAGTTTTACCTGTTACTTCATGACAGAGAAAGACACTTGTCTGGGATTAGTACCCACAGACATGTAAGCCACCATCATACACTGTGCCTGTTTCACAGTATAGCTTCTTCCTTTTAGCTTCTTAGCTGACTGTGGGAAGTGCTGAAGTTCTTAACAACAGCCTTTAATGTGAAACCCAGTAAAACCACTCTGTAACAGCATTCTGCACCACACCATCCTCCTCATCCCTTCCTATAAATAAACCTGAAACAGAGAGCCAATTCTACATTTACTTTTATGGACCCCAGTGCCCTGTCTGATAAGTGGACACCAGGGAAGTGAGAAGACTCAATGGGAGCTGTTGGAACTACACTTTTGGATTGCTCGTGGAGATCCAGGCCTATACAAGACCAAGTCAGTCGGCCCATTTGAAGATGGTGGGACAGGAGAACAGACGTGATTGTGTATATGCATCGTGTCTTCTTGACTTTAGTTTGACCAAGTAGCTTAAAAAGCATGAGTTTGGACAGAGGTAGGAAACCTATTTGTAGTGTTGACATTGTGTGCACATGTCAGCCAGTGTTCTCAACCAGAAGTAAAGCAGTAAGTCTGCATCTCTTCCTGTGTTGCACAGTTTTTTAGAGCTTGTTTTTTCTTTCTTCCTTTTGATGTTTTCTTTAGGTTTTTGTGAAGTCAAGCTCATTCAACTCCAAAAGGCTGTTTATTTTTTGAAATGTTACAATTAGGCTTGCATAGGCACATAGGTAACACTGACCACACACACACACACACACACACACACACACACGTATGCTGGAATCTGCATACATTCTACACACAGACGCACTTTGTCACGGATACACACTAATGTACAAAACAAGTTTAAAGGCAGTAAAGTTTGGTGATGTATAACACAACATATACATTGTCACCTTTTTTGTTTTCTATTACTGAAAACAACATTGAGACAAGGGGGGGTTCAGCAATGCTTGAAGTAAAAAGCTGAAATGCAAGAGTGGGATGGTTTTGTGATATGTAGTGTATTATTACTATTTATCTTTCCACCTCTTCATTTTTTGACTCAGGCAAATTCCAGGTAACAGCTAGTATTAGGAAAAAGAGAAGTTGCCTTCTGTTTGTTAGGTCTTAGTATAGAAATACCTAGAAACACCTTTTTTTAGCTGATATGGCATTTTGTTACATTCTATTGTTATACTGCAGAGGAAATAATATGTAACTGGTCTTGGAAGACAGGTTTTTAGGTACATTAGTTCTTGTAAGAAAGATGGTTTATTATTACAGTACGATACCTTGCACACCTGATGGCAATACAGCATTTATTGTCATAGTAATTCTGTGTTGTCATAAATACTAACATATGTTCTTGTCTTGTTCTAATGTGGACTAGAACAATGAACAGACACATTTTGTTCCTGTTAGTATGAATCAGACACAGCTACTGCCCAAACAGCAGTAAGTTTTCTTAGTTACACATCAACACCGAACTAGAAATATATTCCAGATTAAATATTTTATCTTCCTATCCTTCTTGTGTCCACCTGAAAAGAATAAACAGCCAGGGTGGGTTGGAGGTGTGCCAGTCGTTTTGCTGTGGGAATTCACTGTCTGCCTCCCAATTGTTGTTTTTCAACAAAAGGAACATAAAGAGGAGTGTTTGATGATGTACTGAAAGGCAATCTGTCCTCCCGGATCAACACTCACAAGACTGGCTGCCAGCTAGGGCAGTGTTGCTGGTGCCAGACACAATACCCCAAAAGCTTATCTTAATGGCTGCAGAGATATGGCTTGGAACACCCCTTTCATTGAAAAACTCAAAAAACAAAATGTTCGTGTGCTGGCACTGCAACAGGGTTAAACAAACACTAGGATATTCAGGCCATACCTTGCACAAAGGATATTACTTAGAAATTGCTGATAAATTTTTGCCACCTGAAGAAGAACTGCTTAAAAACATTTGCATCAGTCATGCAAACTTTGATCTCTGAAATTGCTGAAACCTCATCTGCTGCTTTGCTACCGTCTCAACTTTTTGGCTGGTGAGTTTGTTTGGAGCTCCTCTTTGTGCCAGTCTTCTCTCTGAAACATTATTGTCTGGAGTAATCTTACAGTCACTTTGTTCTCTGAAACACAATGATGTATAAACAAGAAGAGGAAAAAAAACTAAAAAGAAAGAATAGGATCGCTTCAAAGTGACTTTTTATACATAGAACATTTTTATTTTTCACAAGGGACATTTTGAAGATGACTTCATCCCATTGTTTTTGTTACAGTTGCAAGAGACTCAATTGTAATAAGATGCCTGTGAACTGAAAGACTTTTAGCTAGAAAATAATCCCCTTTCTACCATGTTCTCTGAATCTTATGTCAAAATGCAAAGTTGTTTTTTTACTCGGTATTTATACTTCAGTCAAATCACTGGGTCCATCTCAGTTTCATTGTGAAGACCAGAATCCAGTGGACTGTTATATGTGTGTATCTTCTGGCAGCAGACCATTATGTGAGGGTCAATAATGGACCTGTAGTAATCCAACCTCCCTAAAGACTCCTTGCTGGTTCTTATCACAGTTTATCTATAACAATTCTTACTTTAAACTGTGTATGTTGATGAAAGAGCATTTAAGATAAGTTCCTCAGAATGCAAAAGATATTGGATCAGATCCTAAGTCACTGGAGGCTGAAAGAGAAGAGATGGAGGACTGTCAAACAGTTGTTAAAAATCTTGACATTATCTGTGATAACAATCCTTTTGAGTGTAACAAGTAAATAAATTCCATAATTTGATGGTTAAGAATCCAATTCGCATATACTACTCTGTATTTTTTGTGCTTTGTTACTACGGAGGTCAATATACAATCCCAGAAAAATTTCCCCAGTTTACTGACTTGGCTGAGAACCCTCATGGACCCTGGTTTTCCACACTTATGGCAGCAGCCCTAACTATTGCTGATCAGGGTCCTCAACAGAGTCACAGGGTTCCTGCAACATGAACACCAGGCTATGAAAGCACCTTGCACCCTAGATGGAGCACAGGGTGGCCACACACTCATATACACATGCACACACTGGGGTCATTTTAGATTAACCGAGTAGCTTGAAATGCATGTGTTTGGACACTGGGAGGAAACCTATTTGTTGTGTTGATGCTTGTGATGGAATATACAAATCATTTTAAAAAATCAGTTCCATGTATACTTATATCATTATAGGTCTGCAGGATAAATGCTGTCCTCTGTAATCACAAATATGTTCATATACCATGTATCATATTTGCATACCACACGTTATCTGTAAAAAAGTTGGTGTTCATATCTGTTACAGTTTCTGCACTCCTGGACAGGTGAAAAATAATGTGTTGTGAAAGAAGTAAAAGGGAGGTGGAAGATTTTAAAGATTTGAGCACGAAAAACATGATTAAAAATGTAAAAATTGCTATCTGAAACTTTTTTTTTAAACTGTCATATGAAGTGTTTCCCAAACCTCTCCTTCTTGCCTCAACCCAATCCATAAGTTCAGTTGTTCTTACAAATCAAGTAGTGCAATGGCCCTGCAGTCACTGTGAGCTGTGTGAAAGTGAAACGTAATGAAAAGTGGGCAGGGGGATGTGATGAAACAACAGCAGAGTGACACACAGAGCATCTTTGGCACCATGCACCCTTTTTCCCAGTGGGAAGCTGAAACTACACACTTTTGGTTTGTCAACATGATCTGTGACACCACTTGTGCATACTGATGTGATGTACTAGCAGTTGTGTGCTATTTCTTCATAAACAGGACCTTATAATAGAGTGGTTTGTGGAAAACAAATGTTGCATGTATCACTGATGCAATCATTCTGTTCCAGGGCTTTACCCAAATTATGACTATGATGTTGTACATGTGATCATGTTAGGATTGACAGGACACCAGTGTCCACATAGCTGCCCTCCAGTCTGCTTGGAACAACAGCTATAAGAACTGTAGTCTTACTGAACTACAATTCAGGGCCTTTGCTGACAAGAGTAAATCACAGAGAATTGTGCAATAAGTGGATGGTCCTTTTACAAGTGGGAAGGATAGATGATACCTTCATCGGTGGTTTTTAAACAAGGATTTTCTTTCATCTCTCATCGAGGTCTCATTGAGGGAAGAGGCCACCCCAGGATGTGTTCCAACATGACTGTTTATTTTTGTAGCCCAAAAAACTCCTTCCCTGCTACAGTCCCCTTCCCCAGAAGGGAATTTCCTTAAAGACGAGGACAAGGGTCTGCAGATGGATGTTTACCTCCCACAATCTTCACATGCACCCCAGACAGTTGTGTGCATCCCTGTTTTCTCAGGGGTGCCAGTAATTCTCCCAGTCTGTGCCTTTCCTCGTAAACCAGTGGCTGTAGTAGCATGGCAGCTTTCAGCGGGGAGACGTTTGCAAGCATAAACAAAGTACTGAGGTGGGTTGGTAACCTTTGGGCTTTCTCTCTATAGGGACCCAGTAGATTACACCGTACACCATGTCCTCACTTCACAAGCTGCTTGTTCTGTGAAACGCCAGATTTTATACATATTTAACTTTAGTAGAATAAAAATTAATATAAATATAAATTAAATAGAGATAAAGGTGGTAAATATCCAAATGGAACCAAATCCAGTGTGTTTTCTCAGTGCTCTCTGAAGAATTTGTTGAGTTTCTACAAGCCCTCATGACATAATGAGATGATTATCTATCATGAAGAAAAGAGGACAAATGTGCCTGGAGATCAGACGCAAAAGAACAAAAAAAGTACCTTTTTTTGTTTCTGCCTCTCACATAACAGTGTCATTTTACCTGCCATTGTCAACGGATACACTAACCAAGCGGCACCCTCACATAGTGGTGTGACATGGGTCGAAAGGCAAGTTCCTCACCATCTGAGATGCTGTCACAATGCATTCTTTCACATTTGTACACATGCACATAAGCACGTGTGTGCGCGTACACACACACACACACACACACACACACACACACACACACAATCATTCTAATACCCTGCTGCTGTAGATTAAACCATCACACAAATTAAAGCATGTCATACTGATTTCCATAAGCATCAGTGGAATATCATTTTACTGCTGATGTTTCAGTAAATTTCCCCATTACCATGTCACACATACCACATTAAAAATGTTGTGTTACTTGAAAAAAACTGAAATACTTGATATGTATGCTGTCCCAGAAAAAAAATGAAGGATAAAAAGATTTTACTCTGTAGGCAGGCATGTTTTGACTATTATAAAAGCAAATATTTGCTTCACAGACTGTGCCAGCCAGGTATAGTACCACAGTGTGAACTTCCACACATTTTCCATCAGCAGTGAAAACAAGCCACCCCTCCTCCCTATCCCCAGCTGTGCCTTTAATATCTGCCAAGATCTTCAAAAGCAGAAGATTGCAAAATTTTAATGCCTGAAGGTGGGATGTCGGTAGGATTATTACAGGTTCCACTATGTTTTAAATGATGCCTTTTGTTTTAGGAACTTTTTTCCATTTGACGTCAACTTCCTTGAGATTTATTGTAAAAAAATATTTTTAAAAATGGTGTTTTGATGGATTGGATGGATTGATTAATAGGGTTTAATGAGCAAACTGGTTGAACACATCCTAGCTGGTCAGCACTCTCCTGTTGGCTTTTTGTGACCCCTACCAACCTGTGGTTGACAGCAGACTAACTCTACAGTGTCATGTGGCCATGTCCATCTGCTTCAGTGGCCATAATTATTTTTGGGTGGTTTTATGGTAGTGGCAATGCTGAAAGATCCCTTAACCATGACCTCTTTCTGCTGTACTGTATGCTGTATGACTAACTCTGCATTCCCAAAAAAGTGGAAGCAGCCCTTTGACCTGACAGGTCTGACACACCACAGAGTGAGGTACAGACAGGAACACTATGAGCAGTAAAACTGCATACTCTGTCGACAACAAAGGAGACAATGTGTGAGCAAGTCATCTTGTCTATTACATAAAATGTAAACCATCTGATTTTGGCGCAGCTGCATATATTTATTTACGGTTAGCTTACCTCGCCTTATCCCTTGAGCAGCTCTAAACTTAGCTGGTTGCCAGCAAATCGGACTCACATTTCATTTGCCGGCCACTAAAGAATACCATCCCTGCCCATTTCTTCCATTCCTAACCTCTAGGGGGTTACACACCTCCTGCCCCCCCAGTATGCACTGCATCAGTAGGGGATAAGCTGGATTCAGGCATCCCAACACCTCCAGCACCACTTAGAGGTAATCAACCATTTAATGTGGCAGTCTGTTCACCATCAATACTGGCAGGTGTTTCTGTCTGTGTGTGGTACTTTCAAACCACACTGGCTTGAAACCTCTGCGATATATAAATAGTGGGAATTTTTCAACTCTCAAGGAGAGTCTTCAGTTTTGTGAGCTGATCCCTGCTGATCAATTTGGACTAGTATGTAACCCCCTGTGTTCACTAAACCATGTTCAGCATCTAACTCTGATGCATCTCTAGGCATTCACTCTATCCCCAGATGAACTTGATAGCAATCTATTAAATAAAATTCATTAACTTATCAAATTGTTTTCTGGTTAAAAAAAAAATCTGACTTAAGGGCAAATGTTAGCTTCTGTAACTGGTAGTAGTCAATAAACTTGATATAAATTCAGTGTTGTCTTCCAGAGCTGAGTAACATGTCATCTTAGTCCTGTCAAGAATAAGCTACTTTCCATTCATTGTAATGCTGCTAGATGGTGCTCTTTGCTATTTGTACCATTTAATTTTCTTAATTTCTCCAGTTTTGAAAAAATTGTATCATTGTACAGGTGGTCGTCGTCAGTATAGACTGGAGAAATGCATCCCACAGCAAATTCTAAGGTGACCTGTGTTCCAGCTCCCTGTGTGAACTCCACCGTGATGAAATCCCTTTGGGTGCCAAAGATGAGTTATAACCAGTTACATTAATTTGGTTACTACAGTAAATTTCTGGAGAAACTGCACTTTTAAGAGTGAATTATGGCACTGAAACTTTTACTTAAAGATGTTTGTAAAAAGGACTTTTTCTCAGTTACATTTCTGTTACCCTATTACCCTTCCCTTTTAAAATCTTTACATTTCAAACCTTCACATTTTTTAATTTTGTTTCAAGTAAAACCAATCAAGTCCATTTTACTGAGAACTATTGATAATTGATTATCATTACACTATCACTTATCATTTGTAATCAGCCTAATATAAGAGCAGTGTGTTAATTCCATAATGGGTTTCTTTGTGCACTGAGCTCAGTTTAGTGCTGACCAGTCAGTTTACTCTTCACCAGTCAGAGACTGGTGTTGAGTTTTGTCCCACCTTTATTGATAGCCTTACTTTAAATATGCTTAATGTAATTTTTTCATTTTATTGCATTAGAGTTTTGTAAGAGTTAAGTAGTTGTTAACTGTTATTTAATGAGTTCTACCTGCTTTATTAATTTTTGGTGAATAGATTATTCTAAATTGGGGCCTTTAGATTGAAGGGGCTGGTTCAACCACTTTTCTGTCTGCTAGGCTGTTTAATTTTGATGAACAAGACACATAACTATTTAATCAGCCACACTGAATAAAGCAAAATCATGGAATGTGGCTAGCCCAATATTATTTTACTTTTTTTGGATTTTGTGGATCTGAACTGGCTGGCCCTTTTTATTTACTTACTGGGGCAGTGTGCGTAGCATGCTGGTGCAGGAGGTAGCACTGGTGCCTCACAGCACCTGGACTGTGCTTTTCAACATGGGTTTGAAAGTGGCTCAGCATGTATAGAGCTTGTATGTTCTTGTTGGTTTCCTCCCACAGCTGAAAGATGTGTGTTTCAAGTTAAGTGAGGAATTTAACTTGCCTATAGTGACTGAATAAGTGTATTATGCTGCTCTGTTGTATAATTGGGTAAATTATTGGTGGAAAAATGCTATCTAATAGTCACTGTATACTGCTTTTGGGGAAAAAAACATTTAATAACTTTAGTGTTCGTTTGTACCCTAGTTTTTTTGCCACATGACAACAGGTAGTGTTGCAGTTAGTTAAAATCAAGACTTGTAACCTAAAGGTTGCTGGCTTGCATTTTGCTACTGCTAGTTGTGAGTCACTTTGGCTAAAGGTGTGAACAAAATGGCAAATGAGTGACTAATTGTTTGCTTGGGGCAGTAGTGTTAGAACTGTTACTTTTCAGTCAGGGGACATAAGGTCATGCCCTACTGTAGCACCCTTTGCTAAAGGTAATTACCCTGCTGCATCAATGAATAAATACCTAAGTAACTTAGCATACAAACCTGACATTTTAAGCTGTTTGGACAAAGGTAACTGATAAATGAAGATAAATAAATACCTACCCAATTGTGGTCTTTGTTTTGTTTCATTTTTGATTTATTTGACTTGAGAATATCAGTTGTATTGGCACAGAAAATTAATTTACTGAAACGATATATAAATGTATTTTCAATGAGTTAAAACTGTGTATTGAAGCTGTTAAAATTGCTACAGGTTTAGAGCATTAAAAGCATCATTTGAATATAATAACTTGATTAGGGTTTAAATCATTTTTACTTAAGTATATTTTGGACCATGAGTTGACTGTTTTAAAATAACAGTACTTTTACTGCAGTATTGCTTTTGACTACCCTATATAGAGCAGGCAGAGTCAGGCACTAAATTTGATTTGATCACTATGTATGTAAAAACGACATCTAAAAAAAGACAAAGGTTATTTTTAAATACTTTTCGATTATTATAAAAGTCAGTAATATATCCAAGATGCTGTACATAGCCTAAATTATAGTAGACCAGTGAATGAACGCAGTGTATAACAGATAGGCCTCCACAGTGCTCTGAAAAACGCATACATTACAGAACTGTAAAAGATATGGTTTCACTGTTCTACTCATAAAAGACAATCATTTTAAGACAAACTATATAAACACCCATTTTATTTTTGTGCTTTTACAAGTCTCTCGTGTTACAATTGCTCTGTTGAGAATATATCGTATACTGAGCCCGGGTCCTGAAGAAGGCCCGCGGTATCTGCAGTACGACGTGTAACGGGGACCTCTGCATCCTACCACATTCATATTTAGTTTAGCTTTCGGCATTTAAGTATTTAAATGTATGAATCAGGTTGGTGTAGAACCGATTATCCTCTGGATGGCAGGCAGCTGGTTGAGAGGAAAAGCTGGACGGGGTGTGGGTGGGTTATAGGTGGGGTGAGGATCGCGACTTTTTGGAGTTCTGCGCCTTTAAGAGCCCAGTTGGCCGCGGCTTGTGGTCCTAAACCACAAATTCGGAAAACCGCGAACCACGAGCAGCGGCGCGAGGCGGGCGGGGGGTGTGAGTCGGAAACGCACAATAGGACTTTCTCTGTTTTTATCTGCTTTCTCCAGAGATACGAGGTGGACGTACAGCCTGAAACTGCACTCTTCTCTAGTGGCCAGAAACACGCCTTCACCTGTGCGGCATGGTACCTTTACCACGTTGTGAGCCAACGGAGGAAGAACCGGACCAGTTCAGGGTTGTTAGTGTGGCAGAGACGACAGGGACCTCAGCTGGCCCTCTGATCCATACACTTTTCTCGTAGGACGTTTCTGTCACTATAACTTTGTTCCCAGCCGCGCTCTCGGGGATGTTGGCGGAACGCGCGTTGCTCGCTGGCCTCCTGCTATCGTGCGCCGCGCGCGGGGCCGGACTCGGGTCCGAACTCAAGGTGCGGGTTCGTCTGGCTGACGGACGACTGAGCGAGGAGACGCTGGAGGCCGATACCCAGAGGGACTTCATCACTGTGGAGTTCACACAAGGAGATGGAACCCTGGTCACCTTCATCGCCGACTTCAAGCAGGTGTGTGTGTGTGTGTGTGTGTGTGTGCGCGCGCGCGTGCGTGTGCGTGCGTGCGCGCGCGAGAGAGTGTGACCTGTGTAGTACCCTGAGCACTACAGCTGTGTGCGGTTATTCTGTGTGCAGTATGTAAAACAGTTCTTGATCAGAAACTGTTCTGGACAGACACACGGCACAAGGTAAACTTTGAATTATTAGCGACACAAACGAAAGGGTGCATAAAGAGCACCTACTGCAGCAGGTAGTGTCCAGTTAGCACTTCTTATTATTTGAATCAGTGCAAAGTTGTTAATTTGTAACTTTAATTCAGTTTGGACAAGGCATAAGCTAAGAAAAGAGTAATAATAATCAAAATGATGTCCCTTATGATGAAAAGTTGTCCATGATGGAAACGTGAGTGTGAGGTTCCTTTGCCTGCTGAAAATTCACGCAGACTAACCTGTGTTTTATACGTGGCCCGTATATGATGCCTCACAGGCACTCTGTTCGGTTTGAAGTAAGAGGATGATCATAGTTCAGACACCATGAAAGAAGCAGACAGCTGGGGGCTCGCTGCTTTCAGAGATATGACACGATGAATGTTAAGATAATGGGTGCATAATAAATGTATATCATCTGGACAGAAGGTGGTGTAGTGGTTACAGCCATTGTCCTGCAGTCTGAATGCTCCAGTTGTGAATCATATTCCTGCTGTAGTACCCTTGATAAAGATCACAATACTGTGCTGTATAAATGGGTTAATCATTGTAAAGCTGCTTGCCTAACAGTGCAGGTTGCCTTTATCAAATGTGTAATGTAAATAAAAGTTAATAGTTTAACAACTGCAGGGAGTACAATTCTGCACTGCTGGTGTGTATTGTGTTCAGCTTCTGCGCTGTGACTCCTGGCTCTACCAAAGCAAATAAAAACAGACGGAATTTGGGGAGAGGCTGTCCACCTTCCAGTTCACGTAACAAATGGAGTCTCCTTTAGGGATTAAACCTTTTGTATGCAGTTGTCCACGTCGTGTGTCTGGACTGTGTAGACTGGGAAGGCCTGGAATTTGCAGAGGTCAAACATTAGGTCCCTGACCACATGTTAAGTAATGTAGGTTTGGAAAGAGGTTTAACTGGCTGCACGTTTCATTATGTAGGGAGTTTTACTACTATTTAAGTGCTTTATTTCAATAAATATGCAGTGCACTTGTGGTTGAAAACTTCATGCTGTGGAAATCTTTTACTCTAAATAAATACTCCAAAAGGACCTAATCCAGGTGTTTCGCAGTCCTCTGACTTGAACTACACAGCTTGAATGATTTTGTGTTTTATGCCATTTCTTTCTCTTCTCTAACAGCCAACCATTGTATGCCAGCATTCTGCATTTAATTTTTTTTTGTTAGATTCCCCTTGTTAACATAACCAAGTGAATTTTTTTTGCTTGACAGAAATCTTTAATTGTTTTCTGCCTTAAAGCCATTTAATTTCACTATATAGCTGGTGAGCCTGGAGGTCTGCAAATTTTAGGACTTGATACCACCAGGTCTGTAGTAATTGTTAGAGTTGCTGGATGACAAAAAAAAAAAAACAAACAAATTCAGGTCAGGAAAGCAGCAGGAGCTCCTGGTCTTCTGGAAGGCCCAACTCTGTAAACATGCTTCTCATCCTCTCCTCTTGACATCACAAAGATATACAAGAGACTGAAAGAACTGCAATGGCTCATTGCCAGGCAGGAATTACCAAGCATAGAAGTTCTTGGGGAAACAACATGCTGAAGCAAGAACAAGCAGAAACCAAATCACTATTTGTAGCTGATGCAAAACAATTTGGTATGGAGTTGGCGTCCTCCTTCAGACTCATTAACCCTTATAAAGCTTTACTAAAATATGGGAACATCTTTTTATTTCCAATCAGGGGGTGGGTTGGGCATTCTTTGACTGGGTTTACACCATTGTGACTTTTTGATCTGTAGGCGTTGGTTAACCATGGCTGTGGATGAAATGTGTATCTCGTGAAGTGCTAAAATTAGTACATGTCAAGCTTTTGGCCTCTGACTCCACTCTCATACTTATACCTCAGTTCAGTGAACTTCTGACATGTCTCCTTTGAGTATGTTGCAGCCCATCTGCTTCAGCAAGGTGCTGCTGGAATGCCAGAGATTTTTCTTTCATTTGTGTATTACCTGGCATTGTTCCACAACAGAAGTTGATTACAAAATGCAAAACTTGTTGCATTTTCTCTTAAAAAAAAAAAAAAAAAAATTAAACCTTAAAAAAAATGTATACACCTGGGCAAGCAGGGCAGTATTTGTATGAGGAAAACATGACAGAAGAGTGAAAGCAAAGTGACCCACAAGTGTTCTGCATCTGGGAATTTCTGCAGGAAAGCTGAGATGACAAGGAAGCCCATTTCTTGCTAAAACTTGTGCACTGAATGCCCCATGAGTGGAGGAAAAAACAGCAAGTGTACTCAAATTTTTAATTGTTATTGAATCTGGAGCAAGAGTGGCATGGTGGAGCAGAGGGTAGAGATGCTGTCTGACAGAGCGTAGGCTTTTAGGCATAGATTGAAATTCGACTGAGTCTGTGTGGAGCTTCTCCCCATATCCTCATGGGATTTGTCTGGGTGTTCTGGTTTTTTCCCACAAGCCAAAGAAATGTGTTATGGGGTTAAGCAGGTATTCTAAATTGATTATAGTGAGTGTGCTTGAATGTGTGCATGTGTGACTATGTTGTGATGGATTGGCAGCCTGTCTAGGGTTTAAGCCTGAGTAGCCTGCATAACATAACTCATTTAAAACACCAGCTATCTAGTTACTAAACAATCAATGAAATATTTTTGGGCATATTTGAGTGCAGTATACAAAGACACTGTACACTATCAGTTACAAATTATACTTTGCTTCTATACTGCAGTAAACATGTACTATATTGTGTAACAGTGATAATGCACATGCATTGGGAGAAAAGGTGAGATACAACTGCAGCACGCTCATTTGTTATCTTTCCTGGCTTGCTTCTGACGTAGTTTGAAATTTCCTCAGGAGTTTTGTGTTAAACGCCAGGACTGGAGGTACAGCTCTGGTATAATTCCCACCTTTAACTTGATCACTTCTTCCAAGCATGAGTAATGAACTAAAGCAGGACTTCACTTAGCATGTTGTTTTTATCATGAACAACAATATAACTGTGCTCTTCCTATGGAAAGCCTATGTAATATACATGTAGTTACATAACACATTCAAAAAAAGCTGACGGACATTTCTGTGGAATTGCATTCTCAGTGCTCTATCTTAGGAGCTATACTTTCACATTTATGACACTACATCCTCTCACCCAACTCTTGCACAAGTTAACATTTTTGCTAAGCATGTGCTTTGAATTTATTTTCCATTTACAGCAGGTTTTCAGTTTGGGTCATAAATTTAGGGTACAAATTATTGGAATTCATTATACGGAGAGATTGGATAGTGAGGGGAACCTGTATTTTTTCCACTATCCACAGTCTGCTGGCTACCAATGGAACATTCTAGCATTAGTCTTTGAGAGTCTTTCTTTGTCAGCTTCTGAACTCTGGGTTTAGCCTAGTTCCGATTCAGTAAACGATGGTGCAGCATGTTTATGCCAAGGGTGACGGGTTGTAGCAGTTAAGAATAAGGGTTTGTGATAAAAATATTTGGGTTCTCAAAAGTAGCCGTAACGTTGTACCTTTTGACTAAGTAATTGCATTTTGAAATCTCTTTTTTTAATATCGTGCATTTTGTTGTATTGGATAAGAGGTGTGATTCACACCCCTCCTGAGCTTTTCATGGTCTTTCTTGCTTGAGAGATAATAGTTAGTGGGGAGACTTGGGAGTTGTGTGATCTCCATCTGAAACTCACCAAACACAGTAACAATAACATAATGCAACAGAGAAATTGCTGGATGCTGCATTCTGACTGATTTTAGTAGTGCTTAATGAATTTTTTTTTTCCCTTCTGTTCAAGCAGCACTGTGATCAGCCTCTCTACAAACTCTGGTGTGTTTCTGCTGCTCCTCTAATAGCTCTTTCTCAAAGCCAAGGCCATGAGTGTTCTGAGATGGCTTGGCACGTATCACGTGCTCTTTTCACCTGGATTCCTTTGGTACCCGAGGTCATGGCTAACAGTCTCTTTGAAATCATGTAATGCATGCATGTAATCACAAGGAGGTGGTCCAATGTGTTGTGTGTTTGACTTTGGGGGGGGGAAAACACACTCATCAAAGATGCTTATTAATACCTTTTGGAGATAATTTAAGGCCTGTGTTGTAACCAAATTCTACCACTCTGTTACTGTGATGGGTGAACATGCACTATGAATTATTTCTGTTTTGCTAAAGCGCAGCCAGTGTGTTTTCATACAGATATTCTTCTGTTGGGAGTCAGAGGTCTCATGTAGGACGATATGATTCTTTGCCAGTCTCCAGTTTTCTGCTGCTGAATGTTCATATGTCTTGTTATGGTGCTGTTTCTGGGGAAATGTGAGCCCAACATCATCCTCCACATCTTCCCACATTGTTTGCAGGAACCTTGAGCCAAAATCCAGCACTGATCAAACACCCTAGTATCTTTGCTCGTCCCTACAGTCTGGCTGTTTATGCTGTTGTTGGTATGCTTTTGAAGCTATGAGTTCAAAACTCCTTTTATAAGAATTTCTGATAAGTGTCATGGCCACACTTGGTGAATCCACTAAGATCATCATCTTATTAACTACTATTTATGACACTTTCCTCAAAAGTAATTCAATGTATGTATACTATAAAATTATTCATGTAGCTGGGCATTCTTAAATGATCAATTCAAGGTCAGTACCTAGATCTAGGGTTCAACAGCAGGAGGGCAGATTCAAACCCAGGTCCTTGCAAGGTGAAAGCTCTAGCAAGAATGTAACAACAGCAACATGGTTTTATCTGAAATGTTGATCATTTTCTCCCTGTTTTTGGTGTCTGCACATAATAAAGGTGCTCAAGTGAAAGCCTCACACTCAACAGAATTCATAACTAAGGGTTTGATTTCATTTTTTTCCTCCCAAACTTGACAATGAAAGATGAAAACTTATTGTTTGGATTTTAGTTGAAGCTTTTAGTTTAATGGAGTTTATTTTATTTTTTTTTTTTTACCCATAGAGTTTACATAAAAACCAGGCTTTGACATGACCCATTTTGACAGTGACTGCTTCCAGGACTAGTGTGGTCTTTTTCACATCTTCAGAATTTTCATTTCGGTGTGAGCTATATACGAATATTTTACACGCATACATTGTTACAGATCCACACTGAAACATTCATGCTGGTATAGACATTTGCAGAAAATTTTAGTTTAATCCCCCAAATGTTTAAGTTCAACTTTAAAACAATCCTCTCCATATTTCTACAAAGATAAGCCACAAGCATGCAAGACGCAGCTGGCTTGTGGGGTCCCTTCCTCTGCCTGTCTACATACCTCACAAATGCTTTGTGTTATCCTAAAGTTTTCTTGCTACCTTTAGTCTACCTTGGTTCAGTTTTTGTATGGATTTCAACATTTATAGCCTGATCCATAGGTGCTTTGAGTCAGCTTATTTTCAGCCAGAAATAGAATTTAAAAATAAACAATATGCATTAGTCGCTGACCTGCTCAGGTCCTCGCCACTCAGTTAACCAGAAACAAGAAGAGAGTCAGACACGTTGTGGGAAGAAGTCTGTGACAAAGGGAGGCACGTGAAAGCAGGTTTATACACAAAAATAGGGAAAAGGGAAGACCATAAACTGACTTAATTTTTTGTCCCAAGAGCACAGAAAAGAGCGAAAGGCCTTTTGGTGATTCTGTACTGCTGTTTTGCTCTACAACAGCATGATCACTAACGGAGGTGTCAGGGTAACAGTAGGGAATGTTTCCCATAAACCTGCCCTTTGTGGAGTATGAAAGTGCTCTTTGTTCAGCTGGTTAGATTTATGTGAGGATTCTCATAAATCCTGTTTTATCTTTTCTGATTGCTGATATGCAGTAGCTGCTCATCTTATGAATACAGCTGGGATTGAAAGTATGTTTGTAACTTATTGTTCCAAATCCAGTCACTTCTGTTGCTATCCTGTTACAGTCAACAAAAGCTTAATACAGATGTCCCTCTTATCTGCAGTGGGACCTCATGACTGCCAACCATCACCAGATCAGCAACCATGGGTTTGGATAAAGTCTTTAAAATCCTCAGTTTATAGCTGAAAACAAGTAGCCAGAATACATTCAGAATCAATTAACCAAGAATAGACTGGCCCAGAGTCACATTTGACCCCCACCCACCCCCCAGGGCACTACAAGTCTGGGCAATCACAATACACGAAATGACTATATTTTGTGTAACCCAACATCATATTTTCACTTCTGTGTATGCTTTGATGATCTTAAACTGAACTACTGTGTGAGTATTCTTGAAAACATGGCTTGTTTAGCAAGACTGGGGTGAGCATGCCAGCTTTGTGTTTGTGTGCACTTCTGGATACCATGATTTCAGACAGGAGACATGTCAGCAGGTTGTTGGCAAAAGATCGTTACTGCTTGTGATTTGTATTTTCAGATCATGCATTAATGCCTTTTACCGGACAAAAACTTAATTGCACAAATCCCCTTGATCCCAGCTGTGGTGCAGTAATGGAATACCCTTTCCCTGCGGTCGCCCTCAATAGCAATGTTTGTTTTTTGAAAACCACCTAGCTTGCCCTCCAAGTCTGGTTATGAACCTCAGAATGTTTCAGAGAAGTCCACTTCTCATGTTTGTTACTCTTGGCAAAGCTGTAGGAAACCGTGTGTAATGAGGTATGCTGATTGTCTTGCTTCACTTGTCTGTTTTGTGGAGTGTTTTTGGGGTTGGAGGTGAATAGTCCATTCAGCAACATCTCAGAGGGAGAGAAGCATCTGAGCAATGGACTGAGTGGTCTGTGCCCTCACCAGTCCTGTTATTCCCATCACGCATCATTGCCTACCTAGGTGGCTGTCAAGTATCATCTTGAGGATAAGATATTTGTATCATTTGTGCCAGTGTAGAGGAATGTTAAATTGTGATTTTGAATTTAGTTTTGTTTATTAATCATTTATGTAGTTTGGCTACATCCCAGAAAACTTTTCTCTTCTTTTCTTTTCATTGCAGGAGGTGAAGATTTTTCGCTCATTGATCCTGGGGGAGATGGAGCGGGGGCAAAGACAATATCAGGTTTTGTGCTTCATCACACAGCTTAGACCCAATGAGCTCATCACCAGTGAGTCCATGGCCCGGCTCCGGCAGGTGTGCACTCATCAGAATCCCTACCGCCCTTGTGCATTCCTACTCCCATCAAGCTCAGTGACTGACCATTTCGATGCGTTGCAGAAGAATCCGCGAGCAGTCCGCACAGCAGAGGAGCAGCGGGGTGTGGAGCAGCTGAACATGACTGTGGGTGTGAACCTGAGCCAGGCTTGGCAGCTCAGCACCCACATCTACAACGTGTGCAGCGACGCGCCCGGAGCTATCTACACCCGCCAGGTTGACGCTCAGTCCTGGGTGGGACGAGGTGAATTTCTAATGTGGAACTCAGCCTCCTATGGCACTCATTTCTGCAACACAGCCCCCCCCCCCTCCCCAGCTTATCCCATCACGTTACCATGTCACACACCTCTGCTATCTCGTCACAGTCCCCTGAATTCGTCACACTGCTCTCGCAAAATTCCCATCTTCAGTCTCCACCTGCTTTCAGCATGGTCTTCATTAAGCCAAGGTTCTCTGCATTTCTTCTTCATGCCCCATTACACTCCTCTTCTCTCTTAGTGTCTAGTGGTCAAATGTTTAGCTTACTTGGAGTGATATTTATGTCAGTGAGGAAAATCTGAGAATTGTAGCTGGTTGCTCACTAACTGATACTTCGGACATTTATGTGACCAGGCACTTCTCCTAACATTGTCTACATTTCTTCCCACAGGTGTGGATGGGGAAACATTTCAAGCATTGAATCAGTCATGGGCAGTTCCAACCTTGCAAGACTGTCCATCTACACAGGACCTGTGGCAGCCATGTATCTGCCACTACAGCCTACGCCTGGAGTGGTACCCATGCCTGTTGCGCTACTGCCGAGCTCCCGCAACTGCCACCATAATCAGCAAGGGCAGCTCGTATAGATGTGGCATCCGGAGCTGCAGCAAAGGCTACTGCTTTCGCTTTTTTGTTCCGTACAGACAGCTGTGCCTGTGGGATGAGGAGGACACATAGTATGCCTGACAGGCCACATCCACAACCAGCAGCTACTTTGCATTTCCTGCTTTCCGTTTCATCTCATAGGACTTGTATTTTACCTCTGGATGGGGCACTCTGCTGCCCCTACTGGCTGGCTGTGAAATGCCATGTTTTAAGCACCCAGTCCTCTCTAGTAGGAAAGGGAATTTTGATGGTCTGGCATAAAAGGCAGCCTCAGTTAGCATGCTTCAAAAAAGAAAAAGTATTTCCACTGTGCTATCAATGAGGAGCTTATCCTTTTGGCAGGTTTTACCTTTTTGGCTCACAATTGAAAGGGTGTCTAATCCAGGTGGGATACTCTGTCTGAAGTGGGAGCTGGTTAGATAGGCTGCAGCACTGGAGCAACCCATCACATCCAGTACGGCACTGACTGGTCCGCACTAATATGTTGAGTAAAGCATGACAGCAGGGGGAGCCAATTGTCAGATTTGGGACAGGTGAAACGTAAGTACTGCCTGTTCGATTGGATGCGCAGCAAAAGCCGTTTATGTGCTTACCTCAAACCCGTTGGTGTCCTCATGGGCACCTGAGAAAATGGCCTTCAGTGTTCTAGAATGTATATTTTATTTAATTTTGTAACTACAATAATGTTGACGACAAAATGTCTAAAGTACACTGTTTTTCTTTTTTTTTTTTTTTTTTATTTTTTTTTTGGGCCTCCCCCGTTCATATTTTAAGTGTATAGGGCCATGGTGCCAGAAGTGACTACATGAGATTTAAAAAAAAAAAAAAAAAAAAAAAAAACAAAACATGAAGACAAAGTAAACTTAAGTACACCAGTGTCCGTATGCCACCTNCGTATTGAACCACTGTTCTTGCTGTTAGGAAAGAATTCTAATGTTACAACTTCACGGGTGGCCTCTGTTCTCCAACATGGGTTTGTGATGATGGCAGGGAGCAAAGTTGGTGAGGAGAACTGAAGAGAGATCCCAAGCTAATTGACAGTTTCACAAATGGAGACTGAAAAATCTAATAAAGCTGCACTTTTCTGTGGGAGGAAGTGTGCTTGAGATGTTATCTGGCACAGATATTTTTTTGTTTTAACATTCACACCAAGATTTTTTTTGTTTTCTTTTTCTTACCATGTCTGAAATGCTTCTGATTTTTCCATCTGTTTTGGAGTATATAAGTGAAACCAAAGAAAGTATGTTTTGCTCTGTGAAACAATTTCTGAAAAGTTTTGTTCTTCTCTTAGTCCTCTTCTAACTTGTTTAATTTTGTAGGTGTTTAACAATGATACAGTTTACAAAAAGAGTATTTTCTCTTCACGAGTTTGTATACCTTTCATTTGTTATTAGGGCAGGACTTCCAAAGGCAAAGTGTACCGTGAGACCCATCTCAGTGTACAGTACCGCCCCCATGTGTTCATCTGAGGGATGAAAATCCAAGTGTTTCCAAAAGTACAAGGATTTGACTTATTTGGTACAATTTAATAAACATGTTAACAAATCATAATTTCCAATGTGAAAAAAGCAAAATGTTTAAGCATATTTCATGAAGTAACCGCACAAACGTTGGCTTGTAATTTCACCTGATTTAAGCTTCAGATGCAAGACACAATCCATTACTAAAGCATTTATGATGATACTGAACAGATTACTTCCTTGTCAGATGTTGTGCTCTTCATTTTTATTCATAATAGTTAGACCAAAAAATTCTTTAAAGTGCCTTATTTTATTTTTTTTCAATACATTTAACATTCATAATTACAGTGATGAGCTATGAACAAAACTAGCAAGTAACTGGAAATATGAAGTAATTTGTGAAACACAAACATTCTAAATGGGAACAATAAAGGCTTGTTTCACTGCTGATAGATGCTGCTGTTTCTAAACCACTGTACTTATTCAAAAAATGCAATGCAAATGCAGCATATTAATGTCAATTAATACTTGTATAGCACTATGCCCAACGGTTTTGACTTGGAGCTCTTTTATAAAAACATCTGCTCTTTGCTTATGACTGGCACCACATCAGAATAATATTACTTGTACCTGCATTATTGTTCCCCTTGGCATGATGTTGCGGTCTTTCTGTCTAGGGTTATTAAGGTTCATAGTTCACTTTATCACTGTTATTATACATGACAGAGTATCTTTCACCTGTATCAAATCTCAGGTGAAAAGGGCAAATATGGAATCATGACTGTATTCTAGTTGAAATTAGCTATGGCTGCTATCTAAAATGTTTGCAACAAAAAAGATGGACCACCCCACACTCATTTTGACAATACACAACAAATTAATTTATTTTACTACCCTTGTCTGTAGATTTCTGTCAGAATAAAAACAATCACTGTGAGTTTGTGGTCCTGGAGAGAGATCAAGCTCAGTTTGCGGTAACCGGTGGAGCTTTTGATTCCATCTTTTATTGTCAGCAGTCATGTCCAAGCAGGACACATCAGAGCTGGCTGTGGCCCTCACATTGCATTCTATGAAAATGTATGACAACAGGTAAGGCGAGTTACGGTGATGAGTGGAGGACACAGGCAAAGTGAGAATTTTATCAGCAGCTCTGTTGCTCCTTCTGAATATTTAGGACTCACATTTTCTTAAAAATAACCATGGTTGCTGTAATATATTTTGACAGTCAGTGATGGTGACCCTCATTCATACCTCAAACCATAGTAGGTAGCTGTAATCTGTTTGGAACTGTCTTATTTTTACTCATTTGGGAAATATTTTACTATATGTTTTATTTTGGCCTCAAAAAAGAAAAATTCACAAAATATATCTAAAAATGTAAAATTACTTTTGACAGCAAAAAATGTAATACAGTCGGCACTACATGCTTTGTTTGTGGTCCAACTTGGGCATTTCATAAAAATTTGGAACAGTTCTATAATGTTATTGATAATTTGTGTTGGGAATAGTTTTAAATAACGAGCTTCATGCTTTTTTCCGACTGATTCTGCCTGGCCATTCAATATTTACATTACACAGTAGAAATGCCGTTAATTGTGATGCCTTTCATTTCTATACTGTCTGATCTCTCTGAACTCAATTTTATGTATATTCTGAACACCTTTTTCTGTGAGATGTATCTGAATGAATACTGAAGCCAATCTGTGTTTGTCCTCGTGGTTCTTGCACTTCGACACTTAGTTTAAGGCACGGTTGATTCATGCAAAATGACTAAAACTGGATAGGTTGCATCAAAAGCTTCATGCAAATGTGTCCCATCAGTGTGGTATGACCAGTGAAGGAAGGGATGTCGCAGGGCCTTTTGCACCTCAGTGGCCCCGGAGCAAATTTGAATAATGTCTTCCTGCCTATAGAGCCTAAAGAAAAGGAAGATCCTACTAGTCAGTCAGTCAGTCAGTCAGAAAAAACAATATTTTCGTCAAGGTAGAGGAAAAGACCAGAACAGGTGCTTATCCAGCAGTCTCTGGCACGCAGTCTATAAGGCGTCATAGGATAGGAACTTTGATTAGCTAATTTGGAATTTTGGAAAAATAAAGAGAAAGCTACTAAAACATGGAGCCATGAACTTCTAAATTTAGATCAAAAAGTTCATAACAAGAAGATGGAGACTTCGAGACTTCAAGCGATTGAGAGAGAGCGCGATTGCATGGTCACCAGTGAATGATGACACCCTTAAACTTATGAATATTATAATAGGAACTGTGTAGGAGAAAATGTGAAAGTTGAATACATTAGAATAACTCAGAGATCATTTTACTGGCAATGCCGGGTTCTTGCGTCTGTGACCCTTTAGTAAAATCAGCTCTTTTTATTATTACAGATATTAAGATGAGTGGTGTGACAGTGGAATCAACAGAATCCCATAATGAACAAACAGGTGAGTACAGCTGTCATTTTTCTGTTACCTTTGTGAGGTAAAAGAAAACTTCTTCCAGAAAAAAGTTTAAGTTAAAGGACTCTGGACTTTGTTTTTTTCCTTACCACAAAATTTTTTTATGATTGTGTTGCATATAGTCATGAAATCACTTATACATTTATGTCTGATTGTCTTGAAAATTGCAGTGGTATTTTATATCATATTATAATTTATTGGCCTGAATAGAGTATATAGATAGTAATATTGACTGCATTAAACTGAAATTATTTTTATTGGTTTTTTTAAATTGTCAAAGTTGATTGGCAGAAAAATAATTCTGCAGCAACTACTTTTAAAAGTGGCTTATTTTCTGGATGAAAACAGAATTAATAGTTTTGTTCATATTTCTGAACTATGGATTTTTCGGTATTGTAAGGGATATTTAGATCAGAACTATTTATGGATTCATAAATGTATTTGTTTATAATGCTTGCAGTTTTCTTTTGTATTTAATTTTAAATTTTAATGTGTTTTCTCTCAGGGCTCAGTTGTGCTGCTCTCTGTTTCATAAAGCTGTAGCACCTTGTTCCGTCGAATTTCTGTAAACTCCATTCAATGTAAATTGTTACTGAGGAGAAGCTCAAACTGGTGCTTTTGTTTTTGCGGCACAAACGTTATGAGGCAGTGCCACTTTTTAGAACATACACTTTTAAATATGAGGAAGCCAGTAACAAAAGAGCGTGTCCTTAGTTCAGTTTGTGAAGTGCTTCTGAGCCATCTGACACTACTGCCGCCTCATCATTCTGTCCTGGGCTGTGTACAGGTGTAATCGCTTTAAGGTAGTTCTAACTGCTCATTTATACTAATGAAAATACACTTCTGAATGTAGCTTTCAAGTTTTAGAATTTATGCAGGCTTTTTTTTGGTTAGTCATGTCATTCATTACTTCTCACTAATGTTACCACTTCTTCATGATTGGTTTGTATGGGGGGGGCTGCTGTGAAAGATGTAGGAAGCTTTTGTAAGCAATTTTTACATTTCTTCACTCTTTGACCTCTTATTAAATAGTCACTTGCAGACTTGTAAGCTGTACTGTACACAGTGACTGCTGCAGGCCAGCAGAAAGGTAGAACAGCTTAACTGTTGTGTGAGCTTACTGAGTAGAAATATAATCTGTGAAAAGAAATTGACCGTGAAATAAACTCAAAAATTTACAGTTCATGAGGAGTTACAAGTAACAGAGTGACGGGTGTCAACCACACCTTTCTCTATGTACGGTTGACATAAATCCATCAGTCTCCCGAGAGCAGCAACAAGACAAGTGCCGGTAACAACAAAGACACTCACACAAATCTCACTATTTAGTGTCCATTACTTAATTACAAGGATTTAGACACCATTATCGCATAGACATCTAAATGGAACCAGTATGACGGTGTTAAAACCACGGTTGGGTCACATTATGCTTTTTTAACTTTTGGTCAAAATCTGCAGCCAGAAGTGTGGGCAGCGCTGAGTGATTCTGTCCTCGAACCAGCTGTATTGTTGTTCGATACGACCACAAAGATGCAGCGAGACAGGAACTTTGAGCCATCATTGCAGCCCATTTGCCAAGAGGGGCAGGGCTGCTGGGCAGAGAGAGAGAGTAGGTAACTCAGGGTTGCCCCCCGCCCACCTGCCTTATCTTTCCTGCTACTTTTGGCTCCTCACCTGCGGGCCTGTAAAAATGCAAATGCAATGGGCTCAGAAGGTTGCCACGGATACACACCTCCACTAATTTGCATGAGTTTCTGGTTCCAGCGCTGGGAGACCCATTTCCATACGAGGGCCACAGCCAGCTCACTGGTCAAAGCAAACCTCCAGCACTCTCATTTGGCATTCAAATGAACCAGAGTACTTCTGTTAAATGCCTTTTATGCTCCAGATGTGTCAGAAGTTAGGCTGAAAATTAAGCATTAGGCTGTATTATATAATTATAATTATAGAGCATACTTGAAAAATATGTGCTCACGTTGCTCCCTTAACTGGTCCTCGGTTCAGCTCGAGCTGTTTTAGATTTAGTCAACATGGGTTCACTATTACAGCAAAGCAGTTTTTAAAGATAGAAAACTGATGCTGTCCTCCAGTAACAAGTGTTTTTAAAGTATTAATTAAATACAATAATTTCTTATTTAGGGCTCTAGATGCACTCTTGAGAAATGGAGGCTTAATAAAACAGTGCTGTACAGCTTGAAAATTTTGCATGTGCAACATAATAGAAAGTAGATTATTTATACTTTTAATAATGGTGAATAAACACAGAAAAGCCTATTAACAAATATAATTTTTAAAAAAAATTTAAAAATTATATTCTAAATATTTGTTCATTTTTTCAATATGGTAAATTACGTTAAATTACTCAAAGGGCTAAAATAAAAGAGCAGCATTGTGCTATAAAAGGTGGAAATAGTCAAGGTATTGCTATTTCAAAAATGCATAAATTAGCAGCTGTGCTTTGCAACATTTGTGGATTAGGGAACATTCTGCAGTAGACTCTGGCAACAGAGGAATAGTTATTAAACTGCAAACTCTGTAAGCAACGGTTTTACTCAGAGGCACTGATGGTAAGAATTTTTATGGTATAGTACTAACTAACTTGGGTAACCAGAAATCACCACATGTGTGTTTTCTTTCTTCAGCTTCTACGGTCATCTATACTGACTTGAAAACGAAACAGAATGCTGCCAAAATGTTGTCATACATGTTAGCACCCCAAAATATGCAATGACATATCAATATTTGCACATTTATTTATTCCTGCAGCTGATACCTTCAATAAGGTGCAATGTTAGGTTTGTATACTAAGTTACTTTCCCAATTGTACAACTAGGTAATCTTAACAGAGAAATTCAGGGTAAGTACTACTTTAACAGGACAAGGGAAGACGAACTGGATTAACAAATCAATGTATTTGTGGAAGATTTCCATATATGATATTTATATTTCTGTGAATTATGTTTTGTTTTTTTTTCAGATGAACAAAATGGACTGGAATTTGTCAGACAGGTGAGTAACATATGCAGTGCCTCAGTAACTTCAGTGCAAGGTCTGCTAAGATGCCTCACTGTAGTGCGGGAGGGGTGCTGCCCTGCCGAGCACTTGAAGAGTGAGTCCAGGAAAAATAAGAAACTTTATCTCTTTTCAGATAAAGACAGAGGACATCAGTGACCCTTCTGACTCAGTGACGTCGCACAAGCCATACAGCCTAGCCCGGGACTCCCCTCTGTCTGGGGTCCAAGTGACAGGGGTATACCTCATTCCCGTTTATTGGACACCCTCCCTACAGTGTGTATTACAATGTTTTTCAAACACACTGATGTCTCCACAGGATCTGACTTCACTCCATCCGCTCCAGCAGCTGGTACTGGTGCCAGGGTCACACCTCTCCTCATCCTCACCTTTCCTCCTTCCCCAGACACAGAGCAGCCACCAGAGTGAGTGGCTTCTGCTCCTCGGCAATATATGTGCCATTAGAGAGTTGCTATAATGGGCACCATGTGTATGTCAAAGGTCCCATGTTCTGCTTCCAGGAATAAGTCTTAGTCAGGAAGCCAAGCATAATAATGTTGACCTTTATATAATGTCAGAGGATGAGGAAGCGACTGTACCCTCTTATTTAGACAAAGAATGTAAAAGTAAGCAGTAAAATAGCAACCAGAAACAGTATTCATTAATATGCAACCTTAATATTTTATGCGAAATTAGATCCGTGAAACTGAGCATGTGGATTCCTTATTTGACCTTTTAACATTGCAGTGACCTTTATCTTATTTTTATATGTTGATTTTTATATTGTTAAGGTTTGCTGCAACCGAATCTCCTTTCTCTGCCGTCACCATCGCAGTCCAGCCTTCTTCAGCACCAGCCGGGTCTGGCACTCCCTCCTCAGGTAAAGAGCTAGACCCTCGGCACAGAACAAGGCCATACCTCTATTTGGATCACACCTACAGCAATCGCTTGTTCTTATACAGTTTGTTTAATTGTATGAGACGAGTCCCATTAAAGCTGCTTATTGTCTAGTCTTCTCTCCAAAGACGTACGTTTCAGGTGAATTGGGAAATCTAAATTGCCTGTAGTGTGTGCATGTGTGTGTGTAACATTGTGTCGTGGTATAAATAGGTCATTAATTGCACATAGTTTAACTCAGTGTATCTAGCACTGTAAAACACCTTAAATAAATATGTCAGCTAAGCTCAAATATGTCAGCAAAATCATTGTAAATTGCTTTGGAGGAAAGTGTCCAATATGTGAATAAATGTAAAGGTATGTTATAAATATTGTGAAGCTTACTGTATTGGCTACCCTTGCAGGCAGTAAGTCGCTCAGGCCTGGTGGGCTCCTCTCTAGATGGCCACCCAGACGTGGCACATGTACAGGTGCCGAAGCACCTGGCCCCCCTGCAACTGGAGGAGCCTAGTGACCTGGAGGAGCTGGAGCAGTTTGCTAAAGCCTTCAAGCAGAGACGCATCAAGCTGGGCTTTACCCAGGTACCCTGCACAAACCTCATCCACATTACGCTAGTAAAATATTCAAGTTAGCATTGTTCTTTATAATTGCTGCTATAAATGGTAATATGTCAATGACCCTCATGCACTGAAAAAGACAAACATGCAAACTTTTGAAATTGTCAGACATCTGAAGCTTGTGGTTGGGTTGGTCTCCCATAGGGTGATGTAGGCTTGGCCATGGGGAAGCTGTACGGTAATGATTTCAGTCAGACTACAATCTCCCGCTTCGAGGCACTCAACCTCAGCTTCAAGAACATGTGCAAGCTAAAGCCCCTGCTGGAGAAGTGGCTTAGTGATGCAGGTAGGTGCTGCATCCAAGCAAAGGGGTGGACTCTGTCAACAGCCAACTGTTAAGCCAGTTTTAATCATACAAATACAGCACTGAAAACATGAATTGTTTATGAGTCTATTTGCAACTTGGAATTGTTTGTGACAAATAATAAAATTAATAAAATCCTGGTAAGTAAATCCTTAATAATATGCTTTAATTCTTCACTTTATTCATGGGTGAGGGTCTTGAAAACATCAGCTAAAGCTGTAATAAAATAACAGATTCACTGTAAGACTTTTATTTATTCATTCTGCTTTCAACAACAACTCATATAGAGCAGGATCTCTGTATTCCTCTAAACTAAAAAAATTGGGTGTAAAGCAGGGAACACTGTGAACTTTTATTAACATAAAGGAATATTAAGGCAAAGCCTACTTTAAAATAACTGAAAATAAAAGTATCTAATGTCCACAACCTCCCACTTAATGTGTTTTTGTTTTGTACATGTGACTTCACATGTTACCCCTGCAGTACAGGCACCACAGGAGAATTAAACAGTGGTGCTGAGGAAGGAGAGTGAGTTGCAAAAAGTATTTAACACTTTTTCACCTTAAAACTCTGGGTAAATTTTAATGGCCACAATGAAGTGACTGATTTGTCACATAAACATGTTCATCAGTACCTTCAGTTTCAAAAAGTATAATAATAGATACCACAGATATCTACTATCTATTACTAAATAGATATCACAGACCTACCTATGAAAAATAGAAATACTGTGACTGATGTCCAACTAGAAAATCCTCCAGAAACCTGTGAAATGCTGCAGTTGAAACCTTTGAATGTTTTTCCCGTTGACTAAAAAACAGAAATGCAGGCCATTTTTGATCTGCAACAGAAAAATTTTAGTAAATAGAATTGTGAAGAGAATGCAATCAGAAATAAGTAAATGTTGCATCTGCTTTAAAAAAAAATTGTAACTCGGATATTTATAATACAAGGGACAGGTGTATAATGAATGTAACTTTGTACAGATACACTAGTATTTAGTAGAAGTATTTAAGGTTGTTTGAATATTTGAATGCATAGTGTAACAATGCTAATTATGACAATCAAAATATTTTGACCCCCCTCAGAAAACACCCCTTCTGACAGCATGGTCAGCACCGTTCCTGTGACCCCCCTGGTGGAGGGCTTTGGGAGGAAAAGAAAAAAAAGGACAAGCATTGAGGCCAACATCAAGCTGACCTTGGAGAAGCGCTTTGTGGATGTGAGTCATACACCACCTACTTACACCACAGAACACCCAGGCTCCCTGTTTTTTGCACATTTTACTGTCTACTGTTGCCAAAGTCCATAAATGGAAGTTGCTTTCATGCTGCAACAGAAAAATTTCAGAACACACAGGAACTGCAGCTGAAAAAAATGGGAAATAAACTGTATGTTTGAAAAACCATAACTCAGTCTCGTAATACATTGAAACAGTGTGCTGGTGGATTGGTAGCGGTATTGACAAGTTAGTAACTGACATGACTAAAATGCCAGTAGTAGAGAAGCAACACAGCATATTGTAGGTCCAGATGGAGCTTGTGCATTTTGTATTTCGCTCAGAATCCAAAGCCCAGCTCAGAGGAAATCACGGTGATCTCTGAGCAGCTCTCTATGGAGAAGGAAGTGGTACGAGTCTGGTTCTGTAACCGCCGACAGAAAGAAAAAAGGATCTGCAGCTCTGTTGCTGTGCCATCAGAGAAGGCCACAAGCACCACCTCCAGGCTGGTAAGGGCATGTTCAGCCCTTTGGCTTCATTCTGGTGTAGTCTGTACCTCCAGCTCTCTACATCAGCCTTCCCCCTTCTCTCACCTTTCACAGCTTCGAAAGGGCACCGGTCAGGCGGACTGTTTGACAGCTGGGTGAGGTGATTTGCCTAACCTTGTGGTCTTGTTCTTTCACTTCCTGTTTCAGGTTTCTCCTTCCAGGATTTTCAGTCCCATTGCTGGAAATGGAGGTGAGTATCACAGTGACGTTATGCTAAGTGTGCCAACAGGCAGGGAAAACACAAAACCCAGTAACAGGGCAGTGGTGCACATAGCAGCCCACAGCCCTGGTGTATGCCAGCAGGGCATCCGAGTGAACACTGAGAGGGGATAATTTGCCTTCCAGTGCTCTCCAACTCCTCACCCAGCAGCCCCAGTCATGGGTCCTCCCCCACCGGACTCATGTCCGGCTCTGGCACCCTCACCTCACAGGTGGCCACCCAGTCGCTCAGCGCTGTAGGGTACGTCACACCAACCTGCTCCACACAGAAAACATACCACACTCAGCCCAATTGCATGTCCTTTTGAAATATTCCCATCGGCAAACATATACCATAAACATACACTCAAAGCGAATTTTGGTCACTAACACTCAGGTTAGGTTTATTTATGAATTAATCTCCGTTTATGCAATTTGGTCATCTAAGGTACAACTGAATGTAAGTACATAATAATTGGTGGCACAGATTTGCAAGATAAAGAATAACTGTTTGTTTGCTTTATTTTTTAGACCTTGGTATCGAGTGTGGAATACCAATACGTATCTTCAGTGAACGTTCTGAAGCATGATGTCCAGGTTCTGTGTGTACTCATATTTACTGAAAATGAATCATGTTAGAGTGGTATACAAAGTACAGTATGTTGGTGTACAAAGAAAACATAACAGAGGTACAAAGAAAGTTGTATCTAAAATGCAGTAGCAGCAAATCCGTCTGTAGCACTAAACCAGCTAACAATACATGCTTAAGGTCTTGCTGTGTGTCAATGTAAGATGGAGAGTGAAATAAGGCATTTTGCACTGAGTTTGCAAGGGAGTGAGGTTTACCCACGAGTATCATATTAACCAAATTTGTGGACAACTGAAAGTTGTGTATGCAATTTCTTTCATACTATGATTACATTTGCATTGATTTAATAATATACATTTTTTTAAAATTAGGATCCTAAGGAGAGAGTATGAAAATGCCTGACTGTACAGTGTACTCTACACTGTAGAGTGTTTTCATGCTAACTAGTCAGGAATATTGTTGATTATTTGTATTTTTATACATGCATTTTTGAGTGTATATGCTGAAATATACTACTGGGAATTTAAAATGTATTTTAACAAAAAATAAACTCTGCAAAACTTTCCCCGTTTTTGGCTTTTGTATTCAGAAAGTTAAATTATTTATTATTATTATTAGGGTGAAAATCTTGTCTAAGGCAATTTACAGTGTTTGATAATCAGCTTTTCAATGATTTATACAACATTGTTCCCTGTTTCAGGCCCTATGCTTCCTTGGGCGGCCGTCGGGAATGTATTCAGCAACCTGTTATTAATGACCAGTGCTGGATGGCTATTAGTTCAGTTCAGCTCGACTCAAATATAGTGCAGTGCCTTGATCGAGGATGCTAAAGCAGGAGTTATATTCAAATCAAAAGCTGTCGGACTGCAAGACAACAGCCCTACACTACGTTACTCTTGCAATGTCAAAAGCATACAGCCTGAGACGCAAAACAAAAGCCTCTGCGATCTGTGCCAAGTTGTAGTGAGCGGTCTCGTCAAGCAGAGGGCGCTACTGTGTGACACAAACACAGGCTCCCGCGCCAGAGTACCTCCGTGCCGAAGGAGCTGCATCCTCCGAAGCGACGTCGCGCCGACCCGCTGTCCGGCTGCCACCTGCGGCCACCCACACGGGCCGCGTGGGACACACGTCTGCCCGGAGGCCGGAATCGTTGCTGACGTGTGGGAGCGCGCGCCGCCGGTTCGGGTTCGGAACATGCGCCGGAGACATGGAAGCGGATACACATTTCCAGTCCAGGTACGCGATGCGACTGATCGTGGCCCACGAGTCGCACAATGGGTCGCGTTGCTTCTGATGTGACGATCAAACCCCCGCAGAGCGCTGGGGATCCGCGTGGGCCTTGGTCCTCAGTACTCGCTGCGCGGCGGCCCGCCTGCCTGCTTTTATCCCCTGCTGGATGGGTGCCGCTCTCAGTATCCTTATTTATTTATGCATTTCACCCCAACGGCAATTCTGTACCACCGCGCAGACTGCAGTCCCATTATTACATATATTAATTAATACAGATAACACATATTTTAATGCAGAAATAAATGTTTATTCTGATAAATAGGGGGAAGGATAAATACAATTATATCCACAAGTTGTCTTCCTTTAGCTGTAAGGGAGGATAATGTTTGTTGAACACATTTCGTTGCCCAGCAACAGTTTCTCTCCTGCCTTGACTGAACTCGTTGGACTGACTGGGCAGTTGCGCGTCTGGCCGCTCGGATGCTTCTCTGTCTGAGCGGCCGTGATTGCGGACGACGGCGTCTCCCAGAAACCCCAGCGCACAGTCGCTCCAAGCCAGTGTTGCGCAAGTGACCTGCGCCTGTGCGCGTTGCCTTTACTCCGTAGATTGCGAGCTCCTGTAAACCAGGTGTTTGTACTTACTTGTCAATTAATGAATTATTTTCTTAGAAATGCAAAAGCAGAAACGGGGACTAGATTTGACAGACAGTAACTTAACTACTGTACTGCTGCAGTGATCCTAAAAACTTAAAAAAAAGTGGTGTTATTTAAAAACTATGCATGTGTAAATTCCTAAATTGTTCTCTAGTTGTCGTTGACCGTGTTCCCTAATAGAACTCAAGTGCTAAATGAAACAAAACTTTTTTGTTTAGTGGGTAAGTGGCCTCAAAAGGACTTAGCCTGGAGTGAAGGCCATCAGAGAGGACTGAGAGTAGCAGGACCTTTGGACCAGTTTTGCAAGGAAGTGACAGTCTCCAGACACGGGGACCTATTGCCCAACTCGCCATCTCTAACCCCCCCAGGCTGAACAAAGAAGCGTTGACCAGACAGCTGCTGCTGGGTCTGATGGAAGAAGCACAGAGGCACACAGAGCAGCTCCTACAGCAGCAGTACAGCGCAGGGCGTGTTACTTGTCTTTCACTTGTCACTGGGACTGTTGATTTGCTCTGTTGGGAATATAAAGTAAGTAATCTGATGTGTGATGCAGAAGAGACTAAATATAAGACAACTACTAAGTCAGCCATGATGAACTAGAGAAAAGTTTTCTCCGGTTTTGCAATTAATACACTTCTTGCTTATATATTTTTTTTTTTACCCAGCGGAGACATGAGCCCGTTGATCTTCCAGGTGGGCATCAGCTTGACAGGCTGGATTTCTCTCTATGCTCTGCTCTGTTACCTGAATGGTTACCGAGGCTATGAGTGGAACTGCCGGCTGGTCACTCTCTTCCATGGTGTCCTGATTGTCTGTGTGACAGCATACATAGGTTACGTCGATGGTCCCTGGCCTTTTACACATCCAGGTATGATAAACACACTCGTTCATTAGCATTGGTGTTTTAGTATGCATGATGTTTTCAACTGAGAATTCAGTCTTTCATTTTGATAATTATACCCTGCAAGTGTACGGTTCCATGTTATTAAGTTTTAAAAGGATTTAAATTGCCAGAAATGACTTAGAAATAATAATGTCTTTTCCACTATCATTAATCTTACTCCTCTGGAAGTGTGAAGCTGTAGATAAACTGTGTTTATTTTAAGTTATAGTTATCAAAGGTTGAGATGTCAAATCCCAATATATAAAAATTCTTTGTAAATTAGATTATTGTTTTTAAAGGTGTCAAAATGAAAAAAATGATTAATTTCTGCTCTTGGCAGGGACCAAGAACACACCTATGCAGACCTTGGCCTTGGTCCTCAGTCTGGGCTACTTCATCTTTGACATGGGCTGGTGTGTCTGTTTCCGCACAGAAGGTCCTGTCATGCTTGCCCACCACACCCTGAGTATCATGGGAATCCTGCTGGTGCTATGGGTTGGAGAGTCAGGTATTGAGGCCTGTGCCGTCATCTTTGGCAGCGAGATCACCAACCCCCTGTTGCAGGCTCGTTGGTTTCTGCGGAGGACAGACCGCTACGATAGTCTGGGAGGCGACGTGGTGGACCTGCTGTTCGTGGTGCTCTTTGTCACTATGCGCATTGGTGTCGGTGGCCACATGTTATACTGTGAACTGCTCTCGCCCCGCCCACTGGTGATAATGAAATGTGGGGGTGTGGCCATGTACATGCTCTCCTGGGTTTTCTTGGCCAACATTGTCCGCTTTGCCTACCGCAAGTGTGGAACCAAGTACCGCCTTTGGCGGCTGTGCCACAAGGGGGTAGAAGTCAATGGGCATGATGGAAAGCAGGAATAAGAGAATAGCCATCAGAGGCTGGGAATGCTTGGGTGATTGTTCTGTTTGTCATCTCTTTTCTGTTTTTCTTGGAGGACCACACATCACCCCATCCACTCCACTTTCAAACTTAGTATGGCTCTGTGGCATTCACAACAGTTACGGTTATTTTGATGTTTGCAAAATAATTTGGAAAATTGTGAAATATTCCAAGTAAAGTATTCCTAGTAAAACAAACACTCATATCACAAGAAATCAGACTTAAAAGCACATGCAATTTGTGCACTAATAATCATTTACCATGCTATCATCTCAGATTTATGAGAAATGCCATGTAAAAACAGAAACTTAATTCCAGCATACGAGCCTTTGCGATGCTGAGCAGAAGGCAAGCCGCTCCTCTTCTACACGTGCCGTGTTTTCTCCCACGTGTCTCAGTTGCCTCATAGCCTTTGCCTGTTCAGTGCTTGTCAGTAATCTAGTAACATTTTATTATGGTGTAAATAGTGTTCTGTCATCCTTCATAAAAATGAAACGTGAAGCAACAAAAATCAAAGAAAGTGGTTATTACTTGTAAAACATTTTGCATAGAATCCTTACTGGGTTAAAACTTGAACTGATAAAATGCATAGAATTCTCATGAAAGGCAATGTTATCGCCAATGACTGTATGATTTGAGTTACTGTTGAAAATGATACTTTACCAATAGCTCAGCAAAGAGTAGTTTGGAGCAATAGAACAGTAATGGAATACATTAAAATAATTGTCTTGTTAGATAGTAATAATAATAAATAATAACAGGACACAGTTGGTGATGCTGGTGGTTCACAACTACTGGACTGTGTGTACAGACATGGGTTCCAACCTGAGGAAGTCTTTGTGAGTTCACATGTTCTGTGTGTTTTGCAGAGGAAACCAGAGCACTTGAAAGAAATTTCATGTGCTCTTGTTTCCTCCCACAGTCCACAGACATGTGTCAGACAAATTGGTGATTTCATTTGTACAGATGTGTGTGATTTCCCTAAAAGGGACTGGAAGTCTTACATTCTGGACTTGGGGTTTAGTTAAATTTTTTACAGGTTTAAAAGATAAGACAGGAATTGTGTATATTTGGTTAAAAAAACTGATGAACATTTTTTGCTAAGGAATGGTTGAGATTTTTTACATTTTAAATAATGTTAATTAAAGGTTTGTCCTAGCAAAATTCACCTTATGAGATTTTCAGTTATGAATTATTCTCATTAATGAGAGGGAAGCCTGTATTTGGATACATTACACTTTAAAGGGAAAGTTAAGCAATAAGCAACCATTACAAAAAGTTAAAATGCACATCAGCACAATATTCAAAACATTTGATCTTTGAGTTGGATGGGGAACTTCAGTCTTAAAGGATTTTATTTACCTCTTCCTGTTTGCTACCATGTATAGTCTTTTAATCAGTCTTGTGTTAATATTTTAGTACCTTGTATCAGCTGTAATAGATTAATACTTCTGCTTAAGTTACCAAAACATTGTGCACACTGAAATATGACTAAAGCTAAAACAAACTGATACGTTATTTACGTCTTGCATAAAGCTGCAGTCCACAGTTATTTGAGTTTTTACTAGAACCGACTTCGTACGGCTACCAGCTGTAAATATGTAATGTGCCCGTGACGATGTCCGGTGTATTTGTCACTATATTGTATGATTAACTTTCTTTTTATTTTATCGTTGTATTTTTAATATTAGTGAATAACTTTTTTTTCTTAAACCGTATTTTTCAATATAGGATGTAGTCAGGTCGGTTTGCCCCCTGGACACTTTCCGTCACTGTCCTTATCGGCAACAAAGGGACGTCACTGAACCGCGCGACGTCAAGGGTGGCAATGGAAGGTGACACGAGTCTGAACCGGGAAAAAATGACGTATTTCCACTTTGAATCCAGCCGTGATTAACAAAAACTTTTTAAAAGTGATTATATTTTTCTCGCTGCACTTCAAAACAACTGAACATCTTTACTAACTTTTTTTTCTTATTTACAATTTTATCTTTTTTATGTTAGAAATGTTCCACTGCTTAAACAATGGAATTTAGTTCTGTGTATCTGTGATATCTGAAGACACATTAAAATGTGTATTTTGCGGAGGGCAGCAGTGTGTCGTTAGATGCGATGCTCAACTTTAACGGTCTTGTTTTTGTACTGAATAACGCAGTAATACCAACAGACCTCTGTGTGAACTGTACATAAGAGCGACCCGGGCTGTTCACCGCGCTGAAGGCGCCAACTGCGGTCTCTCTGCAGAGCGGCCTCCTGATGTCGCCAAACACATTTTAAACAAATATTCACCAACCAAGTCCACTTCTACTTTTAAGGCATAGTTATTGGCAGTAATTTCCCTTCGCTTTGAAGACAAAATGTATGTTTTTCAAATTGTATCCGTCACCTTAATTAACCACGAATCAAAGTAATTTGAAGAACTATTCGGCCGCCCCGCACCAGACTGCCTTTGGAAACCATCGGTGAAACGTAAACGTATTCGCTTCGGGCGGTGTGTGGCGATTCTAACCCGATCGGTTCATGGTGGCTGAACCAAAAGCAGAGCCATTTCCCCGAAGCATAGACCTGCTTGTGGAAATGTGAAATTTTCAACTTCACGTTTGCCTACGTAATACAAATAGAACAGTAATACAATAATTAAGCCCACCTTTATTAATTGCACGTAAAGTTTGTGAGATTAATACATCTATCTTACAAATCGCATTAATGTGACTTGTGAGAATAAAACGAGATTCCCCCACATTTCATTCAGATAAATCTGTTTTCGTCTACATGGTCTGCTCCCGGCGGAAGTATACACTTCACAAAAAGGGGGAGTTGGGCCAGGGCGGAGTAATATGACGTTTTACAAGTTTCCAAAGTCATTAAAATAATTTTGAGACGAGAATAATTGTTTACCGGGTACAACTGAGCGAATCTCGCATATATGTTATTTGTTCACTGCTACACATAAGAGCTTCTATATTGCACTTCCGAAGGAGAAGAAGAGAGTGTGGCCTGGACACCGCGAATCGGGGCGAGATCCAGTGGGTGTGAGAACACGGAGGGGAGCGCAGCGCTCAGTCCGGCTGGGTCTGCGGGTCCGACTGCGTGGGTCCGCCAGGCTGGAGTAGAGCGGAGCATCGCCGTTTTCAGCGCACACAAACATCCTCTGCCGTTCTGGACTTATATTTTATTTTTTGCACACTATTGACAGATCTGTAGAATCTAGCCGCGGAAGAGAACGAGAAAGTTCCGAAGCCTCTTTCGGCCATTTACTTATTTGAGGTGATTAATCTTTTCTTTCGGGGAAACTACAAAGACACGTCCTTGAGTGGATGTGTGAATGACGAAGAGTTCCTGTTGTCCAGGATCGGGATCCATCCATCACCGAGTTTTGCTCGCAGCTTTTACTGCGCTGAAAGACCGAAAGTGAGCGTTCACAGTCACGCACTCCGTTTGCCAAGTCGTCGTCCCGTTACCAGCTTCGTTACGTGTTGAAGGGACGGAGGACGTGTAGGCTGCTGCGTTTCTGCCCGAACCTGGTGCCTTTTTCCTTTCTTTAATCTGAAAAGCCGGTGCGCAGCCGAGAGAAATCAGGACTGCAGGGCGCCTCCCCTGGAAAGCCGCAAAGCCGAGCGCCGGCTTATGGATGTTTAACTTCCTACCTTTAATAACTTCAATACTTTCTCATGGAACCTATTTGGACGCTTGGTGTGAGAAAAGATTTTTTTTAAGTAAACGCGATAACACAGTTGGTGCGCCTGCCCTGCTCACCCGTGTACATCTGAGAGGGTCGAATCCATGTATTTACTGTACATGTACGTACACAGGCTCGTGCTCGTTACACTTCTACTTTTATTCAGGGGAAACACGATACCACCACCTTAGGTACGTAAATTTGTGGCCCTATCACTGTCTTCAAGGATGTGTGCTACCCGTTTTTTCTTCCCTACATTTGTAAAAGTTCCATATTGAGTCGCTGTCTGAGCTGTGCTTACTTCAACGAAGTTCTCTTTCTTTTTCATTAAGATGTTTTATTGGCTATAAACCAGAGCAAGACTAAGGAGGGAATCCTAATGAGTGGCCCACAGACGACCACCGCTGACAGGTGAGAAAAGCACGAATTGTATATGGTTAAATAATATTTAATGCATGCATATGTTTGATTACACCACTAGTATTGCAGTATATGTTATGTGCAGTATAATAGTTTATTTTATGTTTAGCTTGCAAGTCAATTTTTCCATGATTATCCACAAGCACTGTCCCAGTGTGTTCTTTAACACGCATTTTACCTGATAGGTACTATGTTTAGAACCCAAACATGTCACAGATCACAGGATTTTAATTAAGCAATAAAAGAAGTGTTAAAAAAGGGATATTTGGATTTAAATAAGTGTTCTGTGACTGACACTGACAGTCAGTTGACAGTGGATGAGTCCGGACACCTTTCTTTGACAAACATGTTTTATGGATGTGCTTTCCATGACATCTCACATCGCCAAAGGCACGAAGCAGGTCACTGGTGCTGCTGACACACCATGTGGGGGCTCAGATAAGGTGAAGAGCCATGTGAATTGAGGCTCAACCGCTAGAGGCCGAAGACCAGTGGAGCCGGCTATTTAACTGGCACTCAACAGCCTGAAGCATTTTTACATTAGTTGGTCTCTCATTTTCACTCATAAATTGCTGCCAAATTTTCATAGGGTTGCTGCACAAATAAAGGAGTCTGCACAGATAAAAGGGACGTGCAAGCTTTGGAAAAAACGTTTTTCTCATTTCCCATTACATAATGATGACTTGCATGTGTAAGGAATATTCCTTATGGTTTGTGTGGTGTCTTTCAGTGCAGAAGGTTGAATAAACTGTGCTCAGTTTTGTTCTGTGGTCAGACTACCATTCTCAGACTACATATGCTACATGTGGACTCATTCTGGGTTAGTCACTGTCAAACCCTTTTCACTCCCTGTGGCCCCATTGTCCCCAGTTTCATTCATTTGTAGTTTTGGTTGAGGACTTTGTGCAGGGCACTTGATGTTTTTGGATCTCGTGTAAAATTGCCTGTGTATATAGAGGAGTATGTCAGATTCACGCAGAATAACATCTGATCTGGGATCAAATGTAACACTGTTTTTCGTTTTTGATATCTCCGAAGTTGTTTACCTCATTCCAGTGACGGGCGGTGTATCTCCATACCCCTGGTGATTTTCCTGCTGGGTGTGTGATCGGCACATCTACAGGAGGAGACCTTAGTGTAGAAGGTGGCAGGAGGTGTTGGAACAGTCTTGCTGCATTGGGGATGACAAGAAGAAAAAGTGGGCCTATGCTGCTTTTTGGTTTGGTCTGTTTGGTGCGTTAAGAGTGTGTAACAGAGACAGGACACAACACTGGTGTCTGTATGTGTGTGAGTCCAGGAAGTCTTGAGTTTCACACTACAGAGACATGATTGACAGAATGAGGGAATAGCACATTAGAAGTGTCATTAAGAAAGGTGCATGCAGACTTTGTGTTACATGGTAAACTGTGAGTGCTATGTAGTTAATTCTGAGTTCATACTGGAATTAGCAAAGCAGTGAATGAACTTTATAATCAAACACTTTGGGTGGAACTGGTGTATAATGCTTAAGTAAAAGGTGTTTGGTCATTCCACCTTTTGTTCTAGGCAGCTGTTTGTCTGAGTTTTCTGTTTTTGGACATCTGACGGTACTGCTGAAGTGACTGTCAACAGGAATTGGAAAAATGAATGTTTAATGGAGCAGTTTCCTATAGTAGACTGGCTTTTGAACAAGCATCCTGTCCTTGAACTTTGACTCGTGTTCATTCAGAAAGCTCTTCCTTCCAGACATGCATTCAAGGCCAGCAGAATGTGTTTGTCACTGATCTTGACATCTAATTTGTTTTTCTTCCCTGCTGAGGGTGACTCTAATGTGACATGCCCATATAATGAGCAACAAAACCCAAACGTGGTAAAAAATTTATATGGAGACCTACTCTTGCACCTTAAAAGTGTTGTGCAGTTCAAGTAATCAGTGCCTAAGCTATATGCTCTAAGTTTCTTTGTCTTGTCTCTAAATTGAGAATTATTGCTGTTTTAATCTTTTGTCACCATTCGAAAAGCTCATTTACTTTACACATTGGTGTGGAATCAAAACAACATGCAGACACTGATTTTTTTTGTAGGCGATGCATGCAGTAGCGATGCATGAACAATGGGTTGAATGACTCATTTTTATGTATGCCTAATTTGCGGGCTAGCTTTATGAGAGAACCTGTACTACCTGTACAGTAGACTGTCACTCAGCAGTCTGCTTTCTGTTTTACTGCAAGGTTCTGCTCCTCTACTCCTGATGGCATGGGTGGGTCTGGGTCTTCCCACTTGGAGCCTTCCCCCATGCAAGCACAAAATATAATTTATTTTAATAAATCAAGTCCACTTCAGAGGATAGCTTTGGGACTGGACCCATAGTGTCAAGTTAAGCGAAGTATTCACTTAACCATAGTTGTGTTTTAATTGCTAGAAAAGACCATTTAAAGAACAATGCAAGTACATGCAGTCATATGAAGGTGTAAAGTATTTATTGTCTATGTACAGTACTGTTATTTGTACATGTACTAGTATATGTGCATGTACTAGCCTTCAGAATTATTTTTGCTGTTTTTTCACAAAATAGTCCGTTATACAGTGCAGCATAGCATTTTTATGTTCAAGGTCAATCACCTTGTTTTGAGCAGTTGACGTTTGTTAGCTTTCTCTGTGTAAAATTGTGTGCTAAGTGAATAATGTAAAGACTCTGTCTTGCAGTGCAATGTTGTTAAAAGCCCTTTCAAGAGCAGGTTTATTTGAGTTGCTGTAGCAGCAAATAACCTCTCTTTTACCTGCTGATGGTCTATGCTGATTCATGTTTTTGTTACGCCAGTATGAGGGGTTAACATGAACCATAGTGCGTGATGTAGTTGTACCTGTTTTGTAGATTCAGATGAAGATCCTGTCGGCAGCTCTGCTTGTGTGTTAGCTCTCATGTTTCTCCTTGTGGACAACTCTTCCGTATCGCCTGCAGTATGTCTGCCAAAACTGGTCTGTGGCATTTTTGAGGTGTACAACTATAGGAATGAGGAGTTGTGTTGTGCAGCAAAGTGTGGCTAGGTATGAATATTCTCACCAGTGTGAATGAGTTGTCTTGGGGCTAGGGCCAGAGCTACAACTTTGGAAGGAGTGTGTACCCTGTCCTTGCATGCTGGTGGTCTGTGTGTCCACAGTGGCATTTCACTGTTTGTGCTGGACATAAAAAACTGATAGCTTAGTGTATTTGTTACAGGAAGAAACAGGAGACTGTGGATTTTGGGGATGTAGCAAATAGAACAGACCACAGTCACATCTGCCCTAAGTGCTAATGCAGAAGAAATAAAACATATCTAATGTACACCATTCACAGCAATAAAGTGATATTATATGCTACAATGTGCAGTGATGAAGTTTCTGTGACACTTTCTGGGAGTGAATGTGAGGCATCTGTCTTCTGTTAATTGTGACCCATGCGGGACAAAAGACAAGTTTCTCCACCTCTCAGCCACTCCCTGACTTTTGAGCACAGACAGCTAAAATTTCACGGCCTACAAATATGACCCTGAAGGCTTGGTGTAAACACATCATGCCAGAGGTCCATTGCAGGACACTTGTGGTCAGGGTTTGGGAGAAGAAGGGGTTAAGCTGCAAGGATAGTAGAAAGTACTGGGTCAGGTCCCAAGGCTCTTTCTGTAGATTGGCACCCTGTTGCTAGTTTCCTTTGTCTTTTTTTCTTTCCCCTTAATCTTGTCTCATTTTGTTTCTCTGAAACACCAGTGTTATTGATTTCTTTGGTGCTTAATTTATTAAAATCATTGTCTTCGAATAAAATTATCATTTGTTTACATGTAAAAATCAACTCCTGACAGGTGAATTGCACAGTTAAGTTATTCACAATTTGAGTTTCATCTAAAGATTTTAATGTGAGGCAACAGGCAGCTGGGCTGCTGTAAGCTGAAGAATCCTGGTTTGAATCCATCTCCTTCTGTAGCACTTTTGATGAAGGTACTGAGCCTGAATTGATACAGTAATAATACTATTTTGCCAATGGTATGCAAATCATTGTAAAGCTTTTTGTCTAGCATTGTTAAACTGCCTTGGGTGGCTACATGTCAGCTAAAATAAAGGTTAATTTAAAAAGATGAGTACTATAATACAGACAATCCACAGACACTGTTGCTCTTATAAGGCATGATCAGCCTAAGCTGTAGAATTTATTAGTTCCTCAAGTTTGCATGACTACAGCTAGTGTTCTGCATACATTTGAAAAGAGGATAAGATCTCTGAAACATTTTGCTAGTAGAGCAAAGCCCAATCCAAAGTTATTCCTGCACATGTGGCATTGGTGTTGGGAGCAAAGTTTTCCACACAGATGTTCAGCTCATGGTTAGTGGTACAGCTTTTTGTCAATTGTAATGTAGGTAACAGAGTCCAGATAGCCCACCAAATATTACATGTTTGTCATGCTCCTATACTGTATATGGCTACTTACAGTGAGGGCTTTGAGCAGCTGTTGTCAAGCATTTTGCACTTGTGGTCAGTTCCTTCGGTTCTACTGACGGGTCACTAGCAGATCCACAAACGGTGATTGCAGGTTATTTCCCTCCGTTTCTGTGAAGCTCTTTGTGTATGCTGTTCCACTTCGGCTGTTTGGAGTCTGGCAGAAATGGCTTCTGACTGAGGAACTGTTTCCAGTCAGAGGATGTTTCATAAACAGCCCTTTCAGCCACACTGAAGTGGTTGAATGAGGTCCTGTGTCGGTAGGAGGAGGTGCAGTGTGCTGAGGGGTGGGGGTGTTAGGGAGTGTTTCCATAACTGTAAAATGTTCTTGAATGGTCACAGGTTAAAACCTCAGTGGTACCTGTGGTAACTGGTCCTTATTACACTGGCTCCTCAAATTACGAATAGTTGAGGTACAAATATTTGAAGATACAAACATTTTCCACTTATTTAAACTGCATTTTCTTATCTGTTTCATGCAATTTCAGTGGGTTGCACAGTGGCACTGCTTTCACAGTGTTTATAACTTGTGATGGGTGTTCGCAAGCAGTAGTGATCAATAACAAGATGATAAATGTAACCTAACCCTAAGGCTTGAAGAGTGCATCGGACAGAACTGAATACTTTGCCCACCACAATTCAGTCAACTCTTATCACTTTTGGGTACAGTAACAATTACAGTAAATTTTAATAAATTTAAAATTGTTACCTTTGTTTACCCTTTCATCCTAAATTTTGCAGTAAGCCACATGGTTCTTGGACAACTGCATGGCTTTTTGTTGCGCAGCTTTGCAGCTCTCTGTTACACAACACAGTTACTGCACAACTACGTGGTGGTCTCCTGAGCAGGGTGATTGCTGCACTCTGTGAGGCTGTGCTGTGTGTGCTAGAAGGTATTTTACAGTGTCTTATTGATATTTGGGAAAAATCGGTTTGGGGTTTTCATATGAGCTCAGAAGTCATCATCAGAAAAATAGGATTCCAGTATACTCAATTTCAACACGTGCAGGAACGGACTTAGTGCGTAAATTGAGTTACCGGTATAAATCAACAATCTTTATTGTCGTTGCATCACTAATATATGTTTAGTGCCCCGTGTGTGTCTGTCAAATAATTTCTTCATTTAAAAATGTTCATTTGTGCACCTATAACAACTACTGGCTCCAATGATTGAACACGTGGATGGCACTGACAGCAATGCACCCACCAGTTGTAGTGTTGCACACACAATAACACCAAATTTTATTACCTTAAAACTTGTTGAATTCATTTATGTTTGTCACCATGGTGCATGAGTGTGTGTGTGCGCACGTGTGTTGTGAGAAAATCCATCAGTGGCACATACCTGTGTGTGACATCACTGCTACTACTTCTCCAAGTCTTATCAGAGACTGAATTTTAAGTTTTAAAAACTGTAAGTAGCCGTTTTGAAGTTTAATGAAATTGGCATGGCAGAAATCTTACTAAGGGTACCACTGTGCAAAATTTCTGCCTTTTAAGTCTGTGACTTGAAAAAGAAAACTGTACCTAAATAAAGAAACCCAATATTATCCCAATATTGTTTGAAATTTGAAAAGCCACAGTACTGATCCCTTGTCCTTATCCTCATCTGTTTCAGAGAAAAGCAGCTAGCTATGTAAATTACCAGCCAGAAGTGTGAAGTACGAATCTTTACATAGTGAACTGTAAATCCTATACTTTGGGTGTTACCACACTTAGTCTCAACACCCACACCAGTCAACTGCTGGCACACAGGGTGGATTTACTAGTAGAGTAAAAACAGGCTGCAGCGCCCATTCGGTGATGTGCCATCCTTCTCTGTTTGTGCACACACATATTGCAGCCACACACTGCTTGCTTACGGTCATTACATGGTTATTTGAGTCTTGTTGTCAGTGTCCCTGTTTATCTTGTTTAGATAAACGTTTGTATCATTTGGTCCTTCACCTTCCTGTACTTTCTACCTTGTGAAACATAGCAGTGACCACAAGGAAGGCCACACCAGAGCTGTCCTGTTATACTAGAACAGTGACTCACACATGCCTGCTTTCTCCCACTACATGCTGGTGGAAGTCCCACTTAAAAAAAAAAAAAAAACTCATTTCTCCTATTGTCTCTAATTTTGATTTGATTTGTTTTCAGGTAAGAAAATCAAAAACTCTTCATTTAAGAATGAAGTTAAAAAAATGTGTACTCAACTGGATTGGTCTACTATGCTGTATTCTGTTTAAAAAAAAATTCTGATTGCTAAAATTTCTCTCCCAGGAGTATTAATGATCTCAGCCAGGACCACTCATCTGACAAGAAGTTCAGAGGGTCCTCACATGAGTTTGACTCCACAGGTGAGTGTCTACTTGAAGGTACAGACATTTGAACACATAGGCACACATATGATTTGAGTCATGCAAGTGAGGAAACCTGTGGAAATGGGACATCTGCCTTGACCTGCCTGCAGCTCAGAACTTCTGAGTTGTACATTGTTCCAGGAATATCAAGAGAATGAACGCATAACGATTATTTCTCCCTATTTTACTAATGGACAGTGATCCTCATAGGAAAATCTATTGGAAACTTACTGGCTGACGTATTTAATGCTTTATAGTTCACGCATGTTATGACACATAATATGGCTTTCTGCTAGATTATATTAATGGAAATATAAGGATGATTACATACAGCTAAGTTGGAGTTAGACTGGTCTATATGTGCCACTCTTGGCCATACAGACCCTCCATACCATGAGGATGTATTGAGTCGATGCAATAGCATTTGTTTCTTGGTTGTAAATTCATTCTTATGTCCTGCTAAGTCATATTTTCCATCCCTCTTCCAAGTTTATAGGGTTCATCTGAATAGCTGAGCAAAAAATGTTTTTTGCAAGGTTTTTAATGCTTTCCAGATTGTTGGTCAATCCTATACCATTTTGGTTAAGTGTAAGTTAAAAAAAAAAAAAATCTTTTTTTTTTTTTTTTAAATTCTTACAGTACATTTAGAAACATGTCCTATCTTTATACATCTTTCTAAATATATATCTTATATATGTATGTTATATGTCACGATATTACGTTTGTGGAACTAGTTCAGTCACAAAACACTCCTTGTTGCCAAGTTTCAAAAATCTGTTAGTTACCAAAATATAAATTTATAAAAATTTTAAGTATGCACTGCAAAATATTCCTGCAGATCATTATATTTCTGTATCACTCGTTCTTTTTTTCTTTTTTTTTGGGCAGAAAATGCAATGGTAATATTTACTTTTTCATCATTGCATGCAGTAATGGACTGTGTAACTTATTCGTATATACATTATCAATAGCTGCTTTTCCAGTGCAGGATTGTAGTGGTCTAGAGTAGGCCATAAATGTGAGAGGGTGTAATGCAGTGTATACTTTGGATAAGAAGCCAGTCCATTGCAGAGTTTCTCTTACACACACATTCAATTTATATTCTCCAATTCACCTGAAACTCATGTCTTTGAACTCTGGGGGGGGAAACCAGAGCAACTGAAAAACCACACAAGCGAAAATATAAACTCTACACACTTTTTAAATATTCCAGCCCATATTCAGTCCACAACTCTGGAGATGAGACACCAGTGCAGCCTGCTGCCCCAACGTGCCCCCATCACCCAGTTCTTTCCATTTAAAGCTAAATGTCTGATTTATTTGGTGAAGAGCTCAGTCAAGTAGCTCAGGGTGACACCGAAAGCACCACACAGGCTAGAAGTGTTCTAGCAGCATGAGGCTCCATTCTGGTTTGCCTTGTATGTGTGCTAAGTGGCGGTAGCGGCTGGTACTCAGTGAAGCGTAGTAGGAACCCATTTTCTCCATGCACTGCCCCATGGCGCACCACATTAAAGGACCGCTCTGAGTCACAGTGGCCGTCATTAAAGTCCCATGGCACTCTGTACAGAGAACAAGGGCGTATCCCTGATGGCATCGCCAGATTTCAGATTCAGCTTCCTCAGTCTAGCCACAGTGTAATGGCCCCTGTTTGCAGCCTCTCTGGCCCTCCCTGCTGGTGTGATACGCGGCAAACAACAGCGTAATTACCATGTGTGTTTCACTTACGGAATGGAAATGCATGTACAAACTAGATGGTGTCACTGCATTTAAATTACACTTTTGCTTAACTTTTAGTACTTAAGAAGTGTTGAAGTGTTGCTTATAATAGTTATTTTAATTTGTGTGGCAATGCTTTGAGCCATTTTTCCAAAATCATCTCACATCATTAAAGCAACTGGTACTGTAGTGGTTGGAGCCGTTGCCTTAGCAGTTAGAAGACCTGGATTCAAATCCTACCTCATGCTCTACTGATCTTAAACAAGGTTCTTATCCCTGAATTGATACAGGAAAATAATACTAGGGGACATTGTAAGTCGCTTCAGAGAAAAGCATGAGAAAAATAATAGTATTCATAGCCTTTTCACTTATTGCTCAGGTATTGTTGCTGAGAGGGCAGACACTGGAAAAAGGTGTGGTGAGAGAGTGTAAAAAAAGTCTTCATTATTTCTATGATATGTGTAGAAAACACCCTGACTTTTTTTCCTGATGTTATGCACCAGGATAATGACAAATTATCAAATTGTAGAGGAAAAATAAGGACAATAAACACACTAGCTTCCAAAAAAAAAATTAAGGTGGTATTTATCATCACATAATACCAATTTATCACATAAATTGGGAAGCTTATCAGCCGCCCTGGTCTCAAGATAAGTTCAACTTGTGTCCTCCTGCCTTTTAGTGCAAGGGTATTAAATAATTACTGTGTGTTCAGTAAGTCACTTGTGCGGTTGCTGCCCAGTATTTTTGTGGGTGTGTTGTTTCAGGCACCCCCTTGTTGACCTAGGTGGCATTTTAAAGATTTATTTATATGTCAGTAAATGTTATATATTATTCTAATATGTATAATATGCGTATTATTTTGTATATCGGAGAGAACATACAGGTGAATGACAACTTGGGGGGACCCAACAAGTCAACCAGTCCAGGATCACCTGTGACCCTGCTTCCTCAGTTTGTGACCTGTGTTCTTCCTTTGTCCTCAGGGCTCGTACAGCGATGCGTCATCATCCAGAGGGACGACAATGGCTTCGGCCTCACAGTGAGCGGGGACAACCCTGTGTTTGTGCAGCTAGTCAAAGAAGGTGAGAAACAGGCAGGTGGCATATGAGTTAAGGACTTTAGTGTAACAGATCCATGCTTTTGTTTTGAATCTGGCTTCTGCAGTAATACTCTTGATACAGTAAGTATATACCCTGCAGTGTAAATGTGTATATATTTGTATTGTTGATTCTGTAACATACAAAGTTGTCCTGGGCAAATGCATCAAATAAATAAATGTCAATGATGTCCTCACTCACTATGGGTAACTGCTTGTCCATGTCCGAGTTGCAGTGGTACAGATACCACCCTAGAAACAAAGGGCACAAAGCTAGTCAAGGGTGCACCCTGGGCAACATGCTAGTCCATCACAGGGTAGCTGTACACACAGTCACACACACGCGTGCAATGTGTGCAATTTAGATTGACCAGTTAACCCAAAATGTCTTTGAACTATGGAAGAAAACCTGGGCAAACAGAAAAAATGCAGATTCTACTCAGACTAAGCTGGAGTTAAACCAGTTCAGGCACTTTGAGACAGCAGTGCTGCCCACTCTCCTGCTTGTACCACCCAGGTTCAAAAATAAAGGTAGAACATTTTTATTCACTGTGTGTCATGCATTGTTAACTCACTCAATTACAAGTAAATTATTTGTAATTCAAGGGTCTTCCCTTTGTATGAAAACAACTTTACTTTAGTTCAGTGTTCATATGAAGTACAAGCTTCAGCTGTAATAGTTGTGTGTGTTCATCCTTTAAATTTTTTCTGTGTTATCACTAGAAAATCAGTGTTTTAATTTAAAAGGCTCTCGAATATGTCTGCAATCACTGCTTTGTACCTGTGTGCATTTCTCCTGCAGATGGTGCTGCCATGCGGGCTGGTGTGCAGAAAGGTGACAGGATTATCAAGGTTGGTTTATGGGATGTAGACTCCTTTTACTTTACTTCTCTCGGGTCCCTGCAGGCGACTGATCCAGTCATGGTTGGCTCTCTGTTGTTTTTAAACATCTTTAGGAGAACTTAACCACGTGCTCTACACTGACACCTGCTGGTAAAATATGGTACTGTACTAAAATCAGTAACACCTCGAATAAAGGCTTATATCTGTAATAGTAGAGTGTCATTTCATGACTTCTCAGCACTTGCAGCCTGCTCTTGATGTCATGTCTCCTCCTCTGGCTTGCACTGAATATGCACTTTGTGCCAACATAAACATTCTCCTGGCAAGTAATGTGCTTCTGTTTTGCAGAAAGTGTGTCTGTACAGTAGCAGTGTGTATGGAGGAGGCCATTGTATATGATGGAGATGTACAAATAATTATGTTCAATTTTAGGTAAATGGGACACTGGTGACAAGTTCCAACCATTTAGAAGTTGTTAAACTGATAAAATGTAAGTATATTAAAATGTCCTGTGCTGCACTGCTATTTGTTAAATATGAATGTATGGTCTGATAGTGTACTGTGTTGCATGAGTGAGTTTTTTTACAGTAAGTAGTCATATAAGCTTCAGAGTTCCAGTGGGGAGTAAACATCTGACCTGCACTGTCCTTTTCTGTTATCGCAGCTGGCTCCTATGTGGCCCTCACGGTCCTGGGGAGACCACCAGGCTCACAGTTACCCCTGCCTGAGGCAGAGGGTGACGTAGGGCTACTTGCTCCTCCTCACAGCACTTCCTTGGACCAGACCACAGTTCCTAAAAGGGTAGGGGTACGAGATGATCCACCCCTGTATTGACTCACTTTTTCTATCCTCCTTTCATACCTGCTCATTTCTTTCTTCAAGTCGTTTTCCCTAATGCTTCATTGGCTCCTCTGTGGTTCCACCTCCTGACTTCCTGTTGCCTCCATACCCTTAATCTCAATTGCTGTCAGTCCCCTATCCCTTTCTTCACCACTGCTCTCCCTGCACTCTGCGCGGAAGAAAGCGGCACTGCACACAATCGAAAGCTCGTCTGGCCAGGGATGTTGTGTAAGGATCAGCAGGAGTGGCAGGCAAGACAGCTGTTCGTCAACATGTGGATTTATTTGTGGAATGTGCTGGTAGAGAACCGAATAAGCTCTAATGCAGGAATTCTGTTCGTTTCAGGTCCACCTCAGGGTGCAGCCATAAAAAGCTCGTAGTAGATCGTAGTTTTATAGTTCTTTGTGCCGTTGAGATTTTTTTTTTTAGACCAGTAATAAAAGCAGTTATGTTGCTCTCTTTTTTTGAAGTTCAGTAGCTTATGGTAACTGGTTTACGGTAATTGCTGTGTTCTTTAGAAAAGAGGAAGCTACTGCTAGGCTTCGGGGGTTTTGACAGTTCACCAGAGTTCCGGACCACTGGTTCCAGGCCCTAAACAGAGGCGGGGCTTGCCTATGACCAGTGAGACTAGTCCTAACCCAGTGTGTGGGTGCTGATAAGAACCAGGCCTTTCCTGCCGCCTGGTCTAGCACAGAACAGCTGTATCGAAGAACCACATGATGCTGAGCGAACCAATCGCAGGAAACCTATCCAGTGCCCCACCAGAGCTGGTAACTGAAGGCACTTTTGAGGGGGAATTTTAGGGTGTCAGTCTGCCCCTGGAGATGGGCGGCGGGGGGCTTTCATATCAACATTGTGACAGTGAGATTTCTTGTTTATGTCTGTCATTTTTTTTTTGTTGTTATCTTGTGCTCACATACCATCTGTGTTTTCCTGGGCATTTGAAGTTGTTCATGTGGTATTGAGGTTACAAGTCTGAGGCTTCACATTAGTAATGAATGACTGTAGTTTTTCTCAACTCAAGTGCTTCTTAGGGTCAGGGTCAGATGATAGCATTGCTGTTTCTATATCTTTATCCAGTGTTCCCAGGTTGTGTTTCGTTGTGAGGGCTACATGTCAGTGAGGTAGCTAAAAAAAATAATAATAATTTTATCAGAGCCTTCTCAGACACCTGTGATCTGCCAAGATACTTTTAAGAGATTCATTCATAAAACAACCCACTGTGTCAATCTCAATTTGAACACATGGCATAATGCTAAACACATTTGCAGGCCCAGAGTATGAACACTTTACACAGTGTTAACCACCATTCAAACACACTGACATTTTAGTTGCTAAACAAGGGACTATAGATGGGACTGTGAGAGCTCCAGGACAGAACACTTTGATTTAATTTCACAGGTCTCTGCAGGTCTGGTGGAAGGTCAAGGCCAAAAAGATCCACCTCTTCACAGCCCCAGGATCACACCAGGGAACACTCCCAGAAACAGCCTCAACTCTTTGGAAGGAGAGGATTCACCTGATGTGGTAAGAGTGGTGACAGGTCACGGGAAGACTAGGTCCAGGTTGTTCTCTCATCACATATCTCTGACACATGCTGAAGATGATGTAGGGACACCAGTGACTCTCTTTTTATGTCCACAGTGTGTTTGTTCATACTAAATCTGAAAACCCTCAGTGCTGTGTAGGATTTGGCCTCCACCTTACAATATAAACAATAGAAGTTGAACGATTAGGAATTTTCAAATAGTTCTCCTGGCTCCCTTTCTCTCCCAGGTCACCCACACTGGCACTGGAAGTCCCTTTTCAAGCTCAGCACCTCAGATCATTGGGGCAGAAGATGACTACTTTTACACTGAGCAGGAGCAGGTGACATCTCTTCTATGCTCTTTCTAGATGAAGGGGCTATCCTTCCAGTGCTCTGACATGTAACCACTGGTTTCAACATCTGTTTCAGATCAATGGCCAGTATAGCTGCTTCTGTAGTATTGAGCTCCTCAAGTCCCGTCCTGCTCACTTAGCTGTCTTTCTTCATCACGTGGTCTCCCAGTTTGACCCCTCGTTGCTGGTACAAGTCACAACAGTCCTACAAGATTCCGTTCCTTCTCCCTGAATTTAAATTGCTATCAGTCCCATTGTTATTTAGATTATGCCATGATATTATTATAAGTGTGAAACCTTGTAATTGTTTCTTCCCCTCAGCTCTGTTACCTCTATGCTGACCTTTACAAGCAAACCAACTCCAAAGAAACACGCCGCATCTTCATGGAGATGCACAGTTTCTTCATGGACCGAGGGGCAGTGAGTACACTTTACCTTGTGTTGCTTTCATGCCTAAGACCAGTGCTATAGCTTCTGTACTCTTCATGGTTTCCATAACTTGAAACAATAAGGGCTTTTTGTGTGCTCACTTCTGTATTACCTCAAATGCTATAACGTCAATAATGATTTATTAATTTATTGGATTTAATGATTTATTGCTTTTTTCCTCTTATTTTTTTAAAATGATTAATACATGTACAGAACTTGAAAGTGCCTGTGCCAGAGTCCATCTCCTTTGAACTTGGTAAGTGATTGTGTGCATATGTGTATGTGAGGAATTGAGAGTTTGAGGGGGCTTCTCTCTAAAAAAAAAAAAAAAAAAAAAAAAAAAAAAAAAAAAAAAAAAAA